>OX382344.1:7844738-8216583 GCA_947507615.1 Hemithea aestivaria | reverse complement strand
ATCGAGGATCTTACGTCAGGGCCGAATCGGACTTGCTTGGCAAATATTGTAGATGAACACGAAAAATATCTCTTGTTGCGGACATTGCGAAGTGAAAGATATTGGAAACGAAACATTCTTCTATTGTTAAATATCGATATAACTGTGATATTAACAAGGATTTTTTTCCCTTGCTTGTTCAATAAATTGACAATTTAGTGTGACAAATAAGTGTAAATGCGCTAAAATACATATTATATTTAAATTTAGAAAAAAACTTGTGTAGAGTGTAAAGAGGTTTTCTTTGTAGAGCCACATTATTTTCTTATAGTCCGTTCACAGTTATTTTACCTCTGACAGATGTGACAATTATTTTCTTTATGTTGGCATTACTGTCAAGTCCCTGTTCAGACCTCCTGGAGTTTTTAAAAGTTTTCAGGATTAAATTATCTGATATCGTGCCGAAAAGGATTCAAAGCAGTAGAAGAAATATTGTTTTATCAGTGCGTGCTTTTTGTTAAAGAGAAAAGGACAACAATGCGCCTTAAATTCCATTTACAAATGTTCGTCAACCAACCAGGTATGTGAATTAGGGACAGGGGGACAGGGTATACAGTACAACATAATTTACTTAAATTCCTAGTTATTATGTATAACATTATGACAAAAGTGCTAAGTCAAGTGTAGGCTTCTTATTTGAATAAATGTGTTTTGATTATCTCGTTGTTTTAATAATTATTATTATTATTATAATCCCAAGCTTTACCAATGCCCATAAACTCAATTTCCACTAAACGATTCGTGAGTATGTAGATTCATCTCCGCGACCCGTAGAGCAGTCTGCGCGCGCGCGACGTGCGGCTGCGCGCAATGCTAAGCGGGGCGCGGACGCCGGCGCGTAAACGCAGCTACTCCCTGAAGAAGATCCTCGTACAGGATCGAAACGGTCGGCAGGAAGCCGAAGTAAATACAAGTGAGTTTATGCCGTTTATTTTACAAAGATGAACTCAATTTCCTATGAAGAAAATGAATTTATCTATGACAATATCGGATGGCTAACACATGAACAAGTGGTAACTGCGAACTATCAATATGATATAATATATTAGGTAGGTTGGAAACAGGAAATTCATGCAAGTACCTACCTACAGCACTGTAAAATAATACTTAAAATGGGGAAGTCAATACTCACGTGACATGGCAACATAATTCTCAGGCTAGCCAATGTAAAGGCTAGAGGTAAACTAATTGTGAACTGTGAACGGACTATAGATGTCGTGCTTTCACCTTATTAGTGAATAGTGGACCATGTAGGAAATGCCATGAAAACTCGCACACTTGCCGGAGTCAAATCGTCCGAATCGGAAGAAGATTTCCTATACAAAAATTCTTTCGGTGCGGTCGATGCGCATAGATATACGACCACCATTATAGATCTTTGCCATTCTGTGATGGAGTTAATAATTTTTAATCTGTGAAATGGGTTTTTTTGACATTTCGTAAATGGCGGGCTGTCAGTTGCGATCAGTTATTTTCAAACTCAAAATTCAGTGCAAAATAGTGTAAAAATAGTAAATAAATAGTACAAACTAATAAAAAGATCAATAAAATGTGTTCATACAATGTGTCTAAACCAATAATGATAGATTTGAGCATCGGCGGTCAGTTAACAACAATATCATGTGGCCACGTTGTAGTAGAATTTATAAAGTTTATCGCGTATCAGAGACAGCAAATTCCCTATAATTATCCTTGGTTAAAGCAAATAATAAATAGAAAAAAGGATATAATGGACGAATCACCCGATGTAAGAGAGAGTTTTCAATCTGAAAAACATTTTCGTGTTGCGTCTACTGCTTTGGAAAATTTGGATTTCATACTCAAGGTATTGCTTACTTTATACAATAAATTTCTTGAGCTTGTCTTATTTTTATCATTAAGCTGCGTTGTTTACACCTAAGCTGTGTTTGGATTGAAAAATGCATAAAATTAATTAATGGGATCGCCCCATAATCAGACAGGAAGAACTTGTCCCTTGATACAAAATACAATGGTCCAAATCGGTTCAGATACCTTCCAGTTATCGGTAAACATACATAAACAACCTGAATATTTAACCTTTTCTTATTTTTAAGTCTATTGAAAATTATTATCATTTAAATTATCTTTCATTTTACAACAGAGTCTCCTACAAGAAATAAGTGGCTGTGTCCCGGATGAAGTATGCATAGCCCTGGGCTCTACGCCAGTGGCTTTGAAGGAAGTTTACAGGCTTATTTTGCCATCTGTCTGCCACAAACCTCAGTGCCATTCAAATCTTATAGCTACTGACCAGAAAATCCAAAGAAACCTGTTTAGGTAAGTGTAAAACTGAACTATTGCACTGAATATTATGTAATGTTGATGCTGATATGTAGTGAAATCATTAATTGCTTGCATTTTTTCAAATTACCTGATGCTTCAGATCCACATGCAAAATTCCTTCTTAGTGGATGTCTAGGTCATAATATCTTTGACAAAAATCACTTGAATTATTTTAGAAAGAAAGAAAGAAAGAAAGAAAAAAGGTTTATTTACAATAACACAAAAAAAAAACAGCATATAACAAAAATTGAGTACTCATGTGCTATTTATTGTAAAAAGGTATCTACTCAGCATATGTATATGTAGGTGGGCAACCTATGCTGGTCTTCCGTAGACACAAATGCAGTGACGTCCAGGCAGGCCTAACACTGGGTACTTAAAAAATAACAAATTCTATGAAAAAAACAAATGCAATAAAAAAGTGTTTAGTGGTTGGAATATTGTGGCTGTGCATTGTAAGATCAGTCAGTCATTCATGATTTGATTTATATATTTAGATGTCTAAAGCAACACACACATACCACACTATTTTAAGCAAAATAATTTCCTGACTAAAATTGTGTTTTCTTTATTACAGATCTTTAGTAACTGAGGAAAAATTAAGCGATGTACTCTTCAACTCTCTCTTGCCTACAAACTTATATGTGTTCATTAAAAAAAAGTTGGTGAATATGCAAGAATCACTTATTTGCACTGATACATTCCAAAACACAAGTGGCTTTAGGATTCCAAGGACTTCTAAAATTATTGTTATTGACTTTGGATCAAATAAAGATGTCAGCTGTTGTAACCAGCTTGAAGTGTTTGGTGATGTAGAAAAAAAATTACAATCTGTAACTTTAAAGACTGACGAAGATGATTTCAATGAAATTGAGTCGACGGATACCATAAAATGGTACCAATCATCCTATGTTATGAAGGGATTCAAAGACTGTATTGTAAACGGAAGTTCTATTACAAATACATGGATTAGTTCATGAATTTATTATTTATAGAAAAATTTACACATGTTTAAAATGTTATAATAGCTCAATGTAAATTTTTTAGACTGATAAATTGTATTGATCATGTCGTCATCCATGAAATTAGTACACAACACATAAGTATCTTAGTGGGTAAAACCATCAGGCTAATTAAACAATTCTAGTAAATTCAAACTCTTCAGGACCCCATGTTCACATTCTACTTCCATTGTGATGGCTTTTTTAAAAATAAAAACTGTCATGAGAGAAAAAGATACTGTATTCAAGGATGACATTATCTTTTTATAGTTAGTTACATTATATTTTGACTGTTTAGAGTCAATACACACCGTAGCCTAGTGTTTGTATGGATCAAGCGTGTATTTTGCGCTCTAAAGAGTTGCTGTGTGTAAAGGGTCTTACACCCTATTTTTAGTTGTACCCTTGACTCTGCTCTATTCAACTTAAAGTTAATAGAAATCACGTCTTGACTATTTTTAATTTAGGAATCCTTTTTCCTCTGAAAAGGTTAACTCTAGGGCGAGGATACAACTAAAAATATGGGGGATAGTGTAAGCTAAACCTGCCTTTTACGGCAATATGACTAGGACAATTTATATTACTAGACTTAAGGCAAGTCCTTATTGTATACGTTACATAAGTGCCATATCTATTGATTGTACAAGATTGAAATTACTTTAATCAAATGTTGAATCGCAATTAGAATAATAAATCTTATTTTGCTATCAGTATTGGCTAATAATTTTAACATTCAATTTTATCTTACTAATATTATTCACGATTAGATCATTTTGGACGGCATTTTTCAGAAGGAAATGATAGCTTATCCAACAAGCAATAATTATTATTATTGATATATTGGGGTTATAACTTTACATGATAAACTTCAGCTTTACCATCACTAAAAATATTCCTCTCTCTATAAGCAATGCAAGATTTCTTCAATGGCTTAACTCTATTTATACAGTTTTTCAAAGTATCACAGTTTCTTATGGCTTCATTGTATTCATAAATCAAACTATTTCTACCACCGTTTGGTCCTACTAAATATTCACAAATTATCTGATTCTTTATCATATCATTTATACAGCATTCTAACAATTCATAGTATTCTAGCCAATAATTCTCTGGTAATTGCTTCAGTTTTATATTCAAAGATTCTGTAAGTAAGCCAGTTATTAAAATATCGTCAATCCAAAACTTAGGATGGTACATGGCTTCATTGCATAGCCTTGCAGCCACTTTTGGTGTGGTTATGTAGTACCACCCAGACAAATATGGTGGATAATCATTCCTTGGATATTCTTCCCAAGTGACATACCACTTATTTTGTTTTATTCTTTTAGGTTTTGTATTGTTTAACATATACCCTAGCATTGTATTGTCTAGATTCTCACTTTGAAGCAGTTTATGAGTTCTTTCTAAGTTAAAAACTGTGTCATCGTCAACTTTAAGTATATAAATTGTGTTATGGCAAATGGTGGAAGCCCATTGCAATCCCATAAGGTGTTTATAAGTCAAATTTCTATAGTTTTCTATAAATGGTCCTTGTAGGATATCTCCATAAATGTTGTTTTCATCTTCTATAGCCCTTTGGGTTATGAATCTGAAAGCAAAAAGCATAGGTAAGTACTTAAGAAAAAAGCTGCTACCCTTAAATTTTGTTGATCTTCTTAGAAAGACCAAAATAGGAAGTAAAAGAAATTTAGTCCATAAAATCATTGGTCTTAAAAATTAAATCTATTTCAATACCGTGAGCATTTTGTATGAAATAATAAGTTTTAAAGAATTTGTATCCTATACTTACTTCTCGCTATCAGGTATTTGCGCCAACAAGAAAATTCTTCTCACATTCATAGATTGTAGCAATTCTTGTGACATTGCCTTTCTGTGGGCACTCCTTAGTTCCACATGTCCTATATAAGATGTGACTAGTATAAGTAAGAATGGATGATCTGAAATGAGTAATCATTGTATTAAGTATTATCTCTTGTTTGTTATCTCTTTACGCCCAATTGTTGCACTTTCCTGTGAGCAAAATCTCTGAGCCCAAGTGTTTTTTTCATAAATTATGGCTTTCTTGAATTGTATTCTTACCTTCACAAGTAAAATTGGGACTCAAAATGGGACCCTTCACAAAATTGCTTTTCAATTTGAGAAATGTTATAGTATTATTAAGTTCTATATTTGAACTCCAGTAAATCCAACTTACTAATGAACATGTTAGAAATATTGCAAAAATAATAATCTTTTTCTTCATGTTGAATTGTGTATACTACATTCTTTTAAGATTTTTAAACTTTTGTTTGAGTTAAGAATGGGTGTGAATTTTAAAAATCATATTTTACAATTTATATCACTGCCTCATTAGTAGAAGAACCAATCATTATTATTATTTAAATTATACTTATTGTAGCCTTTAAATTTTTTTAAAACTTTTGTTTTAATTTCCAATGATATTCACTATTATTATTTGTTGACAGAAACATGCGCGTGAGTTGAAAGTTGTGTGTGATTGTGTGCATGGTATTTGTGTCACTAATGTCATTTTGTGTGTGTGGGCGAACAGCTGATCTGGCCTAATGGCTACATCTTTTTTCTCACACATTTCCTGACTTTAATATAATATGCAATTAATGACATCCTCTTTATTTAATGTTAATTGAGAATTTGTTAATTTCATAGGCAATAATATTATGCCGTCGGGACTTGTACTTCCAATCTTTTATTTCTTGTGGTAACACTGAAAACTTATTTATAAAAGGTGGCGCAAAAGTAATGGCATAGTGAGAATTTGTATGTAAGCCTTTGCCCAGTTATGTTGTAGGACAAACCACGCTGAAAATAAGAACATAATACGCAAAATATTATTACAATAGGTTTAGAATAATATTTTTTGTTGGTAGCAGACGATGATAGTGAGCGGTCACCGTCGCCTGTATAGGACTT
The DNA here is from genome assembly GCA_947507615.1 of Hemithea aestivaria. Lineage (NCBI taxonomy): Eukaryota > Metazoa > Arthropoda > Insecta > Lepidoptera > Geometridae > Hemithea > Hemithea aestivaria. The sequence goes on along the minus strand of OX382344.1, from coordinate 8,210,308 downwards.
AGGACACCTCTGACCTGATGGTCTTTGTCCATTGCCGATGTATTGCTGTTACTCCTGTAGGCAGTTCACTGAACATCATGCCGGAACACGGGTAACATTACCAAGGCCGAAGCCTCAGCCTACCTCCAGTATAGCAAAAAGTCATTGGTGCGGACCGTATTTCGAACTCGGTGATCCAGAATCCAGAACCAGATCAGCACCTCATCAGAAGTGGGATATGGGTTCAAAAGTTAGATAATATTTATGAAAATAGGTATATTTACATAATGTTTAAATTAAAAATACATTTCATTACAAAAAATACATTGCCTGAACAAGCGTTAACATTATTCTCTCTGATATCAGTTATTGAACAATAGTTATATTGACATAATGAAACAGATGTTCTAAGTTCTATTGTTTTCGCGCAGCAGGCACATGTTAACAATTTTAACTTGCCAATAATGTTTGCGCTACGATAACATGCCGGGTTAGCCTTAGGTACCTAGTTGAATAAATTTTAAATATTCGATAATTTTGTACTTGTACCGGTTTCAATTTCATATTATGTTAAAATTATTTAGATAAGGTGTTTTTATTTTTTTAAATGTTAGCGGGTGGATTAAGGTTACATTTTATGATAATTGGTGTTAAGTAGTACAGGGTAGATACATAAATTGCTGCAATTTACAAGCTAATTCGATTTGTCCGCTTTTTGGATGCAGCGGACGGTGAATAAACTACTTGTCATATTTTATCATTAATAATGAGACGTTATCAAGAACCCGCCTACAGACGAAGGAGCGCAGGAATCCAAGCCGAGTGATCAGTATATCACTGATTGTTGAGCGTCGCGAGTCGCGCGTCGCGTGCGCAACGATAAATAAATATACGAAAATGAATTTGAATTTCACGAGCGACCCGGCCGCGGCCGTCGACGATGCTTTGATGGCGAAAATTATCACAATGGTGTGCCTGTTCGGCATATCCATGATTGTAGGATGCCTCCCGCTGCTTATATCTCTGAAGTACGACTGGTTCACGAAGTCGACCGACCCGAACCTGCGCTCCTCCAATCAACTAGTGATGGGACTGTTGGCCTTCGGAGGGGGAGTTCTCTTCGCCACGACGTTCATGCACCTCCTGCCAGAAGTTGACGATAACATACAGTTGTTACAAGGTGAGGTTAATTCACAGCTTCCTTTTTTATTTTGATCACTCGTAAGAATTGTAGTGGAATGCTAAAAATTGTGTTTGTATTTATAGCGCTGTAAAATGCGACTTGTAACGTTTTGTGTGATGATATTGGTGTTGAATTAGAAATAATGCGTGTTCCCCACATGTTATCCTGCGCCGGAGTCGTGCGACGCCGCGTCGTCCGCACGCGTCGCTATAAATATAAACAGACGTCCGTTGTCTCACTTTTATTGTACACTAGAATCTGTATGATGTCTATGTAATTACTACCCACTACCCACATAAGAGTATAGTAAAATGAAAGTTAATGTTAAACGAATATAGAAGTCATAAATTCGAAATTACTTGTAGTAAAGTGTAGTTACCCAAATGTACCTATGTAATTTTATGTTATCTTTATCAAATTCGATTTTTTTAAATACTTATGTACTTAAATCAAAATGTGTGAAATCTACTTATTCTGTACCTATTAATATGCTTTCTTTCTTTGAAATGCTTGTCTTAATAATATATATTTTTTGGAGCAAATTTAATATCTGGTATACCTACCTACCAGTCTATAGAGAATCCAAATGTATCAAACCTTTACCAGATGGTAGTTTAACTAGCCTAAAACCTTATCAGATAATCTTAACTATCACTCGCGTGGAAGGAAATCGTAAAATGGCATAAATTTCTCAATAGGTACCATTTATATGCAAGTGATTATAAAATACATCAATAATGCCGTTGATTTCGTAATAAGTAACCTTTGCATTAGTGGCCTACATAACAAAGCTCAACTTGAAGGTTCTTTCTTCCTACAACTGACATTTTGTATGGAGGTAATTTGAATAGGTACATTCCAAATATCGACTCATACGAGTTACGAGTTTAATTTTTTAAAGGACACTCCTTCGTTCATACTTTTTAAAAGACCGGATTGTTAATACAGAAAAACGGATGCAATGTGATCTTATAAAAGTTTCGTTTTTTACAAGCTTTATATTACTTTCACCTGTCTGTTGTCTGTCTGTCTGTCTGTCTGTCTGTCTGTCTGTCTGTCTGTAATCAAATCTTGCAAGTTTGATTTGACCCACTTCCCGGTTTCCAATTGAGCTGAAAATTTGCATGCGTGTGTAAATCGGATGACAATGCAATATTATTATGAAATGGAGCTGATCTGATGATGGAGCTGGAAGGTGGCTATAGGAACTCTGTCATTAAACAACGCAACCCCATCGAGTTTGGGCTCATTTGATTCGTCTTGACGAGTACTATATGATGCAAGATGGTAATGATAATTAAAGCTTGTTTTTAAAAAGTATTTTTAAAATTTCACTTGTTCCTTTAGAGGTACGAAGCCCTAAAAAATGGACAGTCAGACAGACAGTAATAATATATTATGTATGTTGATGACGGTCCTTATTATTGGTCGTTGTATTTTATACACACACATATTTACCTGATTCGTAACACATGGATACATTATATATATCATTTTTAAAATGCATGATTTTTAACGTTGATTATGTGGATTATCTATCTCTTCACACAAAAATCACAATTAGTGTGTTACTCAGAGATAACTTAGAACTTTAGTGCTAATGCGTATTAGGCGGCCATAGTGCATGGACCAACGCATAACGCAGCGGGCCGTACGACCAATAGGAACTGGCCACAATTGGCCATATAGGAATAGTAGCTAAAGTTTTAAGGGGAGGTTATGCACTTAAGCAGCGCGGCATAGCCATTAGCACGGTAATGAGCTTTACCGTGCATCTAGCCATCTAGTCTCGCGCTAACTACCTAGAATGTGCAGTTGCCGTGCGCTCCGTCGCGTCGTTTCGCACCGTAGTTTGCGCCAGCTTTATTGTAGCCCTATAACGCATAAGCTTAATAAGTAGAACTTAGGGCGCTCTAATTAAAACAAACATATTATGAGGGTAGGTACAATACAATATGAATAAGAACCGATTAATAAATGTCCATTGAATTAAAAAAAAACTGTTGGTTGATGGTTGCATTTTAATAAGGCGATGATGTACACGACATGGTAAATAAACTTAACACTTTTTGTGTAACAAGTACGTACTTTTGAGTATTTTACAAAGAGGTGCTAATATTGTCAATCACCACATCCGTGTTAGCTCTCGAATCTCGAGTGATTGTCGCATGGTGTAAATAAAATCGATAAAATCATGTTAAATTTGTTCACTCATCACTCCATAGTCTGAATAGGATATTTCTAAGTTTAATAGTATAGTCTACCCATGACTCATGACCCATACTAACGACTAACACCGAAAACCGAATGCTACATATTTTTGTAACACTCCGTACAAATATAGAGGCAAAACTACTCGTAAGTACTAGTAAAGTACAATCTCACTAATCCGGCACTTTAGTAGGAACCGGAATGTCCTATAATCCGGCACCCTCCGGCTACGCCTTCCTTGCCCGTCTACGTGCAAATTGGCAAAAGAATATCTATCTTTGCTTATTTTTCTTAGCCTATACCACGTGATGACGTAAGAATCTGAACCAAGAAAGCGTAAAAAGTAAAAACACAAAAAATCAATGAGATTTAATTCAGTATCCAGTATCTGAACATTCCAATAATTCGGCACCATGTGGTTTTTAAAAGTGCCGGATTAGTGAGATTAGGATACAGTATTACGGCGTTTGCTACGTGGCGGGTGCCTCATGGACTGTTAAAAAAGTAAAGTACCTACCTAAGTCCTTACTTATGCTCATTACAGGAAGAAGTCTGGAATGCATGGGTGAGATTGTTCTGATAAATTATGCCGAATGAGGATGTCATTTGATAGATTCCTACATGCTGTGCATCCGCATATAGGTAGAAGTAGATACGTACCTAATAAGAGCTTGTGAGGATAAACCATTTTTAAATCGCATCTATCATCCAAACTAAATGGTCCTGAGTCCTGACTCCTTACGATTAGACTGTAGGAACTACTTAAAATTCGTATATGTTTGATCGAACTCTAGATAATTATTTATTTATTGAATGCCTATTTTTTTTTTTTTTTTTTTAAGTTCTCCACCGACCCACCTATATTCTATACATTTATATTGCGGCCGTTCACGTATCGGGCTTACCACTTAGGTACTAGCTATATCCGTTTCTTAAATCCGTCGTATAATATACACGGTAGAGATATGCGACAAAGTGGAGAATGCCTATTATTATAACTTTATTCGTTCTACCTATATGTCTTTAACATTTAATTTTGTCGGGTTATAGTGATATTTTCTCCATGTAGTAATTGCTATCGATCTTAGTTGGCTAATACGGCCTCTGCAATGATGATCCAAACGTATATCAATCAAGCTATAACTTTATAATTAAGTTCAATTTTCCTTCCCAGATGCGGGCGACATCCCAGAAATGCCGATATTCCTGGCCGGACTGATCATGTGCGGTGGTTTCTTCATGATGTACTTAATAGAAGAACTTGTCCACCTATACATCAACAGCAGGGACACGAAACCTGAAGATACAAACGCCACAAGACCTTTTAGTTTGAGGAAGAGCATCACAGAAGCTGACGTGGAAGTTTCTACGTCGAAGATGGAGGAGAAAGGTCACGGGCACAGTCACTTGATGATCGAACAAGGGGAAGACTCGATAGTGTCTGCTTTGAGAGGGTTGCTGATTGTTCTGGCGCTGTCCATTCATGAGCTTTTTGAAGGTCTTGCTGTTGGGCTGGAGTCTTCTACTGTCAACGTTTGGTAAGTGAATTATCCTTATGTTTATCATTGTAAATAAACGGCTTAAACTCACTTGTATTTACTTCGGCTGCGTGCCGACCGTTTCGATCCTGTACGAGGATCTAAGCGGGGCGCGGACGCCGGCGCGTAACCGCAGCGACTCCCTGAGGAAGATCCTCGTACAGGATCGAAACGGTCGGCACGCAGCCGAAGTAAATACAAGTGAGTTTAAGCCGTTTATTTACAATGATGAATATAAACACTCACGAATCATTTAGTGTAAAAATATCCTTATGTTTGTATGGAGAAGCCCCAAAATGTATTGTTTATTTCAATTTTTGTGTGAAAATCTTAATTCGGTTCACAGAATGCATCTACTTCAAAGCTACAAGTTTCAAAAGTATTGTTTCCGAAAAAAGTGGCTGTGACAAACGGACGAACAGACAGACATGACAAATCCATAAGGGTTCCGTTTTTGCCATTTGGCTACGGAACCCTAAAAATGGGAGATGCCAAGGGACAAATAAATTCACTATTCGAGCTTTATTATTGAAATTCATGGCCGTTATTATTATCCTTATGAGGTACCCTTATCTTTCCTGATGACCCTAAATACGATCACGACTGCCCATAAAGGAATACATAAAATCGAAAAATCTATAAAAACGGAATATGTAGGTACCTACCTACTACTGGAAGTCTTATCGGTTAAGCGGTTTCTATTAATTCGTGTTGATGTCTCCGATGCCTTCTAAACTAGGACATGATGCGCAAAATATGTATTTACGTATTACGTAGCTACAATATCTATTTATTATCTTCTTTCGCACAATGTCATGGTACTAAGCAAGGATCGATTGTATGGGGTATTTGACCTCACAGGAATTACATTTGCCCCCTTTGAGAACTAAAGTCTAAGCTTTTATTAGAGCCGAAAACGAAATTGTTTTAGAAAACTATTTATTTGATACCAACATAATGCGTAGTACTTTAATACCAAATACTATTTGGTATACCACGTCTGTACATCTACTTGGCAAATAGATGTAACAGACGTGTGAAGTGGTACAGACAGGCGCGGATCCAGGGGGGGGTCAAGGGGGTCATGACCCCCCCCAAAATCCTAGTCGAAAAAAAATCCGATCATATGAACTGGTCTTACGCTACTTTCATCATATCATTTAATTAGAATTAGGAAATTTTTACTTAGCTGCAAACTTTACGTACAAGTTCATAAAATTGTTTCGCTGTTTTAATTAATTTTTTACCAAGCTACTTTTTTTTCGGTCCTCGCCTACGAATTATCCGTAGGTTCTCGTAGCAAACTGCACAGTATCTTTCATATTTAGGATTAATTGCATTATATTAACTGCTGCAAGCTGTTCGCGCTTTATGTCGTCTTCGCAGCTAAGTCTTTACGCTTGCAGCAAGCTGCTCGCATGTATTTTTTTGGCTCGCAGCGAGCTGCTCCCGCTCTATAAATAAGCATATTTAATTTTCATACTGCTCAGAGCGAGAAACTCAGTTCATTCGTCCTGAAAGCTTCAAAATTTTCTTGAGCTGCTCGCGCATCATTCGTGCTAAAAAATCAAAATTTTCTCGCCGCTCGCAGCGAGATGCTCGCGCTCTATAAATAAGAATATTTAGTTTCCTTACCACTCGAAGCAAGCTTAACGCACATCATTCGTGCTAAAAATTTAAAATTTTCTTGGCGCACGCTGCAATCTGCTCGCGCTTTTATAAATAAGAATATTTAGTTTCCTTGCCTCTCGGAGCCAGCTAAACGCACGTCATACGTGCTGAAAAATTCAAAATTTTCTCGGCGCTCGCAACGAGCTGCTCGCGCTTTAATATAAATAAGAATATTTAGTTTCCTTGCCCCTCGGAGCAAGCTAAACGCACATCATTCGTGCTGAAAAATTCAACATTTTCTCGGCGCTTGCAGCAAGCTGCACGCGCTTTTATAAATAAGAATATTTGGTTTCCTTGCCTCTCGGAACAAGCTAAACGCACATCATTCGTGCTGGAATTTTCAAAATTTTCTCGACGCTCGCAGCGTACTGCTCGCGTTTTTATATTATTATGAATATTTAATTTCCTTGCCACTCGGAGCAAGCTAAACGCACATCATTCGTGCTGAAAAATTCAAAATTTTCTCGGCGCTCGCAGCAAGCTGCTCGCGCTTTTATAAATGAGAATATTTCGTTTGCTTGCCTCTCGGAGCAAGCTAAACGCACATTATTAGAGCTGAAAAATAAAAAAATTTCTCTGCGCTCGCAGCGAGCTGCTCGCGCTTTTATATAAATATGAATATTTAGTTTCCTTGCCACTCGGAGCAAGCTGAACGCACATCATTCGTGCTGAAAAATTCATCAATTTTCCCCGCTCGCAGCAAGCTGCTCGCGCTTTTATAAATAAGAATATTTAGTTTCCTTGCCTCTCGGAGCAAGCTAAACGCGCTCGGCGCTCGCAGCAAGCTGCTCGCGCTTTTATAAATAAGAATATTAGGTTCCTTGATATTCGGAGCAAGCAAAACGCGCATCGTTCGTACTGAAAAATTTAAGATTTTCAAGACTACGCTAAAAAGAGTCTCCAAAAATTTCTTAGTTTGAAAAAAATTCTAGCTAGATGACCCCCCCCAAAATTATGGTCTGGATCCGCGCCTGGGTACAGACTGCATCGATTGAGGTGCGAGCAATGACTAGCGCAACGTAACCTGTATCAATTAATGAGCTAATTAATATGTATATCAAATTACAGTTTTAAAAGATATAAAAATCGATACGCAAAATAAAAAAAACTCAAATTATAATAACAATAAAAAAATTAACAAAATCATGGCAATTTTAAATCGAAGTACCTATGGGACATGGGAACGCAAACTCTCGAACTCATTACATCGACATACCTAATATTTTTTGTAGTTTATTTGTTGTGTAGTTGCTTTAGATCCTAGGACATCACACATAAATGTTGAGTTTAATTATTTACAAAAGCCAGGACGCAATGTCTTTTTAGTATTTTTTTTTGTCTCTGGGAATTTCGTGTTCTTACCTATAACCCCAAAAAGTTTCCCCCACTTTGATAGTCTGCCCCTTTTGCACCCCTTAATACATTAGTGCTTATATGTCCTGAACTTTGGAAGTCATAGTACAAATTCGAATTATCTACCACCTTATCTAATCTTTAAAAAAAACCCTGTAATCAAACCGTAGGTATAATTTGATTATCAGGCTAAATTGGCTATTCGCAATAATAAATAAGTACTTGATAAGTTACACTTGTTTATTAAAAGTTATTCCAATTGGGCAATCGATGATAATAATATTGATATGATAAATGTTTTTATAGGACATAATATGTATTGTAAGGAATTTTCGGCGCTTGTTAATCAGTTAATTTGGTCTTTACAATCTTCGATAAATAATTATCCAGCTTAGTTATGATAATAATATTAAATTATTATCATGGTGAATGACGCACGACCTCATTGTCGCATAATTCGATAAAAACTTGTGAAATTTTAAAAATATTAAAGCGCGTGTAAGCTCGCTTTCCTAATAACCTAGACACACGTTTTTAATTAGTCGTAGTTAAATTTATTTACCTATTTAAAAACCGTTCATATCATAAAAATACAGGGGGCCTTGGCTCTTTGAAGAAAAAAAAAAGTTTTGAAATTGGCTCAGGCATCTTTGAATAAACTATGAACCTTTCCTCGATTTTTGTAGTCGGTTAAAACAATACAGGCACCACCTTTCTGCTAAAGTTATTTGATAGTGTAATTTATTCTTACTGCTTTTGAATGTCAGAAAAATACACCTGAACTATAGCTGAAGCTGATAATATAGATGTTTAGTTAAACATCTATAATGTCTTCAATTCATTGGTTAACACTCATATAGGCTTATTTACTTATAACTAGCTTTAATAATATAGCTTTAACATTTTCTAAAAGGTAGGCTGTTTTGTTATTATACTTAAGGGCACTTGTATTGTTTTATGGCTTACAGTTTTTTAACTGACACTCGTATCTTTCCAGGTACATGTTCGCAGCAGTATCCGCCCACAAGTACATAATAGCGTTTTGCATCGGAGTCGAACTGCTAGCGGCCGGTACCAAGCGCTGGCTGTCGCTGGTGTATATCTTCACGTTCTCCTTCATGTCGGCACTTGGTATCGGGATCGGGATCCTGCTGGTCGGTGGCGCTGGGGCCGCTGAGGCTGGACTTTACTCTGTTATATTACAGGTAAGATGTAAGCTATAAATTTCCAAGTGTACGTATTTCCAGCAGTATACCCACAAGAATGTTAATGCTCTGCATCGGTAGAGTCGCGAGTGGGCAGCACCGTTAGCTGGTTGTCGCTGCTGTGTAAGGTATAAGTATATTACAGGTAATCTTTAGGCTACAGATTTCCAGGTGTTCATATTTCTAGCAGTAAACACCCCACAAATACTTAATAGCATCGATGGATCTGCTAGCGGTGTATTATGTTACAGCTTAGCTATAGACAATGATCCAGCTGTTCATATTTTCAGCAGTATAATTCCACTAGTACATAATAGCGTTCTACATCGGTGGAGCTGTGAGGAGCCAGCACCAAGAGCTGGTTGACGCTGCTGTATTATATTACAGGTAACCTATAGGCTACAGGATTCCAGCTATTCATATTTCCAGCAGTATAAAACTACAAGTACATAATAGCATCGGTGGAACTGCGGTGTATTATATTACAGGTAAAGCTACAGGATATAGTTTTCTAGGTGTATAAATCAGCAGAATAAATCCACAAGCACTTGATAGCATCGATGGAACTGCTAGATTAAGACGGAGGACCGAGTTGAGTGGTATACTATTGGGCTATGTCCAGCAGTGCACGAGCTGATGATGACGATACTATAATCCTTTGAAACAAAAATATTACAAAAAAGATTCCTATGAATTATTGTGATGAGGAGAATTCTTTCGCACTTTGAAGTCGGTAAAAATATCATAAATAAGACTAACCTAACACATCTTGCACCTGGAAGAAACCTGGAAATGTGATACCATCAGCTAATTTGTACAATTTTATCAAGGCCTTCCGTAAATAGTAAATACAGTGTCTATTGTAAAGATATGATAAACGTGGCATCTCATCAAATACGACGTAATAGGAATAATAGGTAGGTACCTAGTTAGTTATATTTTATGCATACCTATGTGATACCTACATCTGCTAAGTACCTTCTTGAAGACTAGGAAAACTCAAGCATATTCCACATCCTTAAAAAACTATTTGTACATAGGTACCTACATCTAAGAATACCTCTCTAATCGGTCCTCTAACGTCTCTCATGACTCATGAGTCATGAGGCATGACAGCCAGTGGCGGATTTACAGTCTAGGCCGCCCTAGGCCCCAGTCCATGTAATACCTGCACCTACGTCGTATATAACATGTCTACTCCTACTTAATCCTTAAACAGTGGCGGATCCAGAATTTTTTTCTTGTGAACAAGGTAGGTTTGTACATTTCAACGTTTACCTACAATTTGAATCTCTAAAATAGGAAATGTTATATCTCTGACAAGAACGTGTGCGTTAAACTCATTCCGAATAGAATAAAATTTTAAAAACCATGTAATGCGCGAGCAGCTTGCTGCGAGCGCCGAGAAAATTTTACGTTTCAGACTACAAAAGATGTGCAATTGTGCAATGAGCTCGTTCTGAGTGGTGAGCAAAATGCATAATATTGCGCGAGCAGCTAGCTGCGAGTGCCGAGAAAATTTTATATTTCAGGCTACAAAAGATGTGTTCTGAACGGTGAGAAAATAAATATTCTTATTATAGAGCAGAGCCGCCGAGAAAAACCCATGGCCCCTTGAAGCTTTTAAAATATTTACGTACTTTTAGTTATTTCTTGTCATCAGTGATTTTTTTGTCACGATTGGCCGCCCTAGGCCCGGGCCTACTGGGCCTTAGGGCAAATCCGCCACTGATGACAGCATGACTTAATATGTATGACTTCATCACCTATGAAATACCATGGACAGCTTATTTATTTTCCTTGGTAGGTTGGAAATTTAAGGCAAAGATCTAAAAGAGCTGATATAACAGTAACTTTGAATCGGCTGAACCGATTTTGATGATGAAACTTATCTAAGATGTATTCACCATGAAGAGGTATTTTTTAAGTTTGACGCATCCATTCAAAGAAATTTTCCAAATTCAAAAAAAATGTTTTTTTTTTACCGCGGCACTCTATGATTCTAAGAACATTTATAGATGCCGGTGTACGATTGCCATTAGGCCCTCGGATTGCTTTTCTTTTATCAATGCACTGCAATGGTGCGATAAGTCAGGTAGAATTAATTAGTTTCTAGCAGTGTATTGTGAATTGTGGCTAATGACCAAAGACTAATTCATTTCTTAGCAATTTGCTTTGCATTTCGCATTAATATAAACCAAGTGTGAACTTTTTGCAAATTGCTAATTATGAAAAATACTTAGGAAAATAAATCTAGGTTCTATCACCATTTTGTTAGTTAAAGTGTAATCACTATAATATTCTGTAACTAATATTATTTTAGCGATAAAAATAAATCTATGTTGAAATTTAAAATGCACGTTATCACAATCGTTTTATCAGTCGTTAATCCCGTTATTTTAGGCCAATTAACTTTACAGAACTTAGGTTTAGTAGGTTACCATATCTGGGCCCATATCCTGCCATTCTGTTTATTTATCTCTAGCTGCGCCCAGCGGTTTTACCCTCTGTAGCCTATGTGTTATTCCAGGGTCTAAGCTATTTCTATACCAAATTTCAGCTCAATCGGCCCACCCGTTTAGGCGTGAAAAAGTAACAAACATTCATACCGACATCCATACATTCTTACAAACTTTCACGTTTATAATTTTAGAAAGATATAATGGATAGAGTCAAAAAAGGTAATATGAATTGAAGGGTGCTAGTGTACCGAATTTACCTATTTTTTGCGTAAAATAAACTACTATTTCCAATTTTTTGGAGTTTATTATTGTGTACCAACTGCAGCCAATATTTTTGCGTAGTAGGGTGGAAGCAACTTTCATATCAAATTACAGCTCAATCAGTTCTGCCATTTAGGCGTAAAGAAGTACATAATAAATATATAGATACCTCTATAAGTATGAGCATGCCAACACACATATTTGCTGTTAATATCATATTTGAAATGTTTGTATGATTTAACAACATTGAAAGAAAAACTACATACCTAAAAAATCTTATACATATTTGAATTTTTGTATGACAATAATATTTTTTTATTAATTTTAACTTTTTTAGACAGAGTTGAGTGGCCTGAAGGAGGCCTATGCCCAGCAGTGGAATGTAAAAGACTGTAGATGATGATGATGACTTCTTTTACTTTTAATAGAAAAAAAAACTAGTTCTACCGGGGGTAGAGTCCCTTTGCAGGAGGTCGTCTAGGTGGGTACCCCAACAGTGCCAGTTATTCTACCGCCTGAGCAGTGATGTGCAAACATTACTGTGCTTCGGTAGGAGGGCTCTGTAGCTAGTGAAATTACTGGGCTAAAACATCTTATGACTCTTCAGTAAGAAGCGTTGGTGCAGTGCTCCTAGAATTTCACATCATTGTGAAATCCTAAGTAGCACTGTACCTACTGATTATGGGCAGCGTTATCTTTTAACATCAGGAGAGCATCTTCTACTTCATCACATAAAAAAAGTTCCTTTGGACAACCTTATGCCTTCTCTTTCTAAAACTCCTCAGACTCGTAATAGTCCAGTCAATGAGTGCCCAAAAGGGGAAAACTAAAATGTATAAGCGTCCTAAAAATGGACCATGTTTGGATAGCTGGACAACGATTGGAGATAGATAAAAAGTGTAAAGGCCAAAGTTGTAGAAAATTTTATGAGGTTTCATAATGTAGTACAACAAAATATCATACAACCCACAGTTTTTGACATATAAGCAAAAAACCTAAAAATGGGACCTTCTTCGGCCTCCCCCCCTCGGGCTCACCTCGGAGGGGTGGGGACTTTTAGTATGTTTATCTCCTAACTAGTCCAAACAAAGTTGCTAAGTTAGTTTTTCTGCTTTCGACTTTTCGATCCACATTTCTTCTTTTACTGGACTATAACTATATTGTTTTGCAGGGTCTGGCGTGTGGAACTCTAGTGTACGTAGTGTTCTTCGAAGTATGGAAGAGAAGTAGCGGTCTTCTACAGTTCGTGTGCTCGCTACTTGGCTTCGCTGTCATGATGTCCTTAGAAGTCGCTGTTGAACTTGGTAAGATCATGATGATAACTTTGATATAGAGGGGAAATGGGAATAATGACAGTATAATTTTGACAATAGGACTTTTTTTTTTTTTTATGTGATGAAGTAGAAGACGAGCAAGACGCTCTCCTGATGTTAAGAGATAACGCTGCCCATAATTAGTACAGTGCTACTTAGGATTTCACAATGATGTGAAATTCTAGGAGCACTGCACCAACGCTTCTCACTCAAGAGTCATAAGATGTTAAGACTCTTTAGCCCAGTAATTTCACTAGCTACAGTGCCTCCTACCGGAGCACAGTAATGTTTGCACATCACTGCTCAGGCGGTAGAATAACTGGCACTGTTGGGGTACCCACCTAGACGACCTCCTGCAAAGGATGTCTACCCCCGGTAAAACTGTCCTATAATACCGTTTTAAAAGAATGTCTTTATTTATTCGTTATAGGATAGCCTTTGACCACGATCACGCCTGATCTAAAGAGACGATGCGGCCGTAGATGGTAGCAGACTAAACCTAGAAGGCGGGATAAATCCTTCACTGAACATCATGCCGGAACACGGTCACAATGACTGCTTGGCGACACGGTCGAGGTGAAAAAGTCAATTTGCCTCCGTTTTTTGGTCATGTCCTCGTCCTAGACAGCCTTTTTCTAGGAAAAGGATTTTCTAAATTGTAATAAAAATGGCCGTGAAACCTAATTGAAATGAGCAGAAAGCCAGGACACGACTAAAAATACGAGAGTTACGCTCGTAACAGGTATTGTTGAGGTAGTGACTTATTATTTATTCGTAGGAGGTAGTAATAATAATAATAATAATAATAAATCATTTATTTCAGGCAATAGTACACTGCCACAGACGCAGTGTACCAGAGGCCCATATCATACATACCTTAAAGACTAACATACATAAAAATTTTATAAACTTAAAAACTAGGTCACACGTAGCGCCGGCGACGGTAGTATCTATTCTTTGGCTGAAGTGACAAGAAAAGGGGATAGAAGAATTTTGGGAAGGTCGTTTCCCAGAAAATGTTTTAATCCAAGTCTTATCCACAAAAAATGTACCTAACAAAGTTTCGTCAATTGCATAATTTAACGCAATGAGTTATTGTTAGTTGAAACGACAATATTATTGTTATCTCTTGTGAGTCAATCACGGATTACAGCATTTTGCAAACCATGATTTTCATGTCATGGTCCAAGGCCTGAATTAATTTTTACCATTATGACCGTGGGTTAAAATAATACTGATTCTTTTGTAACGGTTAAAAATAACGATTTAAAAATGACTAGTAACGTCGTTATTGCACACAATAAGACAGTTTTATCCCGGATACAAATTTGGTTAAAAACTGTCCTATGTCCTTGCCCGAGAATTGAACTATCACTATTCCTAATTTGATCTAAATCAGTTCAGTGGTTTAGCCGTGAAGTGGTAACATACTGATAGACACACATTCACATAATTTATATGATTAGTATTCTCATAGTAGTTTATAGTACCTATTAGCTAATTTTCGCAGCTTTGTTGCGTTGATATAGCTCTTCACAAACCTTTCATAAGTTTCTTTTCACCCTTTTTTCGGGGAAAATAAAAAAATATATCGAATCCATCATGGTAATTGATATTTTGGGATGTATAATTCATGTTTATGTAACAGGTATAACTGATTAAAGATTACATTATCAAGACAAATTGCCCAATCAATTAGGAACGTATATATTAAGATAAAAGTAGGTATTTGATTAGTTATACCTACCTATAATAATAATATTATTAGGTAGGTATGTTGTTAAAGTTAATACCTAAATACCACCGAATGAGCTACCTAACAATTTTATATCACAAGTACCTACTTATGCTAAATTTTAGATGGCGCTATGTGAAATTTTTTTTTTTTTTTATGTGATGAAGTAGAAGACGAGCAAGACGCTCTCCTGATGTTAAGAGATAACGCTGCCCATAATTAGTACAGTGCTACTTTGGATTTCACAATGATGTGAAATTCTAGGAGCACTGCACCAACGCTTCTCACTCAAGAGTCATAAGATGTTAAGACTCTTTAGCCCAGTAATTTCACTAGCTACAGTGCCTCCTACCGGAGCACAGTAATGTTTGCACATCACTGCTCAGGCGGTAGAATAACTGGCACTGTTGGGGTACCCACCTAGACGACCTCCTGCAAAGGATGTCTACCCCCGGTAAAAAAAACCTGAAATGACCTGAAATAATATTTTTTAAATTTATTTATTTAAATAATTTAATTTTCTTTTGTTACAGCTGTCTGACAATCGGTGATCAACAAATTTAGACTGAATACGTAGTGTTTAGATACATAACTAAGTGAAATTGTGTGACAAAATTGGAAGAGACGTTGTCTTACTCGCCGAGGCCGGTCGAGTTTGTCCTTTTCATATGTACATTATTTTTTGTTATTTTATTCTTATTAATGAGGAGGTTAAGCAAGTAATGTACGCATGTTTGTCTATGGATTTTAGTGTTTACATGTGGGCGAGAGATAGCCAATAGGCCCACAGATTGGCCACACGCCAATGTACAGAAAATCCAAGCACTCCAAACCAGGGATGTAACGGAGGTAGTTTTATCGGAACCGAAATCGGAATCGGAGTTTTCAAATTTGATTTATCAGAATCGGAATCGAAATCGGAATCGAAATCGGAGGCAGGGTCAGTTTGTTTAAGGACAAATAAAACATGATTTATAGTCAATTCTTTTCAACTGTGAAAAAAAAATTGGCATAATTCCAAATAAAGAAAAGATAAAATTAATGAATTTAAAGTTTAATTAAAATTAAAACCCAAAGTAGCGTGTTACATTTGGTTACATTACAATAAATGAACAAAAGCTAAATCAAAATGGACTCCAAAAGTAATGTATTGTACTTTATGAACAAAAGTTTTGATGCTTTGTCCCCATCCAATCTATTTCTTAAAGAGTCGTAAATTAGGCCAGCACCACTAAAAAGTTGTTCGCTAGCTACCGAGCCCGGTGGACATGACAAATATTCGACCTCCGATTAACATCCGATACAAAAGTATCGGAACCGAAGTCGGAACCGAAAGTGTAATGTAATTATAATCGGAAGTTCCAACTTAACGGAACCGGAATCGAAGCTCCGTTACATCTCTGCTCCAAACCACTGTAAGATGGCAGCGTGCCCAGAATGATGGCAGCATTTTGGGGCAATTTAGACTAAAATAAAAATAAAAAGGGTATTAGACAGCTATTATAAATTATTTAATAGAACTAATCTGGTGACTGGTGGGTAAACATTTGAGATAAGTAATGACAGGAAAATTCCACATCGCACCGAAAATTTGTGAAATAGTCCAAGATGTGAGCATCAGGTTAAGTGGGGCACTAACCTGATGCTCAAAGTAGCGCAGCAAAGTAAATATTAAGAAAAAGTCCCTGCGAAGAAAGATAGGTATAAGAAAGTGTGATCCGTTTAAAAAAAAATTGATTTTTACAAGATTTTATTTACTTTCACCTGTCTGTTATCAAATCATGCATGTTTAATTTGATCCAAGGGCGGATCCAGGATTTGGTTCTGGGGGGGCCAAGGTGTTGATGGGCAAAAATATTATAATTTTTACTACGAAAAGTGTGTGTTTAGCTCTCTCTGAACAGTTAGAAAGTTCAAATATCCTTAATAGTAAGTGCGCGAGTAGCTTGCTGCGAGCGCCGAGAAAAAAATTATAATCTTGACCATGAAATATGTGCAAAATTTGTAACTCTACAATGCTTCTGGGGGAGGGCCTTGGCCCCCTGCCCCCCCCTCGAGTTTTTGTTACCTTTTTAAGCAAAAATAAATCAATAGGTTCAGTATACCTAGTTTACTAGTACTGAACCTATTGAATTTTTTGCTCCATAGATAAACGTTATTTAAATTTAAGTATTAAATGTTGTAAATAAGTATTATTTATTTTAATAAAAAACGATGTCAATATTTTTCTGTAAATAAAATGAAGATAAGTTAAATAAATGTGTGTAGGGTGCTTCTAATTAATACAACTCGCACAATTAAGTATATTTATTCACTGGTAAACAATTTCGGATTTAACCACACTTCACGCTTCCATGACAGATACGAATTCAATAATATGAGAGCTGTCATTCTGACATTTGTTAACCACAGACTCTACAGTCTCTCCTTTTCTTAATAAAACAAAATCAACTTAATTTTAACAAAACAAAACAAATTTCAGCTCTATGCAATTCAAAGAACAAATTACATAAAGTAAAGGCAAATCAAAACTAAAACAAACACAATAATCATTTCTTGCTTCTATGCATAATGCTGATTATTATTAATAACAATAGTTTTCAAAAGTTACAATTTTAGATTATTAAAGTATGAACCTAATGATAATCAACTCATCTAGGTACATGCATAACAGCATAACATACATATTATAAACATCAACTTATATTCATAATATCTTAAGATTCAATAGTATCTAAAATGAGGCTTAAAAGAAAGTCATTATATTTGCCTGGCATTTGTCTTTTCCTTACAGGTCTAGCCTGGGAATGATTATTAGTCATATCAGGGTTATTTGTCATTGAAGTCATTTTTGTAACGTCCTGTCCTTCATCTCTTTCATCATTAACACTCATCTCTCTTTCCTTACTTTTCCTCTCATTTTGCTTGGTATGTTGGATTTCTTCTTTCTCCTGTGGTATCTCTCTTTCCTTAACATTAAATCTTTTCATGTCTCTTTCCTTTATTGGTTGAAAATAGGAAGAGTTCCTTCGTACTATTTTACCATCTGGGGTTTGAGCAGCAATGGAATTGCCAGACTTCCAGATTACAGTGTGTTCAACTGGAGAGTATGGAGTAGTTAGTTTGTTCTCTTTTCTTTGTTTTATCAAAACCTTAT
The DNA here is from genome assembly GCA_947507615.1 of Hemithea aestivaria. Taxonomy (NCBI): domain Eukaryota; kingdom Metazoa; phylum Arthropoda; class Insecta; order Lepidoptera; family Geometridae; genus Hemithea; species Hemithea aestivaria. Next base: position 8,192,240 of record OX382344.1, on the reverse strand, counting down.
CTCCAGGTGTAATTTCAGATATTTTAGCTCGCCTTCTATCATCTGCATATTGTTTGTAGCAATCTTTCTTGTATCTATCCATATCACGTATTGACTCATCATCTAAGCTGTAATCCAAAACCATCTGTGGTATTTTTGTCCTTATTGCTCTTCCTCTAAAGATGTTCCCTGGTGGTACTCCGGTGCTTGAGTGTGGTGTGGTACGGTAAGCTGACAGGTAGGTTAGTAGTTCCTTCTTCCAGTCTAATTTTAATCCTTGAGCAATTCTTAGCCTTCTCAGCACATTCCTATTTTGCCTTTCTACTTCTCCATTAGCTTGTGGCCATAATGGCGTTGTGTGTCTAAGCCGAATACCTTGTGACTTTAAGAATATTTTAAATCTTTCATCTCTAAATGCTGGACCGTTATCACATACAATTTCATCCATTATGCCTTCTCCAGCTATAATTTTTTCAAGAGCTTCTATGGTGTTTTCTGCTGTTTGATTTCTTGAAATTACTACTTCATAGTATCTGCTGTAATAGTCCACAATAAATAATAGGTAATGACCTGATGGAAGAGGTCCCAGGTAATCAATTGCGACCAGTTCCCAGACTTTTCTAGGTAATTCAGTAGTCACTATTGGTTCCGGATAAGTATTTTGTTTGACCAATCTACATCCTTCGCAGGTATCAACCCAGTATTCTATGTCTTTGTCCATAGCCTTCCACCATACTTTTGACCGTAACTTTGCCTTCATGGGGTTTACAGAGATATGTCCTTCGTGTCCCAGTTCTAGAATTTTTGGTACCAACTTCTGAGGTATTATAATTCTGGTACCTCTCATTATAATATTGTTGACAACACATAATTCCAGTTTAATTAACTCATATTTTCGTAGGTCCTTGCTCCAGACATCCGTTTCTATCGCTTTTGCCAAATTTTGTAATTCTAGGTCATCTAATGTAGCTTTCTGTATTTCTTCAATTGTAACTGTTTCAATAGTTGTGCCGATCATGGCTATCAACATGCTATCTTCATGGTCTTCAGTTTTTTCTGCTACTTTTTCTGTATTTAATAGCCTTGAAACCGGGTCTGCTATATTGCTCTTGCCGGGTTTGTATATAACTTTGAATGTGTATGGCTGTAGTCGAAGTACCCATCGCTGTATCCTGGCACTTGGTTTAGAATTTGTAGAGTAGATAATTTCTAGAGGTTTATGATCAGAAACAATGTTGAATTGTTTTCCTATTAGGTACATGTATAAGTTCTCACATGCCCAGACAATGGCAAGTGCTTCTTTTTCAGTCTGTGAATATCTTTGCTCTGTTGGAGATAATGCTTTACTTATGTACTTTATTACAACTGGCTGGATTTGGTTATCTATTAATTGATGTTGAATAAGCACCGCAGCAATTCCTACTGGGCTTGCATCAGTAACTAATGTAGTCTCTGCATCTTTATCATAGTAGCTTAAGGCTGGAGCTTTTAAAATCAAGGTCTTTAGTTTGTCAAATACTATTCTGTGTTTCTCATTCCATACAAATTCTGAGTCCTTTTTAGTAAGATGTCGCAAAGGTTCTGTTAGTGTGCTGAAATTAGGTATAAATCTGGCAGAGAAATTTACTAAACCTAGAAAGCTTCTTACCTCTGCTTTATTCTGTGGCTCTCTAAATTCCTGCACAACTTGTTGTGATGTATTGGTTGGCTTAATTCCCTTTTCTGACAGATGGTGCCCTAGAAAGTTTATTTCAGTTTCACCAAATGAGCACTTCTTTTCATTCAAGGTGAGACCGCTTTCTTTAAGTCTTTCCAAAACTTGTTTCAGTCTTTGATCATGCTCTTCTCTGGTACGTCCTCCGATTCTGATGTCATCTTGGCTGTTAGCAACACCTTCAATGCCTTGAAGTATTTGAGCAATTACTCGCTGAAACATTTCAGAAGCACATCTTATACCAAAGAATAATCTTTTGTATCTAAACAGTCCAAGACTAGAGCTAAATACTGTGATTATCCGTGAGTCTTCTTCTAACTCCAATTGATGGTATCCCCATTTGATATCTAGTGATGAGAAGTACTTACATCCGTTGAGATCAGCTAAGAGTTCTTCAAATGTAGGTAGTGGAACTCGCTCTCGTAATACTCCTTCATTAGCCTTTCTCATGTCTACAACTAACCTGTATTGTCCTTTTTCCTTTTTTCGCACAATGTGAGATGGTGAAACACAGGGGGTCGGTCCAGTCACAGGTTCAATAATGTCATTGTCCAGTAATTCTTGTATAAGATTTTCTTCTATGCCTCTCACACTGAATGGTTGTCTTCTTACAGGCTGAGCTATTAATTTAACATTGGGGTCAATAGGTATTTTTAATTTAAAATTTTTTAGTTTACCGATGCCATCAAATAACATTGGATATTCTGTTAATACAATTTGTTTAGTAATATGAGATTTACTAGCCAAATTCACAGTTGAAGTATATGGACCTAATCTTAACAATCCAAGTTGAATCGAAGCCTCCTTGCTCAGAAGAGCCGGACCTTGTCCATCATAAATAAGAAGTTTCGATTTGATTTTAATGCCACTTTCAGGTGAATATAATTTTACTTCAAACATCCCTATGGCCGGGATTTCTTTGCCACCATATGAATGGAATTTTTGTGTTTTAGAAGTACAAATTCTTTTAAGACATACACCTTTGCTTAACATTTTTTTAAACAATTTTTTGTCCACTATATTAATTGAAGCGCCTGAATCTATAATAAATCTACATGTTACCTTATTGTCCACTAGAATGTCACATTTGTTGTCACACTCACTCTTGGAGCTCACTTCAAAAACCGAGTTCACTTGTTCTCCATTTTGTTCGTCTTGATTATCATCAGAGTCAATGTATTCACTCTCATCGGAGCTTGAGTCTTCTTCAATCACATATTTCACATATCTCTTTTTCTTCTTATTATTTACCTTATTTTTGGCTTGTTTTGTCTTGCAACATTTTTCAAAATGCCCTTTAATTCCACATTTGTCACATTTTGCATCTATCGCAGGGCAATTTCTATCTTTTGCCAAGTGACCTCTCCTACCACATCTATAGCATGTCGTTGTGTTCTGTCTTTGTATTCTATTAATAGATATGTCTTCATTTTTCTCCTTTTCTTCTGTAATCTTTGATTTAAACATATCTTGTTCTATTTCATATATTTTTGTTAGTTCTACGACTTGTTTTAGGGTTAGGTTTGAACCTTTTTTCATTAATTTTCTTTTCAAATCTTTATTGTTGCATTTTTCTATAATTTGATCGATTATTGCTTCTTCTGCTTTGCCGAAGTTGCAGAATTGAGCCTGCGTACGCAGTCTTATGATGTATTTGGAGCATGATTCTCCATCTTTTATCTCCATGCTTCGGAACTTTTGACGCTCGTACGCAGTATTAGCAGATGGTTGGAAGTATGCGTTCAGCCTTTTTACGCATTTATCGTACTCATTTGCCCCTTCCACGATTTCATCTTTCAAATTTTCATATATTTCTTGTACTTCAGGGCCTGCTTGGTGCAATAACCTTGAAACTTTCTGTTTGTCCGCCAGGCCTATCTGGCCTTCAATGTAGTATTGAAAGTTGCGCATCCATGCCTTCCATCGAGAATAGCTTGAAGCTGCATCATTATATGGTTCGAACGGAGGGCCTACGCTCCCGCCAGCGTATTCTAAGTGCGCCATAATATACGATGTTTTGCACACATCCACACGTGAATTCGACACTCTACTCGTCGCCAATAATTGTAGGGTGCTTCTAATTAATACAACTCGCACAATTAAGTATATTTATTCACTGGTAAACAATTTCGGATTTAACCACACTTCACGCTTCCATGACAGATACGAATTCAATAATATGAGAGCTGTCATTCTGACATTTGTTAACCACAGACTCTACAATGTGGTTTTATTTTAAATTCTTGTTTTTTTCTCCTTTTCTTTAATTATAATAGGTAGGTACTGTGACAATTATCTGGTACAAGAGATGTTTATTTATTTTTTACAAGCTTTTATTTACTTTCACCTGTCTGTTGTCTATAATCAAATCTTGCAACTTTAATTTGGCCCACTTCCCGGTATCCGATTGAGCTGATTTGCATGCATGTATAAATCGGATGACAATGCAATATTATTATGATATGGAGCTGATCTGATGATGGAGCTGGAAGGTGGCCATAGGCACTCCGTGATTAAACTACGCAACCCCATCGAGAATCAAGTCTTGGCTCATTTGATTCGTCTTGACGAGTAGGTACTTCATGGTAGTAATAATAAAAGCTGGTTTACAAAAAGATTTTTTAAAATTTCACTTATTTATGATTGATGAAATGCACGATGCTGAGTCAGTCAGTTTACCTCTATATATAATAGTAGTTGGTTCCATTATGCGACAAAATTGAGACCGTCTCTGTGTTATAATAAATTTCCTATATTTAACATTTTATTTTTGTCGGCTTATAATGATTGTCACTATAATAATAATTGGGGTTTATACTCCAACAGAACAGGTTACCCTACTTACACTGTCAGAGTCAAATCACAATTTATAGGTTGTGTGGCGAACCTATATGTTGCAGTTTCAGATCGCCGAGATTACTTACTACAGGGCCTGCAACATGACCTAACGACTGCCTCCTACATATCTTATAGGAAACAGCCGGAACCCACCCGCCGGGCACTATGTAAATTATAAATTACTTTTCATCCCCCCACCTCGGAAAGTGTATTTTTGCGCTTCGATATCTGACTGGAAAAGTCCATATTATCCTCTAGAGAAATTCAAATTTACTTTACCCTCTAGAGACAAAAACATAATTAAACCTATTTACTTCCACCTCTATGGTACCGAAATAAGCGTACAACTTTTTTAAATTTGTTAAAAACTCGGAGTAAGAACCTCTTTAGTAAACTTTTTTTCATCCCCCCACCTCGGAAAGTGTATTTTTGCGCTTCGATATCTGACTGGAAAAGTCCATATTATCCTCTAGAGAAATTCAAATTTACTTTACCCTCTAGAGACAAAAACATAATTAAACCTATTTACTTCCACCTCTATGGTACCGAAATAAGCGTACAACTTTTTTAAATTTTTTAAAAACTCGGAGTAAGAACCTCTTTAGTAAACTTTTTGAAGTGAAAACTTCTTTAGCGGCGCTGAGCACTTTTTTTTGTATGGGTAAAAACTTTAAAACTCGCGTCAGGGTCACGTGATGCTGATCGAAAAAGCGTAAGATCGAGGGGAAGGGAGAGGAACTAGTATCTCCCACTCTTTCTACCGTGCCTGAGTGTGCTGCTCTGTTGATGGTGTAAAAGTCGTCGAAATTATGGATGGAAGTTGATTTTTCTGAGAGATAAAATTTAATGTAATATATAAATAACGATATAATATTATAAATAACAACATATAAATTGTCATATTTGTGTACGATAGCGCAATAAATAAACATTGTATTCTACCTCATAAATGATAGTACTTTTATACTTATAATTAAACACAACGTTAATATTGAAGTTTTCACTTCTGCCGGCACTCCCGGAGTGCTACCTTTTTTTTTGAAGTGAAAACTTCTTTAGCGGCGCTGAGCACTTTTTTGTATGGGTAAAAACTTTAAAACTCGCGTCAGGGTCACGTGATGCTGATCGAAAAAGCGTAAGATCGAGGGGAAGGGAGAGGAACTAGTATCTCCCACTCTTTCTACCGTGCCTGAGTGTGCTGCTCTGTTGATGGTGTAAAAGTCGTCGAAATTATGGATGGAAGTTGATTTTTCTGAGAGATAAAATGTAATGTAATATATAAATAACGATATAATATTATAAATAAAAACATATAAATTGTCATATTTGTGTACGATAGCGCAATAAATAAACATTGTATTCTACCTCATAAATGATAGTACTTTTATACTTATAATTAAACACAACGTTAATATTGAAGTTTTCACTTCTGCCGGCACTCCCGGAGTGCTACCTTTTTTTTTTTTAATTTGCTTTGGGCGCACCATCAGCCTTGCCAGTAAGTTACTTTTGTAACATATTACGTTTCTTTTGAACTATATTTACGTTAGTTGTTTAGATATAATTTACATTTCGAGGCAATAATGTTTTTAATGAATTATAATATATAGTACTGTAATAGTAAATAATAGTTGAGTTAATTTAGCAGAGTTAATAGAATAAGCCCATTTTTTGTAACTTTATCTAGTTAGTAGCAATATTTTTTCTAAGTAGGTATTACTTTTTAGTAACTTTTTTATTAACGATTTCTCACTGTAATAAACTGAAAATGAGAAAATAATCACTAAAACGAATAGGTAGAGTGCTTTTCACGAAAGGAGACCTTTTTGCGGGACGCCACTATTGCACATTTTAAAAGTTTAAATACCTTTAACTTTTTAACGCCTCATAATTTCTCATATTTAATTTCTTAATCAAAAAGGTATTTATTTTATGTAACAAATAAAAATGATTTAAAATATGAAGTCAATAATAATAGAATAAAAAATTAGTTCCGCTAAATTCCGTGGGACCTCTTTCGTGAAAAGGACTCTTAAGTAAGCGTACCTACGTAAATTAAAATTGAATACTGGTTATTTTTGAAGATAGTGCACTGGCAACACTGTGCGCATCCATGGTGAGAATATTTAAAAAAAAACTTTTAGCATTGAATTATTTCCTCGCTGAGGGGGGATGAAAAATTATGTGTCACACTCGAGTGCAAAGATTTTTGACCTCGTGCTCTTTTGATTCCCTCGCTGACGCTCAGGATTCTAATTAATAAATCACTCGCTACGCTCGTGATTTAATTTTAGAATCCTTCGCTAGCTCGGTCATACAAACTGAGCACGCGGTAAAAAAGCAACTTTGCACTCTTGTATAACAATAGTTATTTGTTATACAAGAGTGCAAAGTTGCTTTTTTAGTATTCAATTTTAATTTACGTAGGTACGCTTACTTAAGAGTCCTTTTCACGAAAGAGGTCCCACGGAATTTAGCGGAACTAATTTTTTATTCTATTATTATTGACTTCATATTTTAAATCATTTTTATTTGTTACATAAAATAAATACCTTTTGATTAAGAAATTAAATATGAGAAATTATGAGGCGTTAAAAAGTTAAAGGTATTTAAACTTTTAAAATGTGCAATAGTGGCGTCCCGCAAAAAGGTCTCCTTTCGTGAAAAGCACTCTACCTATTCGTTTTAGTGATTATTTTCTCATTTTCAGTTTATTACAGTGAGAAATTGTTAATAAAAAAGTTACTAAAAAGTAATACCTACTTAGAAAAAATATTGCTACTAACTAGATAAAGTTACAAAAAATGGGCTTATTCTATTAACTCTGCTAAATTAATTCAACTATTATTTACTATTACAGTACTATATATTATAATTCATTAAAAACATTATTGCCTCGAAATGTAAATTATATCTAAACAACTAACGTAAATATAGTTCAAAAGAAACGTAATATGTTACAAAAGTAACTTACTGGCAAGGCTGATGGTGCGCTCAAAGCAAATTAAAAAAAAAAGTTTACTAAAGATGTTCTTACTCCGGGGGGGGGGGGGGGAGGGTTATTTTGGTTGCGTGTATACAGGGGGAGTTATTTTTGTTGAGTGTATACAGGGGAGGGGGAGGGGGGAGTTATTTTTGTTAAGAGTATAAAGGTTTTTTGTAAAAAAATAAATCGTGTAAATCGTGGGAACTTCGTTCCATCCGGGTGTCCCTTGACACCTCTCAAGTTTTTTTTTTAATAGTAGAGAGGTACTTATTATATTGCTATCTCTTACTTCGTTCATTCATGTTTACTTTATATTAGTGGTTAGTATCTGGTATCTTGATTATTTAACCTAATAATTACTAATTTTAGCTTAAATAATAAATACCCTCCGGACAGTTTTATTACAAACATCTAATGAGAATTGCTCCCATAAAATATTCAAAAAGTGGTGTAAAATAATTGTATTTTTGATATTGTTATATACGACCACAAAGTTGGAAATACGAGCTTTAAAGTTGTGTAATTATTACGCATAAGGATCAAGTATTAAGTGAGTACGAAGCAAAAACATTTCTAAATAATTTGTCACCATCCGTAATACTGACCTACGACAACTCGCCGCTCGCCTGCCTGACGTCATCGCATGCTTTAAGGAGTGATCTAAAAAGTTAACGCCTGCTGTTTATCTCATATTACGACTGAACGTGTCATTAAAGCTCTTCACGGCAACTTAAGCGCGGATTTGACTATAAACACACCTACGTGAGCTTCTTTATTTTGCGCTATGGATACTTGTGCTGGATGTAAAGGAGAACTTCCTAGCAAGGATTTTATGAAATGTCCTGGCTGCAAACAAAAATATGATCTGCAGTGTGCTAATGTCTCACCGAAAAAGTTTAAAGGTATGAATACTGAAAATAAGCGTAGATGGAGATGTGCAGAATGCAAAAGTAAGATGCCGAAGTCTGATAACACCGACACGCCGGTTAGATCTCACCTTTCAAAGATTCTTCCGCAGGCTGACTCAGAACAAGATTATTCATCTGACGGCAGCTACGTCGCATCACGTAGACGGCGTGAGGAAAAGGATAAGTACATCACTGAGGAGAGACTTCTTGAGCTACTTAAGGCTGAAAAACTAGAGATGAAAGCGCTGATAGAGTCCTCTACCAAGAGTCTATCTAGTCAGCTCAGTAATATTAACGAGCAATGCGCGGGTTCTCAGGAATCTTTGTCTTTTGTTAGCAAGCAGTACGAAGACATGCGAAAGGAAATCTTGGATCTTAAGAAGCTCATTGGGAATAAGACCTCTGAAGTAACTAGTCTCAAAGAAGAAAACAAAAATCTAAAGGAAAATCTGATCGCCTGTTCATCTCGTATCAAGACGCTTGAGGAAGAAAATTTACGACAGCAGCAATGGTCGAGATTGCAGAATCTGGAGTTTGTGGGAGTCCCTGAAGCTAAAGACGAGATAGTAGAGGAAACGGTAATGAAAATAACTAAGCATATGGGACTAAGTATCCAGCCGAGCGATATAGAGTTTGCACATCGCGTCGTTCCGAAGCGTGGGTCCAGCACTACTAGAACCCGTGCTATCGTCGTTCGTTGGAGACAGCGTGCAACTAAAGACCTGGTACTTTCTACAGCGCGTAAGCATCGCAACCTAACTGCCAAAGATGTGGGCATTGGTGGTGAGACGAATAAAATGTTTGTCAACGAGCATCTGACAAAGGAAAATAAGATGTTATTTAGTTCTTGTAAGCAAAAAGGCAAGGAATGTAACTACAAATTCATATGGACAAAAAACTGCCGAATTTATACGAGAAAAAACGAATCGTCCCCACCGATTCTCATAGCTTCGCCCATGGATCTAGAAAAAGTGGCTTAAAATTGAGTAATAAGTTTTATACCGCTAACTCAACTTTATTATTATGTTTTTTTGTTAAGATTATGCTAAACATGATAGATTACGACACAAACCACAGTCACTTTATTATATTCCTCAGTTATTTTGTAAAAATCATATTTTTTAATAGTTATGTTTTATGTAAAGGCTTATTTATCAAGAATATTGCTCATTATTATTCTGTAGCTAAATGCTCTTTTTGTGCTGAAAACTTTCAATTTATTCTAGTGCTATTAACATATTATATTTATTTTCATATATATCATAATACAATACTGACACATATGCACGGGTACACTTTATGTTTTTACAATGAATGATAATGTTAAAGAATTGAATTTATTTTATCAAAATGTCCGTGGCCTCCGCACAAAGACAAATGAATTTTATAATAACTTACTCTTACACACATACGATATTGTTATAATAACTGAAACATGGTTATGCGATGGAATTCTGGATGCAGAGATCTGCGATAGCTCTTATAGTGTTTTTCGTAGAGACAGAGGCTCTCTCGGAGGAGGAGTCATGATTTTATGTAAAAATCAAGCCATAGTAAGAACTGACTGGGAGCGCGATGGTCTTGAATGTATTTGGGTGACAATACCCGCGCGTACGATTGGTTCATTGGGTAATCTACATATAGCAGCTATTTATATTCCTCCTAATAATCGTCTCTCACATCAGTTACAAGTTTTTATGGAAGTACTTGAAAATATATGTAATACTCATCAGGGTGACTACTTTCTTCTGGCAGGCGACTTTAATCTATCTTGTATTCAGTGGGCGTCTGGTAAATCTACTATATTAAAAAAGGGATCCATAGATATTCAAAACTCTGCTGAAAGTTTTATTAATCTGTCCTTGTTTGAAGGCCTCACCCAGTATAATTTTATTGTAAATAGCCATAATAATACCTTAGATCTCATTTTCGCGAACACTCCAATAGCCATTCGCAGATCTACGTCCTCTTTAGTTAAGGAAGACCAATTTCACCCTTCATTATCTATAAAAGCTGCTGATATACTGATTCCACCTATAAAATCGCAGTCATTCATTAAATTTAATTTCAGTCGAGCCGACTATAGCAGCATAAATACTTCTCTCAGCAACCAAGACTGGTCATTCATTAATACATTTAATGATATTGAACAATGTATTACACAGTTTTATTTAATTTTAAACAATTTAATACTCGAATACGTACCTCAAACAAGACATACTGCGGTGAACAATTATCCTGTCTGGTACAGTAGATCTCTAATAAAAATTATAAAGGAAAAACTGACGGTTCATAGAAATTGGAAACTTTACAATAATCCTAATGATTACAATGCTTTTTCGGTTTTAAGACACAGACAAAAGAAACTACAGGATACATGTTATCAGCGTTATATCAGTATGTCGCAAGAAAAAATTAAGTCAAGTCCAAAATTTTTCTGGTCATATGTAAAGAGCAGAAGAAAAAATAGTTCAACTTATCCGCAGCAAATGAAGTATGATGACTCCACCTTGATTCGCCTAGAAGACATATGTTATGCCTTTAATCAATTTTTCCTTAAGAACTTTAGTAAGCCAGCTGATCAGTATCCAAGTAGTGTTCCAGAACTTAGTCAGCAATCGGATATATTGCATACTCTACATGTAACTAGCCAAGAAATAAATAAACTTTTACAAAAGCTTGATGTTACCAAAGGTGCAGGTAATGATAAAATTCCCCCTAAATTCTTCAAAAACTGCAGTAAATCTTTAGCGGGGCCCATTGCGATGATCTTCGGCAGATGTATACAAGAGGGATATTTTCCTGCTGTTTGGAAACAAGCACATATCGTACCGATACATAAAAAAGGCTCACGAATGTCAGTAGAAAACTATCGGCCGATTTCAATATTAAATGTGTTGAGCAAGATTTTTGAGAGAGTAGTTCATACACGCTTGTACCCTTTCGTGGCACCATCACTACCAGTTGAACAACACGGTTTTATGCGGAAACGTTCCACAGCCACTAATTTGGGAGTTTTTGTTGATGACGTAGCCCGAGGCATGGACGGTGGCTCTCAAGTTGACGTGGTCTACACGGACTTTGAAAAAGCTTTTGACCGTGTAGATCACGTCATCTTAATTCGTAAACTATATGCCCTGGGTATCCGAGGCAATTTGTTGCGGTGGTTAGATTCTTATTTACGAAATCGCTCTCAGGCAGTGATAGTAGGCGGTCTATGCTCAGATTTTGTAGAAATACCCTCTGGAGTCCCTCAGGGCTCCATACTAGGGCCACTTTTATATGCTTCATACCTTTATGACATAGGCACTTGCTTTCGTTGTGCGAAATTTTTAATGTACGCTGATGACACTAAAATAATCATGAAAATTAAAAGCAGGCAGGATTGTATCGATCTCCAGGGTGATCTTAATAGAATGGGACAATATTATGCTGATAATCGTATTGGAATCAATATAAACAAATGTCAATATATAACTTTCTCTAGAAAAAAGAATATTACACATTTCGGTTACAAAATTAATAATGTATTAATAACAAAAGTGTCCTCAGCGAAAGATCTAGGGGTAATTATAGATGAAAAGTTATCATTCTCAGAACATATTGAGAACATAGTCAGTAAAGCATACAAAAGTCTCGGATTTATTATACCTACGTATTAGTCGCCCCTTTTCAGACTTACACTGTCTTAAAATTCTGTACTACTCATATGTTCGAAGTGTCTTGGAGTACTGTAGCTTGATATGGAATCCTTATTATATTATTTACAAACAAAAAATTGAAAGTATCCAGCACAAATTCATTAAGCATCTAAACTTCCGCTGCTACAAAACTTTCAAAGATTATACCGAGTCCTGCACATTTCACAGATTAGATACTCTTGAAAACAGAAGAATTTTGGCTGACATTATGTATATGCACGGCATTTGTAATGGATATATTGATTGCACTGAGATGATGCACAAAATTTTACGTTTTTGTTGTCCAAAGGTCAGAACCAGACATACAAATTTATTCGCTCAAACAGTGTCTAGCACTAACTATGCGCAAAATGCACCGGTTACTAGACTTCATCGGACCTATAATAAAATATTTGGTGATCTAGATATGTTTCAGCACAGTAAACTTAAATTTAAAAGTGAAGTTCTTAAAATCTTAAATAAGCCTCATTAGATTTTATTTATGCTTAAGATTGTATAACTTATATAAGTTTACCTACTTACATACCTACCTTGTAATTTTATTCTAATTTGATTAGACTGTCCTAGTTAAGTTTTAAATTGTTTACAAAATGAAAATCCGTTTTTGGCCGTAATTTTAAGAAACCATTACCGAACTTTGTTAATTAAGGGCTGTGGATTTTGAAAATAAATAAAATAAAATAAAATAAATAAATGTGGTACTTGGCGCCTAGGAACGTCAAGAGATGTTTTTTTTAATATAGAAGAGAGGTAGGTACTTATTATATTTTATTGCTATCTCTTCGTTTATTCATGTTTACTTTATATTAGTGGTTAGTATCTGGTACCTATCTTGATTATTTAACCTAATAATTACTTATTTTAGCTTATGCGGTACTAGGCGCCCAGGAACGTCTAGAGATGTTATTTAATAAAGAAGAGAGGTACTTAATATTATATTACATTTTATCCTTTACATAGAATTGTACTAGTAGTAGGCTTGTAGTGGACTACTTTGTCTAGGTCCGACTTAATAATATAATTTATTTTATTATAATAACATTTGGTATTTCAGTTTTCTTGCTAACTGTACTTTTACAAATTTTTAGCACTCGACGTAAAGGGAATAGAAGCGGGGCAAAAACAGTAGGCTCGACATAGAGGGAATTAAAGCGAGACTCGGTTTGTCGCTCGACGTAACGGGACTCGACGTAGAGGGAATAAACCAATAATTCAATGCTAAAAGTTTTTTTTAAAATTATTCTCACCATAGATGCGCACAGTGTTGCCAGTGCACTATCTTCAAAAATAACCAGTATTCAATTTTAATTTACGTAGGTACGCTTACTTAAGAGTCCTTTTCACGAAAAAGGTCCCACGGAATTTAGCGGAACGAATTTTTTATTCTATTATTATTGACTTCATATTTTAAATCATTTTTATTTGTTACATAAAATAAATACCTTTTTGATTAAGAAATTAAATATGAGAAATTATGAAGCGTTAAAAAGTTAAAGGTATTTAAACTTTTAAAATGTGCAATAGTGGCGTCCCGCAAAAAGGTCTCCTTTCGTGAAAAGCACTCTACCTATTCGTTTTAGTGATTATTTTCTCATTTTCAGTTTATTACAGTGAGAAATCGTTAATAAAAAAGTTACTAAAAAGTAATACCTACTTAGAAAAAATATTGCTACTAACTAGATAAAGTTATAAAAAATTGGCTTATTCTATTAACTCTGCTAAATTAACTCAACTATTATTTACTATTACAGTACTATATAATATTATAATTCATTAAAAACATTATTGCCTCGAAATGTAAATTATATCTAAACAACTAACGTAAATATAGTTCAAAAGAAACGTAATATGTTACAAAAGTAATACTGGCAAGGCTGATGGTGCGCCCAAAGCAAATTTAAAAAAAAAAGTTTACTAAAGAGGTTCTTACTCCGAGTTTTTAACAAATTTAAAAAAGTTGTACGCTTATTTCGGTACCATAGAGGTGGAAGTAAATAGGTTTAATTATGTTTTTGTCTCTAGAGGGTAAAGTAAATTTGAATTTCTCTAGAGGATAATATGGACTTTTCCAGTCAGATATCGAAGCGCAAAAATACACTTTCCGAGGTGGGGGGATGAAAATAACTATTGTTACCCAATTTATCATTATTAGCCTATTTCTGGCAAATACTGCATAAAATAACATCAGAAAAGGGCAAATAAAACAACAATTTGTAATTTAACAAATCAATAATGTAATTAGAAATTAACATTTTATACTATCCGATAACTAGATATTCTTAATGAAAATAGATTAATTATTTACCTATATAATATTTTAGGCTGATCGAGAACAGATATATAGATTGCAGGCGGTTTTATACATCTAGTTTGATATAGTAGCGTTTATATAAAACAATTCTACTTATGTGGGTGTGCGGCTGGTTTAATACATTGTCTTTTGTCTATGACAACATACATTAAAAAAAAAAGAGATGTAATTATGTTGTAAAAACAATGTTACCTCGAAATTGTGATAAAATTTTATTGGCAAGTGAACAGGATATGTTGAACTGTGACGTAAAATGCGCATAACAAATTTTAGTCTCTGCACTCTGTGGTCATTTTGGTTCTACTATCGTGCTGGGTAGGTATACATTAGGTATAAAAGTAATTTAGCCATACAAAAATACATTTTTAAATGTATGTACAGTTAACGCTGCGCAGAGGCAGTCATAGATGAAGTCATTTAGTTCAACTAACTCGCCCGAAAAATGAAAAAATAAACTTCAGTAATGTTGCTGCCATAGACAAATATTATGAATGTACGAGTGAATGAATGTAAACTCTTCACGCACACACGCCCACGTTAACAATACAAGACAATTAGACAACACTGTTAAAATACGCATTTATTAAAATATCTTTTACTTGGATATCATTTCCTTAACTAATACGATTGAGAGAAAAAGACAGAGAAAATTTCGAAAATTCTTAACGCTACTGTGCCCTTACCCAAACACCAATCACTTGTAGCTTACGAAAAAAAATGTGCTGAGGTGACAGTTTTTTTTTTAATTTCAGTTTTAACAGCCTGCTTTCACAGGATATACTCGGATCCACACGTAAGTGTATTTATTTGCCAGTTGTTTATTTCTTTTTCCACGACTGTCATTTCATTACATTCTTTTAGCGCTAGTGTCAAGTGATTTTTGCTTGATTAAGGGCTGGTACGAGTATATTTTTGTCAAGCCATGTCCACTTTTAAACTGTACTTACTAATCTTTAACTCCTAAGGCCGGTACATTTATTCGTCATACTTACAATACACTTTAAGTAATGTCATAAAGATTTAATATTCAACTATTTGATATAACAAACTATTGCGTTACTTGTAATTAAATTACATTGATTTATAAACACTTTTTTATACAGGGTTATTGGTAACTAGATGACGTCAGTCAGATAAATTTTTGTAGTCATATTTAGTTTAATTATGTGATATAATATGGTATAGAAAATTATATTCGTTGTATATTTTTTCTAAACCGTAGTACCAGAAAGGGCGAATTCACTGCAAATTCCCCTACGTACGACCACAAGGCGCTTAATCCGCGCAAAAAATCCTACCAAGCAACGATAGAATGCAAATCGATAGATTAGCGACGAATTTGCCCTTTCTGAACAATGTCTAAAGTCATTAAATCTGCTGTTCCATTGAATAGATTAACTGACATAGAAAACATATATAAAATAATTAACTTTGAGGTAGGTCAAAGTTGTCCACGAAAACCGCAATAACTCTCTATCAACTGAATAACAATAACCCTGTACCTATACTGCTCTTTTTACACTTCTTACAAGATTTTAAACGTGTAAAAAGTGCTCACAACTTTATATATAAACTACATAATATACAAACTACATAATATATAAATAAACAAGACAAGCTTGTGACAATAACTAGAATGACTAATCGGGTATCATTGAACGTGATATTCTTCACAAAAGTGAGGCATCGAAATCAACTACAAATTCAGGCACCATTATTATCTTAATCTAATAAATGAAAGCTAAAGATTTAATTATTTTGTTTACACTAAATAGATAAAAATGTTAAAGCTGCCGTACACATAAAGTGATAGCATGCTTCTTTTTCAATTGATAAAGTGTGGACTATTTTTTTTTGTCTCTATCCCTATTTTTTTACCAATTGACATGACTCGTGCGTAGTTATTTCCCATTCAAAATCGTACGCTATAACTTGTAAAAAAAAACATTATTATTTTAGGTTTTTTATCACATAGCACATTTTAGCAATTCCGCGATTTCAGTATGGAATAGTAAGAGTAATTCAATATTACAACAGTAAAATTATTTTTAAAAGATTTTTGCTGATTGACAGTAACCCTGTATATGAAAAAAAAATTAAAAGATAACATTATTTAAAATACAGGATGTTACCTTATTAGTGTAAACAAAATATTATATAACAAAGATGTAATATAAATCCCAATAAATAAGATAAAAAACACTACTCATTTCAATAATCTCACTAATTATATAAGATATCATATCTTAGGTATTATTGCTGTTTCAATAAAAGCAAATGTAGGATTTGAAAGAAGTCACGTATTGTTTTCTTGCAAATCATGATTGCGCGCGGACTTTACATGTGATTTAACCTAATATTTTACTATAATAATATGTATTTTTGGTGTGCGTGCGATCGACGAAACACACCGTAGACACATAAGGCTAATGCATCCAGACATTACATTAGGAAAATAAATATTATAAAAACTGACTCGCATAAACACTACGACCTGTTCTCAGACCATATTCACATAAAAAAACATCGGTCAAGCCTTTATCTTAAGGATAAGTTCAGTTTGAACTTGAGAATACATGAAAACACCCACGCACAATCAAAAATTGCAAAAAATAAAAAGGATATGACGTAGACAACCGTAGCGGTCATTAAATTGAGCTTTGATATAACTAACGTATGTATATTATCTTAAATATATGTGCAAATGATATTAAAATATATGTGCATTATGAATAGTGCAAGTTAACAACAATTTAAGGTTGTTCTTTAATGAGAACATTCGCTTGTAAAACGTTACAGGTCAATGAGGGTTTTCACGACAATTTAATCCGCCAGTTGGCGCCACTTTGGCAGGTTTATCCCAATCTATTTATAAATCTATGTAATAGATAATTTTCGGTGTTTGAATTAAATTCTTTTAATTTTTTCACAATTCAAATTATTACTTATGTACTACAAACGAATGCTCTCCTTAAAAAACGCCTTTACAATAAATGCTTAACATATTTCTAGATTATATAATCATAGACAAAAGATAGATAATTCATAGACAAAAACCAAAGGGCGCGCGCTACGATCACAAAGAATGCGGCCAAAAATCGAACTAAATTGCTGTCAAACTAAACCACTGCCAAAATTTGATAGTACTTAGACAAGTGGCGCCCTCTGTCACATTCGTTGAGATCGTAGACAATAATCGAGAAATGAGCACAGACAATGAGTCCAATTTGGGTTTTGGCCGTAAGTGTTAATTTCGGCGGTTATTTTCAGTTAAAATCCAATCAGATAATAAAATTTCAAGAGAAAATGGCTCTCAATTTTGTCGTGTACTATTATGCGACTAAGTTAAGAAACTCATTTTATCTAGGGACATTTTATTTTTGTCGCCTTATACCTCAGATACAGTGCTCAAATATCGTGCCAGCATAATATATCGTCCACTTACTACGACAGTGTGATAACTCAAAAAGCGTTATTTTACAAAAAACGATCCTTGATAAAAAATTTAAAGTTTATTTTGTAAAATTACTTTTTTGACGTCACTCTGTCATCGTTAGTGGACGAATATGTTTTTAAAATAATATTATTATAAGCTTTTTAATAATAACTTCATTATAATTGTGTATAATACATTAAATAACATAATATATTTAAGTGTAAAGCCGAGACACAAAATTGTAATTTGTGTTTCAAACAAAGCTTTTACAGGTTTTGGCACATCAATAAAAATAATACGCGATGTAATGCAAAATAAATGATATGTTAGATAACAAGATGTAGTGATATTAAGATTTCCTAAGTCGTTATTATGAAAAAAAGTCTCTTTGTCTAAGATATTTTATTCTATATGCAACAGATTAACGCATTTTTGTAGTTCAGTTCATATTTCTCATCATTTAAAGGCCATCTTTATATATTACTACATCTTTTTAATAACACAAGGAATTTAATTATTTTGTTATACCCAATTTATGTGATATTTTATAGAGATCGCCATATCGTTTTACTAATATTAAATTCATAATAATATGTTATGGAATGAATATAAGACAATGACATTTTAAGTTAATAGACACGTTTCAAAATCTTTTAATTTACACAAGATCAACTGTGGCTGTAGCATAGAGTATGGGATCCCGCAGAAACTTCAAGAGTAGAACTGTCTGTCATCCTATATATTGTACTTTTGTGAATGTGTGTGTATGGGATGACAGTTTGACTTGACAGCCATACAAATCTACGCATTGCAAAGCTAGGCCCACTTGAGGCAAAATATCTGAAGTGTAACTTTTTTATTGGCATAATATGTCACCACCTCTGTCCGAATATGAGCGTCATAATTATAATTGAAGTTGTTCCCCATGTGTTTTATCTGTGTAACGCCGTTGTTCCAGCAAATGAGCAACAAGTCTTTATAAATTAAAATGTCATCGCTAATTAAACTAAAGGACAATAAATACTTAGAAATTAGGCAAGAATTAGTTATTTAATATTTAGCCACTAAATTAATAATATAATTAATATAATTGGTGTGATAATTTCAGGCAAGTACAGTACATGTTTTACTATAGTTTTCCACTAATTCTAGGAACGTTAAGCATTAATTTGTAATAGTTATTGAATTTTATTGCGTTATTAACCTTTTGACGTCACTGTCTTTTGTGTACCGCTGTTATAAAAATGTTGTGTGACCCTTTTGTTAATTTTAAAATGCATTAGCCATTTTTTGAAGATTGTTCTTTTTCTGTCATATTTATTATACATATTTTACAGTTACATTGTATTATTTATTAAGAAATTACGTATTGAATTAATTTAATGCCACAAATATAATTAAAATTAATAAGACATGAGGTGTATCAAATATTGTAGTTAAGTTTTTTATTCGATGTTGGTTAATAAAATCTAGATTTCATATCCTTGCATCTGCATATTATAATAATATTAGTTAAAGAAATAATTGTAATATTTTTTTTTTGTGACGAAATATTGTAACACTGAGAGACAGTGGCGTACAAAAGGTTAAACTAATATTGATACAACTGTACTTACCGTATAAGGTATTAATTAGGATATGTACACTTACTGTCTGTACGTAAAAATATATAATTTATTTTCAATACAGATTTTAAGGCAGTTGCCTTCGCCAAAGATTTAGTAATGAGTTTTTTCTCGCTAAAATATCAATATTTTTACGTCAAGAAGACAAGATTTAAATATTTTAATTATCCTTCTTCTAAACTTTATATTGTTTATGAAACGAATGTTATAAAGTTTTTTTTTATATTGCTCTCTGCGATAAGACCGTAACTTGATATGCAATAAAAAGTTATTCGATATTTCATTTATTTATTTGTTACTTCCTTCAGTACAACTAGATATTTTTAACTTTTATTTTTTTTTGCAAAAAGTATTTTGTAGTAAAATACTTTTTTCGGAACCGTTTTTCGCTACGTCTCTATAAATATAGACGTAGAAAGAAAAAAAAAAGAAGAAAATGGAAAAAAATTTCGCGTGGGGATTTTTTTTTCCCTCAAATGTATGTCACAGTTTTATCGAGAAAATTGACTGTCCTTTGATGTCAGTAAGACAACTGCCTTATTCAAATCATAGCGGTACAATCTTTCCATACAGACAGTAAGGGCAAGCAGTAAGTTTAAGATGTTTAAGATTTGAGTAGTTTGTTCGCCCGCTGGTTGGCCACCGCTATGCGGGTCTCGTTGCTCTCGCCCTATGGAAATAAACGAAAGATTAAATACTGTTTGTATTGGGCAAAACTGAGTTGACAGCGGTCAGATTAGAAAGTAAAAATTTAGTTGCATGTAGTTATAAATATATCGTTCACTTGCGATCATATTGTGACATCTCAAAAAGTAATGCGTGGTCTATTTTTGTTTTTCATCGGTTAAAAAGCGTTATTTTACAGAACACCCCTTGGTAAAAATTTCAGTTAGTTTTGTAAAATTACTATTGTTGCGATGTCACACTGTAATTGTAAGTGCTCGATATAGAAATATAAAAGAAGTTTTCATTGAAAGACAATGGAACATTTTGGATAGTTTTTGAAGTCAACAGTAACAGTTATTACTGATTCTAAAAGTTTCCATCGAGTTCGATTCGATGGAATTTTTCATAAATTATAAGGAATGGCGTTATTGTGAAGGTAAAAAATATATCCACCGTCTTATTCAATAAAAATCCGAAATAAGTAACCACATTCTAAATATTCCGCATAACTTATCGCCATCAACTCAGTTTCTCATAAAAAGTTTGTTAACATCAAGTTTAGAAAACGCACACGCATACATTTTACTCAAACGCTAAAACTAGAAAAATGTACTAGAATGACAGATGTCATAAACAAATGACGCTCGTCATTCCAGCACATTTTAGCGTTATTGTTTGACCAAAATTAACATGTGCATTTATCTAAACCGGTTTGCTATAGATGGCGTTGCGAGGCAAATTTGACCATTTCACTGGTTCATAATTATTGGCCAAGCAACCAGGATAACAATGTTTTTGATTTATAATGTGATCGTAAAAAATATACATAGCTTTAGAGATTTTGCAAATGAGATAGCGAATTTGTGTCATTCCCTTTTGTCACTTAGTTATTGTCGATTATATAACATCTCTAATAAAAAAGAGACAATTTGTCTCTTTAATTTCTTGCTTTTCATGAAGAGACATTATCAAAGTGACAAAGGGAATGTGTCATGTACAAAGACTCAAGTCGTATAACAATTTACGATCACACCATTTAAAGACGCCGCTCTACTTCACGCAAATTGTTCGCACAAAGTGCCAAATTCTCATTCAAAGTTCTTTTGACATTTTGCTTTGAGAATTTGACAGTTCGCACGAACTTTTTGGCCAAGTGGGGCTGGCCTGGCTATAAGTATGTAACATAAAAAGAGAAAGAGATAATTCAATATAAGTAGAAACAAAACAGAACTGGCGATATATTTGAATAAATCAGAAGAAAACAAAACAAATTGAATGTTACCAGAATGGTGGAAGAAATAATTAGGACACAGAAATTTCAAAAATGGAGCCGTCCAAGTATTTTTAGATTACACATTTTTTTACTGAACTCCATAATTACAATACAATAAGTTAAAAATTATACATTTGTAAGAAGTGTTAAAATTTGCGGTCGTATCGATCGATGTTGTCTTCCAGACAATCAATTTTTCAATAAAACAGAATTTACACACGTTTTGATAATAAAAATTTCTGTGTATAAAATGTAGACATAAGGAGAGGTAAATATTATGGTGTCAGAAAGAAAAAGAAAAGAAATAGTCAGAAGTATTAGCTGAAATAAAGAAAAGGATATTACATAAAAATGAAATAAAATTTCTTATATTATTATGCACAGAGTTTATAGTTCAACGAAGTAGTTACATAATATACATTATAATATGTAATTGCACATAGATACATAGCAAAATATTACCACAATAAATGCTTATATTTACACAGTTGTAAGGTAGCTTGTATTTGAACAACTGTTATCACTAATATTTAAATCTTGTTGCTCAAATAATAGAGATATACAAGGTATTTAAAGGAAGTACGTCAGTTATTCAAAGTCAAGGATTTCAAAACATTTTATGATTCATTGAAGAAAAAAATCATTCAGTTATAATATAATTATCCCATAATATTATTATATTATTTGTAGCACCCTGTATATCTCTTCAAGGCCTTTTCAAACCTGTGCGATATTCCCACCGTCGGGAGTGAAACGAAACTACATAGATTTATTCTATGCATTTTTGCTTCGCTACCGCAGGCGGTAACGAATACAGGCCTTAAAGCGTAATTTTGAAGCTGTGCATAGTAATAATTTACATAGGACCTTTATAGGGCATTTGGGGCGAAAATAAAACAAAGGCTAGCGTGTTTTTGCTTAAATCAAAGCAGTGCTGGTTTTTATAAGTGCACCAAATAATAAATCATACTCACGGTTTGCACCGACGTGTGTGTTTGTGTGTGTAAATGTGAGGCAGTCTCGTGGCGTCATCAATTTGGCTTCATATGTATATTTGGATAATGGTAGCCATATGTGGAAAGTTTGTGTGGCAAAGTATTGGCCGTAGATGCAAATATGTGATATCACAGTCCCTATGTTCAATTTTTTTTTTCCTCTTTAGAGTACAAATAAGCCGAGCTATTTTACTCGGCTACTGTTGTTGGATACGAGACATATTTTCAACTCTTTTCCTTGATTTAATTTTGCTTTACGAATCAAGGAATAGTGCCCATAGCCATGTGACTAACGTTTTAAAAATATATTGTGATGACAGTCGTTCCTCCTTTACCCATAACGTCTGTAATCTCAGTATATTTTTTAAAGCTTTTAGCGCTATTATCTGTTGTAAAAAGTAGTCTAAATAGTTTGACAGACTCTATATATTCATAGGTTTGCACATACGTCAATGTATTTGCCAAATGATTATCCAAAGCCTTGCGGAACATCGCCTTTTGATATTAACACATTTTTGACTTGGAATAAACTCGTACCGAAAGATTGTTATATTTATATGAGTATTTTGGTATCATTTACCAAGATTACCTACGTCTTTTTCATATTTGGTGTATTCAATTCCTT
Source organism: Hemithea aestivaria (assembly GCA_947507615.1). Classification (NCBI taxonomy): domain Eukaryota; kingdom Metazoa; phylum Arthropoda; class Insecta; order Lepidoptera; family Geometridae; genus Hemithea; species Hemithea aestivaria. The sequence goes on along the minus strand of OX382344.1, from coordinate 8,169,183 downwards.
ATATTTATTATTACTTAAAGTATATCGTCTACGTTCACAATTTATTCCCATCCTCCATATTGCTTTAATTACTCTTAAATCTATATTTTAATAAATAAAATAAGGGAAAATAAACAACTGAAAATGTAAATAAGATAATTTATTATCATACACAAAAAATAAATAAAAATAATTTACGGCTAAGTATATAATAGCTATATTTAAATAATTTATTATTAAGTATAGCGTCTATTTTATTTCATAGAAGCAGATATGTATAACATATTGGTCGATATGTGGAATATATAAGTGTTATATTAATATGTATTATGTTGTACTGTTTACATTTAGGGGTAGTATGAAAGAAATGAATGATAGAAATTGTAGCGACCTCGAGGCATGAAGTACTGAAGTTTGTAATTGTCTGAAACTCGGGATCGAGTCTAGCTTCGTCTTTTATATCCGTGAGTTTAGTCGATACCATAGGCGGATTTAGGGGGGGGCCAGGGGGCCAAGGCCCCCCCAGAAGCATTGTAGAGTTACGAATTTTGCACATATTTCATGGTAAAGATTATAATTTTTTTCTCGGCGCTCGCAGCAAGCTGCTCGCGCACTTATTATAATGAATGTTTAATCTTTCTAACAGCTCAAAACGAGCTAAATACACATTTTTCGTAGTAAAAATTGTAATATTTTTGCCCGTCTGCACCTTGGCCCCCCCCAGAACCAAATCCTGGATCCGCCTATGGTCGATACTCAATTGTTTTAGTGAAAATATTATATTACATTTATAGCGCGGTCAACATAAGATCAGAATTCTTATAATGAAGGTATTTGTAGTTGAATATTTTGTATGGTAGCTTACGAACTATAGCCATCGGAATTCTTGATATGACGGACACAAATCGGATGGCTGTAATTTAGCTAGCAAAGAAAATGTTTTAAATTTTATGAATTTGGATCGCTTTCGCACTAACTTATACAAATTATTTTTAATTTTAATATACTAGGTATTTATTCATACATTAATTTGAAAGAGGAATATCTGATAACTTTTCATCTGCATACATGCTCCTATGAAATACCGTCTAATACAGAATAGGTTAAGGAAACTGAAAGACATGGATTCTAAACTGTAATTCACTTATTCCCATACTATTATCACATATCAACCCATTCCATCACTCCATTTAGGCTACGTAATTTGCCCAATAATAGAAGTACACTAAAATCAGCCCTATATTTTCGCAAACAATCGCGCGAACTGTCAAATTCTCAGTCAAAAAGTGCTGGCAAAATGCACAAGCTGTGTTGCCACAATAAAAAAAAGAAATTCTTTGACGTTTTGAGAAGTTGACACTCCGCGCAAACATTTGAGGAAATAATTTGGGCTATCCTATTTAGGAGAATAATATGACTTTTAACATATTTAATACTTATATTATAAGCTAATAAATTAGATATACTAAATTTATAGCACACAAATACAAATCTCTATGAATTTCTCGATAAAAATATTAATGAACGACTAGCGGTCGATTTAAACGACATTCCCTTTATTACGGGTTATTTTACTTTAGTAAAATGATTATGAAATGTGCACATAAGATTCCAATTTTGGCAAAAAAATTAAATTGTCTTTAATTTACTAATATTCAAATATCTATTCGAAATATTATTATGTATTATATTTTGAGGATATTTTTTATTATGTAAGGTGAATGGCCCAAAATGAGTCTTGGCCTGTGACAAAAAAAACGCGCCAGACCCAAAATGCACCCCCTTTTTTACGGTACATAAATGTTCTGTAATGACAAGTCCTCGAAAATACGAGCGATTTGTCATTCCAGTTTTTATGCGTTAATAATAAGAGAATGCATTGTTATGCCCAAACCCGTAGATCTGTTACTTGCCAAGACTTTTGTTTAACATGAATTTTGGAGGTTATGAAAAGAGTATTTTAATTTAGCCCAAAAAGATTTTAATGTTACCATATTGCATATCGAAATATAAAAGTTAGCAATAAAACTAGCAACTTCAACAGTAACACTACATTATTTAACAACGGGTAAATGCATTTTCTCAAAATTATAACTTTTCACTGCTTTTCACCTACAACTATTTAATTTTATAGATAATATACTGATTTATTTAAGTTGAGTGACTGATATTTATGAAATAAGCACCAAATTATAAAAAATACAGCTTCTACAACTTCAGAAACTTTAAAATAACAAAATACTTTTTAATGAGATAATATTTTAAGTAAAAGTTTTGAGCGGATTTGAAATCAGTGATCAATAAAAGCGTTGCCGAATTTTAAAGATTTAAACTAGTCATATTATAGATTCAGTATATTTTCTAGAAACACCAAACAAAACATTGTTTTATTTTATAATAAATCTACATCTAACTGGTTGCAGAAAATAAATATAAAAATCTAAAAACTAAAGATACGTATTACAAAAATAATACTATCAGTTCGTATCTAAACTTAAAATACTTCATAGTTTCATTTTGTTTCTTACTAAAATATAATAATATACATTATAGTCCATCTAACCACATTTATTTTGACAGCTCATACTGATTTTTTTTTTTGACAAGAGATTTTAGATATCATGGATTTACCAAACTTTGAAAGTGTATAATGAAAAAATAAGTACATAAAAGCAAGGAAAAACCTTCCTAGCTTGTTGATGTTGATCGCTAACGCTCAAAAATATAAACATACATTTTTATTTATATGTGACTTGATAGGACATAATTTGTCATTTCAGTATTTTTTTCTATTGCTAGCAAGTATAGTTGTCAAAAGTTAAAATAATGGTTAAACAGACTATACATAATTCCCTAAACTATCTGCAACCAGTAAAACAATGACTGCAACAGATGGCTTTATAAAGCATAAGAATAGACGAAGAACTTACGTCCAGCGATCCAGCGCTTTATTTAGAGCTGAGACATGCCTATGTTCTACAAATGTGATTAACCTTTTTTTTTTGTATTATTTACAATTTCATATGTATAATTTTGATTGTGAATAGGATCTGATAGGAGAGTAATTTAACAATAAATTGTAATTTGTGACATCCATATGTATTGCTTGTATTTCCACTCTTAAAAACTAAGAATTGTAAATGCGTTTTTCGATACAAAAAGTTGTTTTTCTAATCGAGAATAAGTAGAAAGATGCGTACGTAAGGCTACTAGACCGCATTAACTAATTTACTTGTAGCAATCGCTATAGCCCCACCGAAGTAAAATGTTCTTAAAGACATACAACCGTAAAATTAAAATGCGTTTCGTAATTCTGTCGTATAATACAAGGTTGGGTTATGCGACAAAGTTGAGAAATGCCTATTATCTTAATCGTTCTATGTCAATAGCAAACATTTTATTTTTGTATGTTTATAAGATTGCCACTAGTTTAAATTAGTCAATCCGGCCTCTGGTCATTGATGCTAAGCGATTTGGTGGAGATGTAAAAATCCACCAATAATATCTTCAGAGTAGAGATTTTATGCTTTCTATTGGTGGATTAACCTCGCTCTCCACTCCATCAGAAGACCTTTTGGCTATCGCGCATTGGTACTATAACCCCGACAAAAATAAAATGTTATTAGAGTCATACAGTGCCAAAGTTTAAAGACGTTTCTTAAAATTGTCGTATAACGTGCTAAATTGCGCAACAAATTTAAAAATGCCTTTTTTACTTTACCGTTCTATATCTCTATGATTTTTTATTTTTGTCGGTTAATAGTGATAGTTAGTGCGCGATAGCCAATGGCTCTTTCATCTTTCATCTATAAGCATCAACTAGCAGCCTTAAAGGCCTGTTCAAACCTAAGCGATATTCGTTAACGACTGCGGTAGCGAAACAAAACTGCATAGAAATACCCAGCGCGTTATATTTCGCTACCTAGAGTGGTAGCGAATATCGCCTAGATTTGAAGTTTGAACAGGTTTTAAGTATTTACGACGTATACGTCCGCACTTTTCGTATTTATTCTCAGTAGTTCTTTTAAACAGTTCCTTTAAAGGACCTAATGAACACTTTTTCTTGCTATTAGTTCGAAAAAGTCCCTTTAGTTTCTTTAAAGGAACTGTCTTAAGGAACTAACTACTAGGAATAAACCACTTTTTGTACGTAAAAACGCAATACCACGAGACCGTGTGTGTGGTGTGATTGTGTGTCCTGGCGTCGTTTACTTGAGTAGCTCGTGGGCACGCTGGTTCGCAAGGGTTATCCTCGTTTCGTTCGATTCGCCCTAAGATATAGATCATCGTTCAACATGTGTTGTTTCCATGGCAACTGATTCATTCGCTACATATACCGTCTCGGTCATCTATTGGCTAATCTAGTGTATCGAGTGTCATGAAATGTGATATTCAGACCGATTTCGTAGTAAAAGTATAGCAAGCCGACTGGTGTTTAGGAAAATAAATAACTGAACATCGCTCGGAGCGTAGGGTTGACAAACTTCTTTTTTACTGAAGTTTTTTTTGCAATTAGCAAGGATAATAACAGCTAGTGTCGTGGGCACGTCCTTAACACATTGACTGCGGAAAACACAACAACCGTATTTTTTAGGTCGAAAAGCGTGTGCTGACACACGCAAACGTTGTTTTGTCAACTGATTTTCCCATACAAAATTAATTTCCGGCCCTTGAGATAGTACAAAAAATGCAGCCGCTGCCAAAGTGTTAAATGACGGGCCAAGGGAGATCGAGATTTCATGTGTGCACGCGTACGTATGCGGTACGCACACATACATATCGCATAAGGTATGTTTTGGCTATGTTTGTTAGGCCTTGCTATAATTCTACTACGCCGAAACAGTACACGAGCTTCAGTCGCTTTAAACATGATGAGTGTTATGGAGTTATGTTAGTCGGTTGTGAATTGTGAAGTAGACACGTTTTCACAATGTTAGCTTGTTATGTGTTACATTTGTCTACAGGAAATGAAAGCTAGAAGCGTACTAATGTCAATGGAGATGTGACGCCAACTGTGATGGCATGTGTGACAAACATTGGTACAAATGTTCTATTCAACTGCTTTTTCATTGAACTATGGTATAAATCAACTTGATTCTACTCTAACTAAAGTCAGTACTTGTATAATCGAGTACTTGTTATATTGAGAGTTACAATGACTACTAATTGTAATTACTGCAAGTAAGCATCTTTGTAATTCTATATACAATACTACCAACATCAGAAGTACGTTTTTTCATGATTATCTATGACATTTCAACTGTACATACCGTATCTTCATAAACTGTTACATTAAATGCAATTTTCCAAACAAAAAGCCCACGCTCCACTTTGCGCAAATGTTCGCGCGTAGTGTCAAATTCTCATTCAAAACGTGCTCACAACAATTTTCGTTTGAGAATTTGATACTACGGCGCAGAGTTTATCGCAAGTGGAGCTGGCTTATATGGGACAGATAGGCGTATGTCATGTAAAGGCTGATGCAGACTACGGCGCGCCGCACCGCAACGCATCGCATAGCAAAAATCCGTCTACGTACATTTTATATGAACGAACGCACATTAAAGGCGAATAATGTGACTTATTGTGTCTGTGGTGTGCGTTAGTTAATACAAAATGCACTTAAAAGGAGTTTTGTTAAGCGATAAGTTGCGATATGGTTTGCTGTGGTGTGCGTCAGCCTACAACGTACAATATAACGTCACGTGCATGTGCTGTAGTGTAGATGTGTGCGTGCAGTCGTCGTTTACTTGAGTAGCTCGTGGGCGCGCTCGTTGGCATTCGATATCCTCATATCGTTCGACTCAGCCTAGATATAGAACGTTTCTTTATTTACAACTGGCCAGTATTAATCTACTTTAGGTCGGTAACATTGTGTTCTATTGGGTATTTAAAATGTGATGAGATTCTAAAATCAAAGCACACAATTCTTGACAGGTCAACTAAGGTTTTATCGGAACAAGTCTAATTCTTTGCACATGTTGGTATTGGATAGTGTTCTATTGGGTTTTGAATGTGATATGTTTTGGGTGATTCTAAACACAATTCAGGTCAGTTGATGTTTGAAACCAGGTACGTAATGACTAATCTATTTCGCACACGGTTGGTAACATTGGATCGTGTTCTATATTTGAAATATGGGATGTTCTAAGTTCAAAACACTTAGCTCTTATGTCAGCTGAGGTTCTATAACAGAAATGGAACTGAGAACTGGGTTACGTTGGTAACATTGGATCGTGTTCTATAGGATATTTAAATGTGACGTTTTGGGTGATTCTGAGATTGAATAAAGTCGTTTATTCGGCTTGAGGTGATGTGTTATGAAGTCTAAAGGTAAATGTTAACTGGTTCGATGTTGTCTCGTGACGTAGTGTATCACAACACAGAGAAGTTAAAACAGCCAATCGTACAACATTCTCTAAAGGAAATGACAGTTCATGCGAAGATCGTCAGGAAAGCGAGCTAGAGTTTGGAAGGCCAGTGAAGCTGCGGTGCTAACTTTGACATAATATGATACAAATAACCTTGTCTTTGTAGATGATGAATAGAAATCATTGGTTAATTAAATACCGAATTGTTGATAAATAGTAACAATCCACATAAGTGGGACATTTTTTAAATTGCTTGTAGGTTACCCTTTGACCACGATTTCGCGTGAAGTTAAGTGACGATGCGGCCGTAGATGGTAGCAGACTAAACTTAGTAGGCGGGATAAATCCCTGCCAGCTTCCCGAAACAGGGCTTAATGACCGCTTGGCGACAGTTTTACCCAGTAGGTAGTAAAACTACCCACCAGCAAACTATCAATAGTCTTTAAAAAAATATCAAAAAAGTTATACGTGGTCGTACACAAAAAAATATAATTATAGACGCGGTCGAATTGCAAACCTTCATTTACTTCGGTTAACAAAATACATATCATTGAAGAAAATTTTCAGTTAGCATCAATTTGTAAAGTTTTTTTTAAATTTATTTGTGGCAAATGCCTTTATTGAGAAAAACAAACTAACCATACTATAGCTACTACAGCAGTAAAGAACACTTTAATTAACCACAGATCGGCCACAAGCCAATCTACAGAAAATCCAAGTGCTCCAAACCACATTCTAAAGAAAAAGGACATATTTGTATCATAAGTCATTAGCACCGCTGGAAGGTAGAGATAGGTCTAAACACGACTAGGGTGACAGGCAAACACACAAGTGAGAATGTTCATGAAGAGGTGAAAACAGACACACTTTAGGAAACAAATCAGATTAGTAGATTAGATTACAGTTAGTTATTAGTTCTTCATTATTAGATTAGAGTGTACACGGTTTCGTTTAATTTTGTGATATTTCTAATTAATTTATACATGGCCTGATGTTGTATTTCCATTTAAGAGCGCTTATGCCGCGAGACGCTTTATCGCTCGCACTATTTGATACATATTTTGAAATATAAAAAATACATCATCATCATCATCAGCATTCAATAGCCCACTGCTGGGCATAGGCCTCCCTTTGAATATGCCATTCTCCCCTGTCTCTTGCCGTCCTCATCCATCCATTTCCCATACATATGTATTTTTTTTAAAAATACATATTTTAAAATAAAAAAGAGAATACCTGTACAGTATTATACTATAGTATACACATTTTAAAAGTATTTCCAGTTTGATATATAAAAAAATACCTAGCACGTTTTTTTTTACTTTTGTTTTTTTTTTTAAATTAATTCTATGGATTTATATTTCAAAATGTATCAAATAGTGCGAGCCAGAGAGCGTCTCGCGGCATAAGCGCTCTTAACGAGCCAATGGTTTCTTTTAATGTTAAGCTATCCCCACATTTGGAAAGCGCGACTCTCAAACGTGCAACTAATGACATAATTGCGTGGTCTTTGCCACAGCGAGACGATGTCGTCGCGACTTACTTTTTGCGGGCGTAAGTCGTAATACTACGTTTGATATTATTTGTTATAGACAAACGTACAAGCAAACGATCAGCCTAATGGTAAGCAGTCACCCTCGCCTATAGACGTCTGCAACGGTATTGCCACTTTATGTGACAAGTTGTCAGAGAAGTAGGCAGTGTAAATCCCTCCTTGACTTCACTGAAAATCGAGTCGGAACATGGCCATAATGACAGCTTGGCGACTCTGTTTTGTGTTGTGTAAACTTAACCCCAAAGACCCAACGAAACCGTGTACACTCCTTAAACGACGTGTTACAAAAATGTGTAATAATACTTAAAGGGACCCATTTGTCAAACAAAAGCAACCTTAAAATTGACAAAAACATCAATTATTTCTGTTTTCTGAAGCTATTGTTTGACGAATAGATACGACCATATAAGTATTACTCCATATTTTTGTAGCTTTATACAACGTGTTATAAATGATATAGTCATACTTAAGGGGTACTTGTACCTGTCAAAATAAAGCACTTGCATGAGAAATAAAAAAATTCTACTTTCCACAAAAAAACATGGAGCAGCGCATAGGATAATTTTATTGTATTTTAAATATTGTTCGTTAATTTTATTTATCATGTGTCCTTATACAAGACTAGCTTATGCTCGTGCTTTGTCCGCCTGTTGAAATCGTTCTTAAGGTATAAATGATAATGATAAATAAGATATTATTATCAATGCTCACATATATGCCTATGTTCTCAAAGTGGAACGGGGGGTTAGCTAAAGCCTATGTCACAATTTCCACCTGTGTCCCAAATTGTTTGAGTAGTTCGAGCTGTTTTCCATTTTACAAAGATAAAAGTGCTTCAATTTGACGAGAACCGGTTAGACAAGTTCCAACCGCTTGTGGCTAACGCTAAAGAAATGTACTGAGATGATAAATCGTTCGTTTCACCACAACGACTGTTATCCCAGTACATTCTTAGCATTATGTTCGCCATACACGCTACGGTCTACCGGAGAGGTTACCTGTGCAGGTATACCTGGCGAGGTGCCGAATAGGCGTTATTATTGTAAATTACTCAAAATATCAAAAAGAATTAAATACTTTGTGATATTTTTACTAATTCACAACCATTATTCGGAAGCTTACTGCATCAAAACGTCTATTCGGCACCTCGCTTCTTGCCGAACCCTGTCGACCGCGTTGCAAACTCGCGCGACCTTGAGTTCAACCGCTTCTAGGGAGTCAAACTACTGTATATCTCTTTACCGTGACCATAGTGTGTATGGCAGCCATTATCCAAAAACGAGTGTCACTTGTCTAAGCCAGGTACAGTACACCCCTTGAAATACAACTAGACATATATAACGTTGTATAGTAAATCGTACCTTGCGGTTAATGCGGTCGACTTGACGGTTCTGGTTCTCGAGCTCGTTGCCCATGTCGAGAGCCATATTGCGCAGGTTGCCGATCATGGTGTTCACTTGGCCCATGTTATCCTCCATCTCGTCCTCGCGGGCGTCGTTTGTTATCCTGGAATATCACCGCAGGTAATAAGGACACTTGTAGCACAGTTCGTACGTCCTTGTCATCCGGGGAATTAAAATCTCGGTGTGTCTGCGTTTATACCTAAACTTAGTTCGTTCAAAGTTAGATATCAGTTCAAAGTTTTTCTTTGTTTTATAGCCGTGAATTAAGTTTATTCTTTTCTATTCTGTGTGGCAAAACAATCGTCTGGATCAATCGTGTGGCAAAGAAAAGTCGTAAGTCGTAACACGCTACCGTGTTTCGTGGCTTCCGGCTGTTTCCTATAAGATATGTCAAGAGGTAGGTCGTGTTGCAGGCATTTATCTTGGCAACCTTAAGCTAGAACATCTAATAGGTTAGCCACACAATCTATAATTATTGTGACTGTGATGGGCTGAGGGCCAACAACTCGGACTTTTTATTGAGAATATTTGAGATTCTAACCTTGGCCCAGATATCCTGGATCCGACCTTAACTGTGATTTGACTCTGACGGTGTATGTAGGGTAACCTATAATACCCAGCAGTGGGTGATACGTGCTGAGTAGATTTATGGGTGGGCTGGTGCACAATTTCAATGACTTGGTAAAAGCTTTATGTTATGTACCGACAACCAGCTGAAGCAGACGAGTTTTGGAGTGAAGACCACTTTGAGGTAAACGTAGTGTGTAGGACGCCCTGCGACCAGGTGGAGTGACGACCTGAGGAAGATGGCTGGCAGAGACTGGACGAGAAGAACTGAGGACCGGGCTCATTGGCACGTATTGGGAGAGACCCATATCCAACACTGCCTGGATTTAAAGGAGTTCTACGTGCCCCTTGAGCTACTCCGGAACAGAGGACTGCTGCCTTGCTAAGTATGTATCCTGCCGGGAGTTCGAGTCCTTGGAAAAAGGACCCCCCACCTCACTGAGTGTCTACCGAGTACCGAGTGGCTACCGGAGCCTGCTGCCAAGAAGAGTGGTATTCCTAGTGAAGAGGACTCAGTGGCCCACAGACTTGGTGATTTTTTGCTCACAGACTTGGTCAAATCCAGCTGATGATTTGTTATATTAATTTATGTATTTGGATTTTCTTAAGGCATATATATGGACTGTATGCCGACCTGCCGATGTATCCGGACTGCGGTCCAATGCCGTTGCGCTCGTCCATGACCCGCTGCGGCTGGTTGTTGACCACCTTGCCGTCGTCGTTGCCCTTCCACGTGCCGTCGTCCTCTTTGAACGACGCTCCTCTGGAATGGCATGGGATACATTTCTAATTTTTTTATATATAGAGAATAGGGCTGCGTTTGACCACAGTCTCACCTGTTGGTAAGTTATGACGCGGTCGAAGATGTTACACACAGACCTAGTAAATACCTATTAACCCTCGATTTAAAGATTTACAGATTTTCCGTATTTTTTTCTGTAGATTGGCTTGTGATCTGTAGTTAATAAAAGAATTCTTTACTGCTGTAGTAGCTGTAGTATTGTTAGTTTGTTATTCTCAATAAAGGCATTTGTCACAAAAAAAAAATACAGATGGTAAGATATCCACCGGCCCACATTGAACGGTCACGATATTAGATACGTATTTTTTGGTATGTGAATAACATAAGAAATAGCAGAGATATAACGCTTAAAAGTTTTTGGGTAACGCGTGACGTCACTCACTGGTACAAAATGTACCCGAGATCAGCTAGTGACGTCACGATCAAGCAATTTCAGTGCGTTGTATCCACAGACTAAACCAGACCCCGATAATGTGATTCTTGTTTCGCACTTCTGAACGAAAACAAAAGCGCATCTTCTAGGTTTAGTTATCTACCATCTTCGATTTTCAGTGAGTTCTTTTTCCCGCCTTTTAGGTTTAGTCTATTGCCATCATATCATCGCTTAAGATCATAATCCAATGCTAAACTAAAAAAAAATTTGCATGTAATAATTTATTGCTATTGTAGACCATTTGATTCATACTGGAAAGAATGTGATAAAGAGATGGAATATTAGATACGCACTTGTTGCATGGCAGAACGCAGATGCCGCAACATTTCTCCATCCCCGAGAGGTTCTTTTCAGCTTCGCGCATGTCGGCGTTGATCTGGTCCATGCCCTCCTCAATTCTATCCAATTGCTCTGTTTACACATAAATGCACGCTTTAAAAATGCCCTTGTCAGCAAACTTGCCAATGTGTTCAAGCGCCTAACTTTTTCAAATGACTAACGCGATTTTGTTCAACTTTTATTTTCGACTGTAAATTCTCAACGCTCTCGACAAACCCGAGCTAAGTGTAAGACATTTCTCATGTAATCCAGCTGAGTGGTACACCGACTAGTTAGGCCCATGCAAGCTCATCTCATAACCAAAAGCAATATCTAGTTTCTCTCAATCCTAATTCGAAAGCAGCTAATTCTGTATCTGTTTGAGTTAGTGTTTAGGGATGTCTTACACTTGATCAGGTCGAAATATTATAAATTTAATTCTCAAAAATGATGTATGTGCTTATACTATGTGAATTACTGTATTCATTAAAACTAACATTTAGATCAAAATACGATATTTGCTAATAGTCATGCAAATCAACAGCAAGATTGAAAGAGTCGTGCATAGCTAGATGCGTGACAGTATAAAACTAAACAAAATAATATATTTTAACTCAATTACAAATCTCATCGTCCCCTTTCACAGAAACTGAGGGAGCCGAGAGATCATTGATGCATTATATTATCTATTTATTTAGAATGATCATGATAAACACTTTTACCTTGTTTTATTATCCGTTAAAATAAACTGTTAGCACATTATCAATCATTATAATGTTTAAATCGTCAATTAAAACCATCGCCATTCACCGAACTCTTTAGAAAATTATCTGAACTGGCATTTCAGACAAAAGCTGTACTAAATTATGAGTGATGCAAAATATTAGGTACTACTGGATGCTTACCGCCCTGTTCATCCAGCATGACCAGGGTTTTCATGCCCACCTCGTGACTCTACAACACAATAATGATGTCACTATAGCTCGCCAAACGAATGCGTGAGGAGTCGGGAGCGACGCGCGCGCACTCCCAAAGAGGCGCGCGCGCCGCCGTCCGGGACAGCTCAATACTCAACACAACTCAACACTCAACTAAAAATAAAACATAACAATACATGAGATGATGGCGGCGGCCGCGACGTCCCTCGACTCCGAGCCTCCGGACGTAGCGACCGCCGCCGCTGTGATTCCATGGGTTCAAAGTAAACAACTTAGCAAATGAGCGTATCCATTAAGCCATTCCTAAATGAAACGTGAATATAGCAAAGTATTGATTGATTTGAAGAAGAGAAATGAACAAACTAATATGTAGTGGCGAGGAGCGGCCTCGCAGACGCACAGATCGCATCGAGCTACCGGTGACAGTACAGACCTACTTGCTAACATTAACAGTACGCTGCTAGCCATGGATGAAGAGGCGTACACCATTTAGTAAACTATACGTCCAACACATCGGTCAACGCGCATTCATGTCAGTACCGCAGTATCATTACGGAAGAGAACAGTAGATTCGGAAAGATAAATAAATATACCTATAAAAAGCGTTCCGATCGATCAATATCAACGGAAGAACTAAACAGATTGCGCAGCTCATTCAAATTAAATCTTCAGCAAAAGATAGAATAACAGTCTTTTGCGACATTTAGCAACGAACGGCCATCGGGCTTCTATTTACACTATATGTTCAAAGTCATCCCCATCGAAACATAGAATACACACGCAACATCGATCTCAGATAAGTCGTTATTCAAGAGAAACGTCAAAGAAAAACAAAGAGATTAATATTGTTAACTGCACATTCAAACACAGACGTTCTCACGTTTCGACTAGCCACGTGTCAGTTTAACTCTTACCGCCCTGGTGACTCAACATATGAAGCGCTTGCCCCCCGGCGTCCTCGCTCTATACATAAAATACAAATCAAAATAATATATCGGTAGGAGAGAGATATCGGGGTGTGTGTGGCGGGGTGGTCGGGTGCGGTGCTGGCCGGCAGCGGCGGGAGGGGCCGAGACTGCGAGCGAGGCGAGCGGCGGCGTGCGGGCGTGGCGGCGGCGTGACGTGACGGCGGCGCGGCGTGCCCCCGGCGCACGCTCGTCTCCCCCCAGCGCGGGCGCAACGGACGCGTGCGCCGCGGGCACGCAACACTAACACACACTACTCGTTCCACAACGACATGCATGCAGTGAAGCTTGCAAGTAAAACCAGATTCAGTTTCATCTGTGCTCAGTTTCATATGACTTATGATTTTTCTGTGTGATGTTAAGAGTCGTGCGTTGAGGAGAAGCGTTTCGAATTTACTTTGCTCGTTTATTTAGAATCGTTTCATGTGATTTAGGTAAAGTATTAGTCGATTTAGAGTCGAGTACGAACATCTGAAATGCAGAGTATAAATAAGTATCGAGATAACCGGATATATTTTGTATCGAATGTCAACTCGTCCTGCCTGCCTGGTCGTACAAGATAGCTCGTTGTTAAGTTGTGCAAAGTGGTGTATATTATCTACAATACGCTCAAACATATACAAAGATGTGGGTTTTCCGTGATCATTTCAGTGTGTGAGTCAAATAATGTTACTATTAGAGGATGCCCGCACCTTTGCATTGGAATAGCAGTGACGTAATTTAAATACGAAGTCGCTGTGATACCCCCTTAGTTCTTCAAGTTGGATGTGCCCGTCTTCGGGGCGGCTGAAAACCCTACGATGCTCAACAAGGTTAGCGAAAAAGGTAAAATAGATAAAATTGTAAATAATGTAGTGTTGCAAATCTTGCAGATCACTCACCTCCCTGGTCGTCTAGTGCGACCAGAGTTCGAATGCCGGCCTCCTTGCTCTACGCCGCAGAAACAAAAAGTCAGAGAGTATGTTAGTTGTGAGGGGTACAGTGGAGTGTGTGGCCGCCTGGTGCGTGTCTCGAGGTCATGTGGCTACAGTTCATGATGCGAGTACATGTCCGGCTCGTATTACATGTAGTATGTACTGAACTCGTGAGGGGATCTCTCATCCTTTCCATAACAAAACTTCTAATCAATTCAATGAAGGTGTCAATAAGACATCCCCCCATAGTGAGTGAACTGTTGTCAACTGTGATGTTCAGTCTGTACCGTGTACAGTATACACAGAATATAACATATCTCACGTAAATCTTCATATGAATAAACATAAGAGTTAAATAAATAAGGAATATACTACAAAAAATAATAGATAACTGTCACAACGTGAACAATTACAGTAATAATGAACAAAATGTAGGTAAACAATAATATAATAGTATTGTATTGTGTGAGAGTAAGGATTAGGTGTAGCTCGATATATCTGTTGGAGTTCAGTGGTAGTACGGGGTGTGTACACGCCCACATATTGGCAGTAGTGGTGAATGTAAGAGAAGGCATGAAATCATACAACATAAGATTACATCAACAACAGAGAGCAGCCACTACACAGAGACCTAAATACATAATCAACTAAAACAGGATAGAACGAACATCAAACATAACACTGATCGCGTTCCACGGCCATTCACACATTGATCAGGTTGTGTCAGAAAGGTAACGGATGCTCAAGAAGTTAAGACTGTCATGTGAAGAGTTAACGGAACGTTCAGAGATAGAAGGAGGATAGTAGAAGGTGCGTTTGAAACAAGTGATCTGCCTGTCGGGCGGATACGTTACGTAACAACTCAACTGGTACAAGATTCTCATTTCGAAGCAAGCCCAAGCACAATGGATAAACTATTATTTGGACTGAAAAGCGCACGTATCTGGGTCATATCACATTCTAAAAGGGATTCTAATATCGGAGAAGTATTCCGTCTAATATGGGACACTCGGAATTCTATAGTGGTCGATGATGGGCTTCATGCTTTGGAACCTAAAACAACAATTGGGCTGAGTTTAGGAGCTGACGGTTAAACGTTTTGTTTCAATTAGTTAACGGTGATAGTCCCCGAGTAGGGCTTCAGTGATAGCTCGATTAATTAACTGTCAGCGCCGAGCTGGCTCGCCCGGGAGTTATATCACATAAAATGTACAGTTCACTACGAACAACACAAAGGGCTATGGAGGTCTAACACTTTCGGACACATTAAGGCACGGATCATGCAACACCCATAAATGTATGGTCATAACAACATATAATAATGGTTACATATTACATATAAATAACCCAATGAAGGATATGAAAACAAAAAGGTACGGATGAGCGGACAGCTACGATAGGTAATACATATACATAGAAATAGATAAACAAAACGATAATTAGCGACATCGAAACACATCAGCCAGGATTAGCAAAGGCTGCGCCCTAGGGGGTGACGGGGGACCGGGGCGTCGAGACCAACCGAGCTTGGGGCTATCCAGGACACTTCCGTTATACCCCTCACTCCCTCGCATCGAGAACACCTCTCTCACAGATGATCACAAATAATCACAAACAATAAAATAACTCAACATAATTCAAACTATGAGGGAAACCAATGTCCAATCCAACTCAAACGCGTCTAGGACATGAGACCGCACACTTTATTATTTCTATTATAATATGGACACGGGAGCTTCCTGATATCTCGCACGCTTGGAATCAATACACAGTTTTAAAAACACACATTAGATATTCAGGTCAGGTATATTTTAAACATGAACTTCATATAAAAACGTCTCCATCCATTACAACATTAACAATTTAAAGAGTCCTCAACGTTTTCATATCAAATTCAAATGCTGATAATTACTTCTTCAATATTATTATAGGAGGTATTCTCGACATTTCCTTCAGATATGTCTCTCCTTAATAGTTTTTCAAGATTGTATTGGTATAGATGATTGTTTTAAATCGTGGCATTCTTACAGGGCCTTCTTGTTAATATTGTTAGAACACTCAAGATACTTAATAATAATTATAAGAGTTAGATCTTATAGTAAATGAACGTAACATATAGAAATGATTGCGACAACTCACCTCCTCGCATAGTTGCATCATACGCCGGGTCGATTCCAATGACTGAAAAAGAAATAGTAGATTTTGTTAGAGAACAAATTCCTAATCAATTGTTTAATTGAAACCTGAAACTGCCTTATGAACTTGCCCATATTTTACCTATGTTTACCAAGTATCTAATCCAGAACTTTTGGTGTAAAGACAGCTATTCTCCCATTTACGCATTTCTTTATTCATCTTTGTGTCAACTATGTCAAAGAAAATCAACTCTACACGCCATATTATCCCATAGATTACATTTAGTTTATGCCATAGCTAGGCAGCAAATAACCTGACAGCTCGCCTGAAGATAATTAGTTACAGTTGCCTGCAACACCAGGCAGCATCATGATTTTGCCGTCTCGTCAAGTCTCTATTCAATCTCTTGAAGGATCCCATTTTATATTTGCAGTTCTTCAATCACTGCTGTTTCCTATATGATAATATGTAGAAGGCAAACGTTAGGTCATGTTGCAGACTTTGCAGTTATCTAGTCGACTTGTCAACATTTAGGTTGGCCACAGTTTCACACTTATAGTGAATTTTGATTTGACTGAGTGTAAATAGGGTAACCTCTTACCACTTTTTTGAGAAGAAACCCAACATTTTGTATTTAAAGCGTGAACATTTACAGCCTATAGTCATAAATTGTGATTAAACTGTAATAGTGTAAGCAGTGCAACCTGTTCTTCCTCAGTCCCATTCTTTTTGAATTACCTAGTTAGGTATATATATATTTACCTCATCAGTGACCTGACCGGAGCGCATCTGGAGCTGTTCCAGCTCGCTCCGAGGAGCTCCATTCTCGGCGGGGGGCGCTGCTGACGGCATCCTGAAACAACGCAGTCATCACCATTAGAATGCATCCTTAAATAGATTAAAATAGGAATTTGTTAATATTGAACAATTTTATATGTGTTCTGAAATAATAAACAAAGCTGTCCACTTCAAAAAGAACATTTTTCTTAATTAGTGTGCTTTTTTTTCATTTCTGTCTTTTTATAAGCCTATTATTGGATTTTGTTTTGTTTGCAATGTGTTACTTGTCCCATAAAAATTGGTTGGAAAAGTCTATGCCTAAGTGTAAAAGTTTGTCTAAAATGTTGTTGAGCTGTAGTCAATTTGTTTAAACTATAATTATTATTCTCAAATATTATAGAAAGCGCGACAAACAATCAGATGGGGCATGGCGTTAAGAGGCCTATTGACCTTATCATTATGGTGCTTGACGGGCGTTTCCCGTCCTTGAAGTGTTTGCAAACAACCTTCGTGGAGGACGGCCATGTGTAATGTTTATGTAAAGACCCCGAGTTCTGAAGGCTATTTCAGATTTTGCCGCAAAATTTCTAGAAGTTCATTAAAAAAATGTGAATCTGATCGCAGTAACTTCCAAATGTAATTTAAGCAGAAAGCATCAATTTTAAAATAGAAATTGTACATAATACAAAATGTTGTAGATGTTTATAGAAACAATCAGCAATTCATTTGTGATCGAACTCTACCTAGTAAACCTAATAAAATTGGTTCTATCCGCATTCGGCATCTATTATTCCGTCTAGGTATAATCTGATAATAATGATTGGACTGATGATGATAAAGGAATTGCAAATCGAGGCTTACGCAAATCAAAATAAATTTCAACAAGGCGGTAAGAACCATTTTAATTTGAATTTCGTTCTGCTTAATGCTATGAACACATTTGTTTGGTTTGCAGAAGCAGTTTAAAAATGGTTGAACTCTACCACGTTTATAAAGCATAATTGAAAAGGTTATAATTTTAACGCTCGCGCTGTCAGAAGCAAAATACAGGGAAACAGGGAATACAGGGATGAAAGTAAAAAGGTCGTTATTTCAAAGGCTTCTGTTACAAACGAGACGAGGCGTTTAAATCAAACATTAGAGAAAAAGGTGATTCCCTAATTATACACTGAAGCTGAAGACTAAATTGGGGAAAATCTTATCGAAGATCTTGTTTAATAGGACTTTGGAAAGAACGTTTGCGATAAAAGTGTATCTTTTTGGATATTATTTTGCAGTAAATTCATGACTAATGTCCAAATCAGACACTTTAATCAATTACCAAACGCTAAAAATACTGTGATGAAAATTGTGTAAAAACGGACGACTACAAATGGTCGTGCCCAGAGCCCCGCGATTGATTGGGGATCCATACTCCCAAAACCCTACCAAATGACGTCTGAAAATCGGGCTTACGTAATGGAATAAAAATAAAGCTTAAACTTTGCGTAACATCAACATTCTTTGTCCATTCTAACAAAATAGTGTTTAATTGTGGTCATAGGGGCTCCAAACTCAGGCCCAGGATCTATAATTATATGTGAAAGATGGCCCTGGTCATCCCATGGTAGTCGTAAATTTTTCGCTAGAGGGGCTTGTCCAGCAATAGAAACACTCGAGACTACAGCTAAAGTGCTTACATCAACTATTAACCAACAGTCTAGAGGGATTTGAATATTTTAATACTGACCTCCATTCCGTAATATAAAACCACGCTTGGAAAAATGAGAATAACAAAACCCCAGGCATATTGAAATGTTAGCGATGAAAATACTAAAGTTGTTCTTTGGTTTCTCTCAGGTCAGGGCGCTTTGCAGATGAACTAGAGAACAATAGAGACAGAACTATTGCTGCAATTAGCACTGGCATCAAGATGTTTCGTATAATATTATATCCTAATGCAATAGCTACATCTGACCGGCCTTAATTTGGAAATCTGTATCAGTTAGCCAGCGGTCCTAGATTTATGAAACACCCAGTTTCTATAAAAACACGAGATTGTTTTAAGTTTTCAGTGTAAATTGCTGCAAAAGTTGCTCTGTGTGGAAAACGCCTAAACTGGAGCGTTCACAAAACGACACCGAAGCGAAGGACCACATCCGAACCTTCCTTTTCCCGGCTCCATAATAATGAGATAAACTTTTTTATAAAGTGTATTTCGCATAACGAAGCTTCGAATAACACTGAAGCACCCTATAAAAATAATAATACTTAATTTGGAGATAGCAATGTTAATATTAGCTGTAAGATTATTTATAGCGTCTGATTCTGTCGAGCCATGAACTTAGCATCGTAAATACGCATCATGTGCCCCCCCACGGTGGGGTGGCCTTGAACGCTGCGGAACAAAGGAGGGGGGTAAACACCACCACCTCTTCACAGCCAGGACTGTTTGCCGTCTGCGATTGCGGTTAACGAGCTCGCTTACATGACGTGACTGGATCAACATGCCCTTTACTCCCATTACAGAAATCAGACGTTATTTATGGAGATTTGTTGAGTGGATTAGTCAATTTGTTATTGTCGCGCACAGGATTGATTTCAATAGAGAAGATGTTTTTGTGTTCCAGATTTTCAATGAATAATAAACGAGAGTCGCCCTTGTCTTGTCCATTTTGTTTTGCCATAGTAGGTGACAAACAAGAAGACGTTCCTCTTGATGGTGTGCGGTAACCACTACCTTTTCCTTTTGAGAATCCTAACACCAGTTTAATATCATATTTACCTACATAAAAATACTTAAAAAAGTGTAAATTCATCCATATTTCGAATAAATTGACAAGTCTATTGAACTTTGGCAATGACCAAATAGAGCTGGCAATATTCCCAGCTGGCAGTCTGCGGGTGTGCCACTTCTGAGTTTCATTATTCTGCGGAAGCGAAGACTGCCTTCTCGGTGTGTGCAATTGAACAGATGCTTTGTCGCCGCTTCGATAAGGCATTGCACAGGAGGATACGGAAGATTTGTCGAATTGAAATATCGATGTGGGTTGCGTAACTTTTTATTGCCTTGAGTCTTATAATAATGGAAATAGTACGATTGTACTAAAGATCTAGCTTTGCTAAGCCGTTTTACCAGCTGAAAAGTAGCAGTAGCCTATGTGTTATTCTAGAGTCTATGTTGAGGTAGCTTATATAGACACCAACGCCCTTCTCTGGTGACAAACTGGTGACAAACTCTGGTGACTCTGGTGACAAGTACATGCTCTGTTAACAGTGTTTACCAAAAAGACTTTGTCTTAGCTTATATATCTATTTGGTAAAATAAATAAATTATTATTTTTATATTAACTATTCTCATAAGTTGAAAGATTGAGTGCATTTAAAGAAATGGGCGCCATAATTGGATGGTAGCCAATTTGACCTCGTCGAGATAACAGAATATCTAGAAGTTCACATGCCATTGTTGATTGTTGTACCGTTTTACACACGTTATTGTTTGCATACAAGATAGGAACAGTGTTTTGATGAAAAACATATCTTTACTTGCGGTAAATCACTTGTGTATCTCCTAAGGTCGTCGTCATTTCACGTGCTCAAATTAAATGTTTCTCTCTGATCAATCGCTTCTAGAAATTTTCGTTTTTTTACCGGGGGTAGACTTCCTTTGCAGGAGGTCGTCTAGGTGGGTACCCCAACAGTGCCAGTTATTCTACCGCCTGAGCAGTAATGTGCAAACATTACTGTGCTTCGGTAGGAGAGTAGGAGGGCACTGTAACTAGTGAAATTACTGGGCTAAAGAGTCTTAACATCTTATGACTCTTGAGTAAGAAGCGTTGGTGCAGTGCACCTAGAATTGCACATCATTGTGAAATTCTGGGTAGCACTGTACTAATTATGGGCAGCGATATCTCTTAACATCAGGAGAGCATCTTGCTCGTCTTCTTACTTCTCCACATAAAAAAAAAGTCTCAATAAATTTCTAACATCATTGAAAGAATTTATACGAAAATAAGGACACCAAGCGTCGAAGTTTCAGTTTGGCACGATTCACAACCCACAAGGTCCGTAGGAAAGCATGGCCTAGTTAAATCACAACTGGCCTCTGGCTGACCCGGAGACATTAAATATGAATAAGGATTTATAGCTTTCAATTAAATATTCATTTACCAGCAGAAAAATGCATTTTAAAGAAAAAACATACGCGCTAGCCGACCCAAAACAGACTTTGCAATACACAAATAGACTCCATTCTTGCCAGTATTGCGCTGTCACTCGCCGAGAATAATGGCAGAATTACAGGATTTCTCTGCGCCTTTGGATTTATTTTACTTTATTTCTTCACCGATAATATTATAGGACGTCCCTCGAAAAGATTCACGGTTAATTATTGTCCCAAGGACGCATTTTTCCCTGTTCAATTATCTCCAAAACGTTCTATGTGGCCTATCCTAAGAAGTCTATAGGATTTTTCTAGATCTTTTCGAGTCAAATAGCTCTATTAGAACACTCCTTTATATTATTCTGATAACGCTCATGGTAGTTTACAATCGTATATACTTATTATTTTGTTAACAGAATATCATCTCGTAAAGTTTCATGTTCGCGTGACTATACAAGCACCATTATCATATCTAATAACACTATACAAATTTAATGATTCCAAGCGTCGCATCGAGTTAAGGCCGAATACTGTTATTACCCGAAGCTGAGCCAAATCGATTGCAGTCCGTGTTTATTTTGTGTTTGACATTTTCTTTTGGAACTGTAATTGTTTTGACATTGAGCATTTAGAGGTAGAAACAGCCCATTTTTAAATTGCACCTATTTACCAAAATAAACTTTCGTGAAGTCTAAGAAGATGATGTGCAGTGTAGGAAAGATTAAACTATACTGTCCTGTAGACATCAAGTCTATGAATACGATGTACAGTTTAGGAAATATTAACACTGTACTAGTTGCAGCTTTCTTTTATGTGCCAATTGCCAATGTCTAGTCGAATTATAATGTTATGTGTTGGAGATGTAACAAACATATAGGAACCTAAATCAGCAAATTGAACTTAACATCATTTAAAATAGGTATCAATAACTTAAAGAAAAGAAACCGGAGCTTTAACGCAGACCCTGGTGATAATTATATAATATCCACGATAAACGCTAAGAAGAAAAGTATAGGTACAAAGAATAAAGGCAATGTCACAATTTCTTCGCCACTTTATGTTCCCTGAGGTGGATAAATTCATGAAAATTTCAGATTGGGGTGCAGATATAAATTCAAAACATCGTGGTATATTATACCGCCTTGCAAGAACTGACCTTTGAATTTTAATGACGCTTGGTATAAAGTTGGTTAAAACTACGACACTAGAACTACGGTGGTTCTGCCTGGTACCGTTTCTACATGATTAAAACGAGCATCTAGATACAACTGTTGCAGTTTTAAATGAACATTTATTATTTTAATGGATTATTTGGAACAAATAAGAGTATGCTAGGAGTTATTCCCAGTTCTGTGATATTTTCATACTATGCAAACTTGGTATAAGGTAGCTCAGACTTTGAAATAATTTAATTAAGCTACTTTTCAGCACGTGAAACCGCTGGGCACAGCTAGTAAAAAAGTTAAAGTAAATGACTGAAACTCAGCCGTTGAAATTTCGCAGTCATTTTTTATCACATTGACTTCTGCTAAGCAAGAATATATTCAAGGGAGCGAAGCTGCGACGACAACCTAGTTCGAGATTATATGGCAATATGAGTAAAATCATCGAATAAGACATTTTCGATGTAGCTTGAAAACGCGAACACCCTTTGACCTTTGATCAAAGAACACCCACTTTACACCTCGTGTATCGAGGGTTTCTGAGTACGTACTAGAGAAAATAATCTTATAAACCGTCACTAGACAGCCACTTCAGGTATAAAAATAAAGGGGACTATGCGAATGGATCACATTCAAATCTGTTTTGATTTTAATTCCAAAAAATATTGACATTAAGAGAGCTCTACTACAGTAGTAGCTTAAGCTTTACTTTTACGAATAGAAAAAAAATATAGCTCAGAACTCTGGAGCCTGTAACTGTATGGTAATAAAAAAGTCTACAGTTGTTGACGCATCGCTCTCTTAATAAAATCCACATCAAAGATGAAGTGCGCCACAATTGATTCTTATTGCTCAAGATTCTTTCTACTATCTCGCTAAACTAGCTTTACAACTAGCACTATCGTAGACCCCATCTCTTGTTTATTTGGAATTTGGAGACTACTCGCTTCACACGATTGTCGGCTTATCTCTTCTATAATATTCCTCGGGGAAAATGTGAAAAACCTTTTTTTCGCCATAGGTTACAAACAAGCTGACAGCTTACATGGTAAGTAACTGGCAACGCATATGGATACCCTAGTAAATTGCTTAACATATTTAGGAGAAGAGGCCATAGCCCCAACTAAAGGTGGTGAGACTATTTTGGCTGGGCGGAGGTGAAGCAAAAATTGGATATGAAATACATAGAGTAGGAATGGAAGGATTTGGAGAAAGTCTTTGCTTAGTAGTAAAAATATTCTTCTAGGTCACATTATCTCACTACTGGTCACTTACTAGTTATATAAATAAGCCTGCATGAGGTCTAGACCTGAAGAAATCTATTGTCAAATTTTTATCATAGTTTAAGTTATAAATAAGCGAGACATAATATATTATGAGAGTGCTAAACGCGCGTTAGGCACGTACTCTGCAAGTTACGGTTATTGCTGAGGCGGAATATAGACGCCCTCTTTAGACTAACGGCCTAAATGGGGATTGGGGATTGGTCACTATTATTTCAAACAAGTTTAGCTGCATATCTGTTTATTGTAGAAGCTTTGATGACAAGAAAGTCAATGAAAACACGTATGTAAGTGCTGTTTAGGTGAAAAAATCTTGCAGAGCTAAGATAAACTGAACAATAGATAAGTTACAGACTCTAACTCTCCCACTGATGAAGCCGGCGCTTCACTTCGTGAAAAGTGTCAAATTCTCATTGTTTAGATATTTTGTTTTGGAAATGGAGTTGGCCTGTTAGAAGAGATATGGAGAAATTAAAGATAAAAGAAAGGTAAAGAAACCATATAAAAGAACCAAAGTGGAGGAAAAGGATCTTGACGGAAAGTGGATCCTGGCAATAGCCGAGATAAATATAAAGAAAGAGAACTTCATAAGCTTTAATTTTTTAAGTTTTTTATTTCAGAAGCCTGTCTAGAAGCGCTATAAATATTGGCGCTCAGTTTTCCACTTAAAGCACTTTCCTAAAGCTGTTTGTCTTCGTATTTGTTTCTGAGAATACAGTCAATAGCGTGATTTTAACGCGGGAAATGATAGTTAACAATTCCGATATTATATTATATTATGAAATACGTTATTTTCGAAACATGTAAAAGGAAAGCGTGACTGACTGATAGATCTATCAACGCATAGTTGTAACCGTTGAACGGATTATGAAGAAATTTGAGACAGAGATATTGTGACGTAAACATCAGCAAAGAAAGAATTTTCCAATGCCGACTAATCTACGTAACACAAAGTATTCTCATGAAAAACGAAAAGAAAATAAAAGAGATCGTATTGTCTCATAAAGCTATTTTAAACAAATGGTACTTAACAATGCTACGTCGTAAAGGTCATCTGAATTTACATAAAGCTAAGAAAGACAAAGCTTAAAGTAGATTGAGCGTCTGATCTGGTAAAACCACAATTAATCTGTTTCATGTCACCGCCCACTGTGACCAGACGACCTTTGGCTCCAACGCATAAAAATATCAAAAAGTTTATTTATCGGAAATGTTCCTTCTTATTTCGAGTCTCCGATATCGGGGCTCCGATATCGGGGCACTCCCTTTCAAAAGTTTCCATCAGATATTCGGGAACGAGGCTTATAATTTTATGTATCGGTCCAACTTTACGGCCTTTTTATTATGATGAAAATTTACAGATCGTGCCGGCGCCGTTGGAGATTTTCCGAGATATCTAGATCCGTATTTTTACTGATTCTTTTTTTGTTTTGGAACATTCGCCGGAGTATCTGGACATCCACGAGCGACGATGTAGCTAGTTCGCCGGAAAAATCAATAGTCGCGCGCAACCCCTCCGCCATGCCAGTAGAAACTTATTCTCCCCGCACGGTTATTCCATTTGCAACTTTGAACTTGTTTGCACGTGTTTTAATTAAACTTGCCCATTGTATGCGACCCACCACTTTTAGATATATCTATTCATAAACAGGTCTGCGGTAAATGTCACCGTAGTACTTCTGGTTTACCAGAAATGCTTTCAGAATTCCTCAACCACTTTTGACTTTGCGCCAACAACGACAACACTAGATTTTACGAAGTTGGGTTCTAGAACTAGATCTATCCATAAGACAAATCCGAGCTGCGAGCAATGTAACCATTTCAGACTACGGTTATATTGCCCGAAGCTCTTATCATAATACTACTTATATTATAAGGTTGAAGCATGTACGTTTGTTGCTGTTCCATGCAAACACGGCTGAAACGATTGAACTGAAATATGAAGATGAGTTGAATGGTTCTTAGGTAGCTTAGCCCTGAAATACCTCTAACATAATAATTATAATATATTTAGTACATTTTATCCCGATTTTCCCCGCAGGATTTGGACTAACATAACCGGGGCGAAACCTCAGGGCGCAGCTACTCCTGTAAAGCTTCATTCGTAACAAATTTCATCTGACCTGTTGGAAGTTTTAACATAAAGAAGTAACAAACATCCATCAACAAAGTTCAACAGAATCTGATAGGTAATACAAAAGCAATATAAGTGTTTAATAAAACAGAATTACTGGTAAATCTTAATAAAATTCATATGAGAATGCTCAAATTGAACATTTAGGAATGATAGCTGAATAGCGGTGAAGAAGCGTGCTATGACGGAGCTACTATAATATAAATGCAAATATCATACAACATCGTAACATAAGATGTGAATTTACCCCGAAGCGAGGGTATCAGGGCACATTGTATATGCGAAGCTAGCTTCAGTGGCGGATCTGAGGGGAGGGTTTTGGCTCCTTAATCGTCCTCCCCCAAAAGTATCTGAATTTACGGAGATATTTTTAGCTGTCTACTCGTCGCTTTTTTTGTGGTATCAAATCAAAAGAGCACTTTTAGTATTTTTTCAAGAACTTTTTGCAATTTTTTCAAAGTAGATACATGTAATTTATTTAGTTGAAGACTCTAGCACCCATTTAGAAAGTACCTCTGTGAGAAGAATGGGCAAGAAACTCAGAGGAAAATTATAGAGGTAGATTCGACCCGATTTCTATTCCATCTGCTGGTGAGTACAGGTCTCTAATTCACGCAAAAAATTTAGCATTTCTGCTTCATTATGGCTAGCTTTACCTTTGCTAAAGCCTATTTCGACGGGGTCAAGGGACCCCCTTCGAAACGACAATCCTGAATCCATCACTGCGAGCTAGACGAGACTCGGGACTTAGATAAGATAGAACGATGGCGACGCGTACATCCCACACGTCTTTACCGACATATTTCAGGATTATAATCAAGGAGGATGGGATGATAAATGGAAGATGTTAAATCAGAAGCCGTATGAGCTGACGAAAATGCGATTTTTTACTCTTTCGTATGTATACGAGTGGGTTATGTGATAATTAGCTGCGCCTTGGTACCCGCTGTAAAAGCCTATATGTTATTCCATGGACTAAGCAACTTATTACCTATAGGTATATGTAGGTTTAAATTTCACTTCAATCAGTTCAGCCATTCGCATTTATAACATTAGTAGGAAGTTGAGAAACGTCTATTATATTATCTTTACTATTCTATGACTACCTTTATAACAACATTTTATTTTAGCCGACCTAAAGTGATAGCCACCAGTAAAATTATCCAATTCGGCCTCAGGAGCTTCGCACTTTGATGAATTTCGTCTGAGAATAAGACAATGAACTCGCTTTGGAAATTAATGAAATAGCCTTAAGTCTAGCTTTCGTCCTAATTGATTTTGGAAGGTTTTTCCAGAATGAGTCAATCAGGTGAGAACAGCTGAGACTGTTGAAACGAGCTACGTACGAATCGGATTTTAGAGGATGGCAGTTTGCCGCCAGTGTGACTTCGTTGGAAACTCGGATATAGTTATTTTGGAAATGGTCTAAAATCCTTCATTTGTTAATTAAGAGCTGTGGATTTTGTAAATAAATAAAATAAAATCCAGTATACATATATTTTATACTCTGCAGATTGCGCCAGTTAACTTTCACTTTATATTATACTGATAGAGTTATGCATGTATCGTGTATGTTATGCATGTATGTATGTTAGATTAATAAATAAATTTATTATTTATTAATCTAACATGATACTCGTACGCTTACTTTACTGCGATTTGATGTAAAAACTCGCATCTTAGCCCTGCTAGCCCATCACGGGAGAAAACCCACTCGTCCCACAAAATTCGTCTCCCAGAATAAAGTTCTAGGTTCGGCACCTATTTGAGTGCCTATTGGTCTCCTGGCAGGAAACCAATCAATTATAATTTATTTATTTTAAGGTGCCCTGAAATAAAAGTTATAAACCATGCACCAGCCCAATCCAACTTCGTTCACCTAGCTCTGTTCGGTCAAAAACAATGTAAAACTACTCTATAAATCTTTTACGATAAACACATCCAGTCTAGTGTAACACGTGCAAGGCAATTTTAAATTGAAAAATGAGCAACGATCACGTTACTTGAAAGAATTACGATATTGGAAAATAAAATAAATGGCTGCAGCGTGGAGCAGAGAATGGAGAATTTTTGCAACAAATTGGATGTTATATGGTTTTTCATACAGTATTATTAGTAGTTTCTCAAATATGTTTTGCATTCCAATTTAGATGAAGCAATTTGTCAGATAATGCAGTTAAATGATCCTCATGAACTTAAAAGGCAGATTTATTTCCAAAGGACTTTAAAAAAGCAGAAGATTCGTCTCCATAGTTATTGAAAGCGAGCTTGAAATCGGTTTTTATAAGTAACTATTAACAATTTCTTTTTTATGTCTCGGACTGCTAGGTCTTATCACAATTTTATTTAATGGAAACTGGATGCATGACTGCATGACCGATGGCCTAAGAGGAATCTGTTAACACTTAATTCGAAGGTGCCTATAAGTATCATATTTCTCGTACTATGACGTTGATTATAACAAGCCAGTGTGATGCCAAAGGTTAAAATGCAAAGCCTGGAAGTTGGGAAGAAATCGTTTTAAACGGCTGCCCTTGGTGGACCTTAATGTAACTTAATATAGTTTCAATACTCAATACTTTATTTGCTTCCTTAGCATTAGGTACATAAGGTCTTAGTTTAGTTTGTACATCATAAGTATCTTTGTGGTCTAAATCAATTTAAAGTCAATCTAGTAAACTGTTTTCTCTCAATAAAAAGTACCCCATGGAATTGACAAATTTCTAAAGTGAGCTAATTTGTGATAACTGTGTAGTATCACCGGATAAAGTAATATGCCGAACCGTCATCACATTCAAACATTGTTCAACAATACTGAGTTGACAGCCTATCATAAAGGGCGAAGGAAATAGGTAAAACAATTTGTTCCAGCACAAAACTCGCTCCTTATTGATAAAATGTAATATCACCCGCCTCGAGAAATTTTCCCAAACATTCTGATTTGTTTCCTTTGACGAAATCCCTTTGAGTTTGTATCGAATATTGAGATTATAGGTAGATTTGTTATTTTGGAACAACGTTCTCTCGGAAATAACATGTTTGGAGTACGAGAGAGGGAAATACACAATAACCTCAATAAATATGTTACCCTTACTGGATATGATCTGGGATATAATCTACAAAGTAAAAGGAAAATGTCGATGATCTTTTTGTAATATTATTGCCTATTTGTTTTGATGTTCTTAGGGACTCAGTGCGGCTTGAGAGTTTGTTGGTATTTTTGGTTTTTGTTTTTATGCCAATGAAAGGGTTGATTTGCATTGTCTTTAAAATAGAAGCAGTTGTGGCCAGGGGTTTATGTGGTGCAGATGTAATTCTGGATTACCGAGTTCGAATCCCAACCTCGCACCAATGACTACAATTTGTTATGTGCAGTTTTTTACACTGGTGTTAAGCGTGGGCCGTGGTTAGTGACCACCCACTGGACAAAACCGTATCGCTAAGCGGTCATTATGGCCGTATTCTGACATGATGTTCAGTATGCCAATTTTATGTGCAAAAATTGTTCTGAACGGGATTTGAGCTCGTGACCTCTGACTCTCTGACCAATTAAAAAAAAAACAAATCAAAATGTAATGTAATACCTATTATATAATGTACCTATGTAGATATGAGTGCGTCTAAGTGTATTTAATGTTAATAGTTTTGTTTGTGATTATTGTGTGCAATAAAAAGTTGTCTATCTATATCTACCAAACACAGTTAAATTAGTACTTGAATTATTAATGTTGTACCATGTTTCCTTTTCCCTAATTTCGCGATATTTATACTAATTAAAGTTATAATTGCGCCCTAAATTGTCTAATTAGATAGGCCCGGTGTGGCGTGACACACAACTTAGCACATTAGACGAATGGACACAGAATATGTTAGCAGCTTGTTAGGATTGTCAATATTGACTGAGTGAGTTTAACCATTTGAAGTGATGTCAAGGTTTCTTTGATTGTCTTTATCTATTGTAATAAAAGACAGGAAAGAAAGCGGACTAATTACTTGCGTAATGGATAAAAAAAATGTTGAAGTCTTCACGTTTCATTATTAAGCTCTGGTAAAGAGTCTAGGTGGTAAGGGAAAAGGACTGGAAGAAGACCTAGAAGCAAGAGCATCGTTGGACTTGAGACCTGAAGCCTAGACGAGCGCAGTGAGAAAGAAGTTACTCCTCTATTTATGTTCTTTTATCTGTGTCATCACTGGGGGACTGAAGAGATGGAAATTGCTTCATAGATGCTGTCACAGATTTATGAACCAGTCAGTTCAGGCCAGGCCAGGCCAGGCTCATCCTCACATTGTTAACGTGTGGGAGTCTCGGACAACTCGGTTTACGAGATCATTTCTCCCACACTCTTGCAGGTTGTGGAATAGCCTTCCAAGCGACGTATTTCCCACCTCCTTCAATATGGGGCTCTTCAAGAGGAGGATAAAGAAGGTGTTAATGGACCGACAACGCGTCTCTAATACCACTGGTGTTGCAGACGTCCATAGGCGACGGTAACCGCTCACCATCAGGCGGGCCGTTTGCTTGTTTGTCTGTCTCTAACATAAAAAAAAGTTGCTAGAAATTAGCTAAAAAATTGTCAGTCCCAGTTGCAGCAAATAAAATTGCTCTGAATGCAAATTGCCTAAATTAAAATCAGAGCTTTCATACTAGAAGGACAAATTTGAACTTATTTAGAGGGAAGATCGTATTGGTAAAAAAGACAACGGATCAATTACGGCCCATGTTTCGCATAATCCAACGTTTTCCGACTGGCCGTTTATAATATAACCGACTGGACTGAAATTTAGTATGCAGTATGTAGCTCAGACCCTGGAATAATACATAGGGCGCTTCCCAGTGGAAATAACCCCGAGGCTTACCCAGTAATAAATAATAACAAAGAGATAATAATCCAATGCGAGATGAGTTCATTTTATGTATTTTTAGAGGCTCTTTGATGATTTATTGAGATGATTAGAGTTCATCAATGCTAACTGTTACGTTTTAGCCAAGATTTTAGCTGTTGGGAAAATTTGGTATAGGTAATATAACAG
The DNA here is from genome assembly GCA_947507615.1 of Hemithea aestivaria. Lineage (NCBI taxonomy): Eukaryota > Metazoa > Arthropoda > Insecta > Lepidoptera > Geometridae > Hemithea > Hemithea aestivaria. The sequence continues at coordinate 8,138,270 of OX382344.1, read as the reverse complement.
CGGGATAGACTTAAGATTTATTTTAAGACTAGCTTATATGGTTTGGTAAATTGTTTTTTTAAAGGGCAAATGCCTTTATTGAAAAAACAAACTAACAATACTACAGCTACTATTACAGCAGTTAAGAACACTTTTATTAACCACAGATCGGTCACAAGCCAATCTAGAGGGTATCTTTCTTTTTCGTGGAACGGTAACGGCTGAATAACAATAAGAATGGAAATATTCTACTCTGTAGTCTTCAGATCAACCAGTCAGGGTTTTTTCAGAGTTTGCCAAGGGGATATGTGGTGCAGATATTGTGTTTATGGCAGCGTATTTTTGTACGTCAACGATAATAAACGGCATTCATTCAGCTTTAACAAAAACTGCACCGTCAATCTGTGACGTTTGCGTTGATAACGCGAGTTAATCGCTCAAACAACGCCCACGCAACTAAGATTATTCTTGACGCATATAAATATATTACAATATGAGAATTCATATTAAATGGTACGGTCTGCGAGCACGAAAATGGAGGTCATGGGGTTGGCAACATTTTTTCCTTTAGTATAGAACAAACAAGTAAACATAACTAGATAATAATTATAAAACAACAAAATTATCATTAATAATTATAATACAAATACAACAACAAACGACTGTAGAGGATGTGGCGAGGGTACAGAAACCATGGAGCACATTTTGTGTGAATGCGACGTACTGGCTACAAAACGCATGAGCCTCCTTGTGACAACGTACCTCAAACCTGAGGAGTACAGGTTTCTTCCTCTTAGTGGGATCACCGCTTTAATCAACCACTTCTTGGAAAAGTAAGAAACGGTAGGGAAGGGGATAACACAATAGATCCCAATGGGTCGATGGGTTGCTGGCTTTGTTAGCCCCTGATTAAGATAAGATAGGTGCTTCAATGGAAGGACGACATCAGGAAAATTTCGAGAAGTGGATGGATGCAGGCTTCTCCTTTTGGGTTCTTTCTCTTTTATTTTAGATCTACAGTTACTTATGGTAATCACTATATGGACCTATCTCCAAGAACCATACGTAGAAGCTCACGCCTTATTATTATGGACATAGGGGCCCCGTTATCCTAAACCCATCCTGATCATAATATGATCTAGGATATATATTTATCCGAGATTTAAGTTAACCGACACAAGCAATCGCATTTTTTTTCACTAGGTTTCGTCCTCCGTTATATTTACTCAAAAGTATACCCTTAAGTGTGAAACGAACTCAGAAACTACAACTTCGAAACCTACCTACCTATTGTATAAAAGGCAGTAGGCAAATCTAGGAAGGCATTGAAAATGAGTATTGTGCTAGTCATTTCCATGTCGATGCGTCACTCAGGCTCAGCAGACAAAGCCTCCAATGACACACCATTTTAATTACTCTGTCTACGATCATTATGTGTGTGGCTGAAAATAGAACTAGTTCTATCATATTAAAAGGCTGTTTAAATAGCACTAGAGGGTTGATGTTAGCGCTGGTTTATGATTGAATTTTGTATTCTAATGTCCTTGTAACAAAAAAAATGGTTTACAGCATTTCCTTGGTTTATTTTTAGGTAGAGTATGAATGGCTTATTTGGAATAAAAACTAGTAAGTTGTGGGTGTGTTTTTTTTGGTTGAGAGGGAATTGAGGCCTTTACACAGCAGAGGACAAAATGGACAAATGAGAAAAGATAAGACTTGTAGAATTTACAAAAAAAAATGTTTATCATCCGTTTTCAAAGTACCTAAACCTTTCGCAAAAATAATATAGCCAAGTTTTTTACGTTTCAGTTTTGTAGAGCCAACAAAAAATACCTAATCTGTGTAATATTGAATGCTGCGTATTTTTTATGGAGGTTTTTACTAAGTGTTTATACACTAAGTCATCATAAGACTAATTGTGATCTGCCTAGCTTTATTGTTTCAGTTATCTTGGTAGTTAATCATTAAAAACAAATACATACTACCTATATTAATTACTTGGAAATCTGTGAATCATTTTATCTTTAACTTGAGTTTATGACTATGCATTTGGTTTGCACCACATTGAACTAGTGACTGACAAAATAGTCGCATAGTTGCCACAAGAACTTAGGTAAAAAACGCATATTCGATTATTTGTCGCGATTACGAATATTTAATGCAATTTTAAAAGAAACAGAGACAAATAATCTCATATATGCATTCCTGCATTTAGCTTAATATTATGTTCTCGTCCACACAGTGCGGCGCAACGTTCACCATCGCCATCGTTGGCTGGGGTGCACAGATTATAAATAGGTATGTACTCGGGACACATCTGGGATATAAATAAAAAAAAAACCAAAAATATTTAGCTCATTTCAAATTATTATTCACATAAATATATCAGTCATTTGTCTATAGACAAAAAAAATGTTCATGCATAAATAGACAAAACACCACTTGCGAATCATTGGCCGCATAGTGTGGACAAGCTATTACAGTAAGAAAGTTGTTAGGGTTCTTAAAGTGGGTGGTCCATTGGCTAGCAAATCAAACAGCAAGCTAACAGTCTAAACCGTCAATGGAGCACCAAAAATTTGCAGTCTTTTAGGTGCTCCATTAGCTCCCAGGCTTTCTGGTATACCAGCAGTTTACCTTGCCAATATTATCTCACCTGCTAAGGTTTCATCAGGTAGCATAATTTTTTATCTCTCTCCCTCTTTTTAAAATAATGATAGAGACAGACATAGGTACTTATTTTCTTTTGCATCACTTGCATAATAAAAGGTGCATAGTGATGATAACAAGGTAGTATCAAACCACAACTAAATTGCATTCCGTTCTCTTAATGTCACTAGCATTTTGTTTGCTAAACAAGAGTGATTCAATACTGGATGACGCTACCTATAATTGGTGTACTTTTAAATTAACTTGAGTCATATGGCTCAGTACAGGTTTTTTCACTCTGCTATTTTCAAACATGATGTAGTCATGAACAAGATAATTAATCTTGATTATTATGTAGTAGGTACATAATTATTTTCTAATCTATTAGATGCTTTTCAAGAATATTTTATAAGCTAGCTTATGCTGAGGTCTTACTTGTGTAGTAAAATCCTTTCTTAGTGGAGGTCTACCTAATCAAAGCTATCTGTATTCTAAAGTACAACCCAATCTTTTCAGCTTCAGATCTAATCTGTACCTACTGATCTATTAATATTTATGCATGATAGATTATGCTTATGGCTTTGTGAGTGTGGAGAAACCCGTCTCTTCAGTTACTAGAGCTTCAATTGTTTTTTTAACAGGGGTGGATTGCATTAGTTTCTAGCATTCAAATCAAATCAAAAACATTTATTCCCTAGAATACTCACAAAATAATCATATACAAAAGGTCTTAAAAGGTGTGCGAAATTTTTAGATTAAAATTATTAAACAATATCAAAATTAAAATACGAGTAATTACATAAAATGTCCCATCGAAATCTAATCTTAAATTAAAGCCTAAATTCAAATGGGGTGGTTGCGGCTCGATCGAGCCGCTTAGGAGTTTAAGGGTTAAAGGCTGTCTACATCATTAAGACCTAAGTGTTCCAAATTTCAGCCCATTCTGTTCAGCGGTTTACCCTGTGTGTCAATCAATTTTTAACCTTTCCTTTTATATAATTTAGTTCAGAATTTTTGCTAGGTGTTGGTGTCATAAATCCCATAATTTCACCAGCAATAGGTACTTAAGTAAAAATACTGTTTAATAAGTAATTGAAAAAGACTTGTCTCAGCTCACAAACTGTTATGTTAAAGTTAAGTTAGCTATGTTAAAATTAATACCAGCATTTTTAAATAGAAAAAAATAATTACACTATGTAGGCACATCATTATTATTACTTATCTTTTAATAGGTACCTATTATCTAATAGTCTGGTCAAAGATAGACAAAACATCCAAGTAATTTTTATAAGTTTGTTTCATTAAATTAGTTGCTAATTAGTGACAAATTCCATAACTTTCTAACAAGAATTTCGACCTGTATCATAAGATAATTATATCCACCCATGACATCATCAGGAAATAGGTTCAGATAAAAAAGACCTCTTTAATGACGAATTTATTGATCAGCAGTTCATTCTGTCCATGAGTAATCATGTCATTATCCTCCTCCAAATTAATTTAGGGTGGAGAAATGTGGGCGAAGATGGTGAGAGCGGATTTGTAGATGCCACATAGATACCGGTAAAAATAAACAAATAACGTCACTCACCTGAGATTTATCTGCTACTAGCACCTAAATTAACAAAAAACTCCCGTAGACACTTGCACTCCCACTAAGCACCAAAAACAGCACAGCGATGAGATCAAAAGGCTTTTGCACTGACAGCTGCTTTCTGCCTTCTCCCGTAGCTGGTCGATGAGGTTAGCCACCAAATGCGCAATCCCTTGAATATGCGCATTGACCTTCGCTTCAAACAGTCATGCGCAATGGAAGTACGTGTAAATGATGCTGTATTATTTTAATTTAACAATATTATTCTAAGTTTTATCCGAAAATTTTAAAAAATGGCACTTTGATGGACTCCAAATCCCAGATTCTGAAATTATTGAACACAAATTTAATAAAGCGCCATCTGTTGTCGAGGAGTAGGTAAATTTGTATGTATTACTAAGATAAAAACCATGGTTCTCATTTTATGAAACGATGCTGCGCTACTCGCTACTAGATGGCAGCACAGGTATGTAAAGTTGGCGTCATTGAATTTATATTTTATTGAACTTTACAAAAGTGAAGAAAAGGATATTCTTTATTATTCTGTCGATTTTATACAAAAATGTTGGCTGTAGTTGGTTGTTGGTGATTTATTATTACCTATTTGGTTTTATTTGGGTGGATAACTTTTCGTTTGGTCCTATATATTTTATTTAAATCCTTTACATTATTTTTATAGGTACTTTTGCCTAGTTTTATTCTAATATTATTCTACTCTACCTACCTAGATATTTAATTTAGGGTTTTCTTTGTCAAAAAATCCTAATAATACGCTGAACGACCTACGTTACGTCGTTTCGGTTTTTCTGTTCGTAACTCATGGCTATATGACGACTGAGACGGCATTAAAGTCCTTTTTACTGTTCTTGCAACATCATTTTTTTTACACTTTACCTAAGGTAATGTTCCAAAATATATGCAGGTATATAGATTAGGTTTTTATCATAATGGATTTGATATAAAACCTTCGGTCTGATCTCTGATAATATTTCTATGATTAATTGAGCCTGCTAAAACTATCATAAATACATATAATAAATCATATCTACCTTTTCATAAAACGACGCAATTTCTATTCCCGTAACTTTTTTATTTCAAAGAAATAAGAAGACAAGCAAGACGCTCTCCTGATGTTAAGAGATAACGCTGCCAGTGATTTGTTTACATACAGTCTATACCTACGGTGCCACCCAGGATTTTACAATAATATTAAATTCTAGGTGCACTGCACCAACGCTTATTACTCATAAGATGTTAAGACTCTTCATCTAGTAATTGCACAATATAATTTAGAAAAATATATTTTGACAACCTCTGTGGCGCAGTTGGCTAAAATACCCGCCTGCAACGCAGAAGGTTGCGGGTTCGATTCCCGCATGGAACAAATGTTTGTGTGAACCACAGGTATTTGTTTCTGGTCTGGGTGGCTTTCTGTATCTATTATAAGTATATGTATTTACAATAAAAGTATATAAGTATTAAATCCGTTATCCTAACCACCATTGGCGGTTTTAGGGGGGGCCAGGGGGCCAAGGCCCCCCCCAGAAGCATTGTAGAGGTACGAATTTTGCACATAGTTCATGGTCAAGATTATATTTTTATTGTCGGCGCTCGCAGCAAGCTGCTTGCGCACTTATTATTAAGGATATTTGAACTTTCTAACTGTTCAGAGCGAGCTAAACACAAACTTTTCGTAGTAAAAATTATAATGTTTTTGTCCGTCTGCACCTTGGCCCCCCCCCCCCAGAACCAAATCCTGGATCCGCCAGTGCTAACCACCATAACACAAGCATTAAGTTGCTTAGCTTGGGGTGAGGTGGCGCTGTGTGAAATGTCCTGAAATATTTATCATTTATTATTATTATTTAATTAGGTTAAGGAATGTAGAGTCAGGATTTTACCCAAATCATCCTTAGCTATTAGGATATAAATCGTAGGTTACCTTCCTATAATATTCGGGTAAAGGAGGTTGATACTAAAATAAAATAATTTGAACCTCTAAAGGTTCAAATTATTTTATTTAAGTATTTTATTTTAGTTTAAAGCTGCATTTCTCAAAGGCGATTGTAATATCTGTTGTATTTGTTTTTATTTACGTAATTGATACTTACTACTAAGTTATATTCGAACGTTATAATGTTAATTTACTAAGTATAAGGTAACCATTGTTTTCATGTAAGTGACGTTTATTGTCTATTTTGGGAAATCTTTAAACCGGAAGCAATCACTAAATCTACCAAACAGACCTACCACCAGTTGTGAAAACTCTTCTACGAAAAGGATAGGAAAGAGAGATGATTTTCAAACTTGTGAGTCTCAAAAATAAAAGCTTGTAAATAATATCACTAAATCATAGTAAAATTAAGTTGCAAAACTGCTAGATTGTGGTTTGAATAAATTAAATAAATTGAAATTTGATTTGAAAGTGTATTTCATTTGCCCGCGGGTAAAACCCAACCTACTTATATATAGCTAATGTACTTAATTAAATGATATTTAATTTCCTTATCATGTTTACGAAAATGATATCAGAAGTACATAAAACAGTATATAAGCTGGCGTATATATCCGCAATCTTATATTAACGCCGTTATCATATAGTAACGATGGATAACGGCGGATAACGAACGCCGACATCGATGCCTACCTGATAACGGTTCTAGAAAGTATATTAATTTATATCTAGTGTTTAGTTTAAGATCCCTCTACAATAATACCTCAGTTATTACTTAAATCTAATCAACTCAACTTAATTATTATTTTTCACATATATAAAAGCTGTACATTCGTTTGTGTGTGGGTATTTTTTTGTAGTAAATTTTCTTTGTCTCTGTTTTGATATAATTTATAAAATAGGTTTCACCACAGGGTTACACATAAAAATATATAATAATTAAAATGCGACACTTTTTGTGCCTTTTTGTTGTTTTAGTTACGGGCACTTTCCCCTGCTAGATAGACTGATCAGGATTAACCCGCCGCCCGCCCAAATCGGGGCATTGTTTTGAATTTCTCAGAAAATTAGTAAAATTTGTCCCACCACGGATCTCACTCTATTCCAACTCAACATAAGATAAGTAGAGATACAAAATGATACATTTTGACAAAATATTCCGTTAGTACGAGTAGGCATAGGCGGATTTAGGGGGGGGGGGGGGCAGGGGGCCATGGCCCCCCCAGAAGCATTGTAGAGTTACGAATTTTGCACATATTTCATGGTAAAGATTATAATTTTTTTCTCGGCGCTCGCAGCAAGCTGCTCGCGCACTTATTATAATGAATGTTTAATCTTTCTAACAGCTCAGAGCGAGCTAAACACACATTTTTCGTAGTAAAAATTGTAATATTTTTGCCCGTCCGCACTTTGGCCCCCCCCAGAACCAAATCCTGGATCCGCCTATGCGAGTAGGTATATCTTACTTCTGACAGCTAGGTACTCTCTAAATTATCATGAGATAAACCTCAGTATGACTAAGAATCTATCTATCTGAAGTGGTTACTTATACTTCTGTTACCTACTCGCAGGTTTTTAAAGAGTACTAGCCATAGATTAAAAAAATAGGAAGATGCGATACTGACGTTTCTGACATAGTCCGCTTCAATTAGGCCCATTGGACATAATTTTTCGGCACGAGTCGGCGCGGTATCCGACACTTTCCTATCTAACAGGCCCAAGTTTGTCATAAAAACGATAGCGCTGTGCCGCATCTTCCCATTTTCTTAATCTAAGCAGTGCTGGTTTTAGCATTACCAGCGCCCTGGGCAAGATTTCTACGGCGCCCCCAAAAAAACAATTCAAACCTATACTAAAAACGAATAAATAGGCCAAGCGCGAGTCGGGCCACGCACAATGTAGGGTTCCGTAGTTCTAGTAGATTGAATACACTGCACAACAGCATTTTGGATGATTGGGTTATGATACATGATTTGGATGATTGGGTTATGATACATGATATTAAATATACTCATATATTATTACGTATGTACACTTACAATTATTAATTATTTAAAATCAAATATTTTACATACAATATCTACAGAAATACTACTTATCTATAATTGTTATATTATTAATTATAAAGCAATATTTATTATGTAATTAAACCTTTAAATTCTTAATAATGAGACAATAATATTAATTATTATCAATGAAACCACGGATATTAGACGAATAATTTTTATTTATGATTTATGAATCCTCTATTATAATCAATATCATATATCTTATACGTATCTAAATCAATTTTTTATATCACAACGAACAAGAACGAAACCTATACAAAGAACCTCAATCGCATACAAATATTCGAAAAGCTAATAGGACAGGTTGAAATAGTCCCATACAACCATGAACAATTCGCTTGCGCGATCTAATTTTACTACTAGCGCCATCTAGTTATGCATTAATAAACTATAGGCTAGGTTAGCTTTAGGTATTCTTATTTATTGAGTTGGAACAACAGGGTTGTTGACAAATTGTTTAGTCCATATTGTAGATTATTAAAAATTGTTAGACACGTATTTTTTTTTTTTGTAAATTTGATAAAAAACAATGGCTTAGTCGTGACGTCAATATACCAGATTTTGTGCATTTTGTACCGGATGCGAAAACTTATAATCGTCGTTACTCAGCCGCTTTTTATTTTATTCACAAACAAAAAAATACGTGTCTAATATTTTTTTATTATTTAAAACATGGACTAATTATATCTTGAATTTGCTGACCTTGCCAACACTCTTTTTTTCAGCGCTGATTTTACCGAAACTAATAATTTTATCTTAACCGCTATAGTTTTCCTGGAAAGTTCATGGTTGAAAGCATACCTCTGATTTTTTTCAGAATTTTAAAGCTAGTAGTTCAGATTTTAGAGGGGGGGGGACGCTCAATTTTTTTTTTAAAACTTGAATATCTTTCAAACAGAACATGAAATCGAAAAAGTTTCTTAACAAACCGTCCTTCATTTTAAAATACCTATTCAACGATACCCCACACGATGGTATCAGCCAGAAAAAAAAATCATCCCCATCTTACGTGTACGGGAGGTAGCCTAAATTAATTAATTAAAAATTATTTTTTGTCACCGTTCTCTTACCCTCTTACTCTTACCTTTATTATTACTTACCTGTATACAAAATTACACTTTTCTAGGACTTATAGTTTCTCCGCAATGCCGCGGACAGACAGACGGACGGACGGATGGACGGACGGACGGACAAAGCGAAACTATAAGGGTTCCTTGTTGACTACGGAACCCTAAAAAAGATATAATGGCGGATCCAGGACTTTTTTCTGGGCTGAAACCAGTGGGCAAAATCATGAGCGTATCCATAAAAAATCCACTTTTCCAGCTTGCTGCGAGCGCCGAGAAAATTTTGAATTTTTCAGCACGAATGATGTGCGTTTAGCTTGCTTCGAGTGGCAAATAAACAAAATGTTCTTATTTATAAAAGCGCGAGCAGCTCGCAGCGAGGACTAGGAAATATTGAATTTTTCAGCACGAATTTAGCTTGCCAAAAAATCCAGGAAAGGTGTGCGTTTAGCTCAACTAAAGGGGCAAGAGAATTGAAAATTCTTATAAATCGCGAGCAGCATGCTGCGAGCGCCGGGAAAAAATTGTAATCCTCACTATAAGTATGTACGATCGGCATGGCTACAAAGATAGGCTATCAAGGGCAAAAAAGGGGCGCCACGGGCGCCCCTTTATAGCGCCTGTAGCGCCCCCTTTATACGGCGCCCTGGGCGGTCGCCAAACCGCACCCTACCCTAACGCCGCTACTGAATCTAAGGTAGGTACTAACTCCTCTCTGTTCGCAAGTGTATTAAAAAAAGCTACTTTAAGAGCGCTTTCAATTATAGAGAAGGGGCGACGGCTAGATGCACGTTTTAATTTATAGCACTACCAGCAATACCAGTGCAGTGTGGCGAGTGGGAAAACCGCACATTATTAATAATTATTATAATAGGGCTCGGGATCACCACATCGTATTAAATGAACAAATAAAAGATTTTAAAAGAATATTAACTTATGCATTAGTGTCCTTACATAATTCCTATTGGTTTTTTGCTGCATTAATTAAGGTTATAATAGGTAGCTAGGTCAATAAATGTAAAAACGCGGATGAGGAAAAATACACATAAGATATACATATGTACCTATTTTATATATATTATAGAACATTTGATTTGTTTGTTAGAAGTAAGAATACATAACGAAGTTGTTTATAACCTACTTCCTTAATTAAAATTGTTATGTTACGACGTTACTCGTTAATCGTTATAAATTAACGCCGTTATACGCCGTTCGCCGTTAGAAGTAAACTAATTATTATTTTATGTTATTCAGTTTGCTTCAAGGTAAACTTGAACACAAAGTTCGAGGTTTTACTGTGTGGTATAAAGTATATTATAATTTATAAAATATTTGTTTGCGTAGCTTTGGATGAACATATTTTAAAAAATTATTGTGACCTTATAGAAAATTAATTAAAGATCGTTTTTCGTTTCATTGAACACCAGTTCAATAAAACAAAATCTACAATAAAAAAGACGTGTGGCACTCGGAGACTGCCGCGGTAAAGCTATTGCATAGCATTTTTTATCAACTTATGTAATTATAGTATCACCGCTGTGCCGGTCGGAGTGGGGGGTGTTAGGTTTTTTCGTTACGGAATTTCTGGATTCGGTCCCCACCCCCAAGGCCCGCGATAGAAGCTATGCAATAGCTTAAAAATCGACTTCTTCCTGTCCGTATCCCACTAGGTGTGGTCGGCAGAGCACTAAAAATAACTAAAAAATAAAATAATAAGTATGAATATCTAATTATTTACAAAAAATATTTTTTCAATTTCCTCGCGTAAATCAGTAGCAAGAAAAGTCTCATAAATTTAGCGCTCTTTGTCTCATAGCTAACATTTACAATCTCTCTCAATCTCTTTTATTCATTCTGTCTCATAGGTAATTTTAAGCTATTGCATAGCTTCTATCGCGGGCCTTGAGCGTGGGGACCGAATCCAGAAATTCCGTAACGAAAAAAACCTAACACCCCCCCACTCCGACCGGCACAGCGGTGATACTATAATTACATAAGTTGATAAAAAATGCTATGCAATAGCTTTACCGCGGCAGTCTCCGAGTGCCACACGTCTTTTTTTTTTGAGTCACCACTACGCCATTGTCCACTGAAAACGAAAATTTTATTCAATAACCAACTCATATTCGTACTGCGACATTAATTATCCTATATCATGAAACAAAAGAATGTGTGCAATACTGATAAAATATATTGATAAGGTTTATCTTGCACGCTTTTACATAATCGTAGCTGGCTGTAACGGCCGCTACGACAGTCGTTAGGCGTTAGCCGTTATCGCCGTTAAACCTTGATACCTAGAGCCTGCTATAAATATAGGTAGTTGATAAGAAAGTGATTGTGTTATCAGATATGGGGAATGTACTCGTGTGTCGGAAACGTGCCTCTTTTGCAGCTCTTTGTCTGGTTTTGAAATGAGATTAAAGACTGAATGTAAATCCTATTGATATTTTAAAGGAAACATGTAGAGGTAAATAAAAAAAAAATTGTGGTAGGCCTCTATTGCAGAAGCCGCCTGGGGGAGTACCAAACTTTTGGCAGTTAATAATCCACCAAGCAATGTGTTACCTGCTAAAATATTGAGCAAAACGAGATTTAACAACTGAGAAGTTAGGTTTTTTTTTATTTGTTATGGGTCTTTGACCACGATCTCACCTGATCATAAGCGACGATGCGTCCGATGGTAGCAGATTAAACACCGAAGGCGGGATAAATCCCCCTGGCTTCGGGTGTTTTTGAAAATTAAGTATCTAACCCCCTTTTTTTATGCTGGGGGAAACGCCTACCGCGCTATCCCCCCTATCGGGGAAGAAAGGGGGGGGAGTGTGGGGCTCGCACCCACTAAAACCCCCAGCAACGTGCCCTCTTGCTGTGTATGATGGTAATGGAGCACCAGGAGGCATAACATTCCATTACCGTCAAACAGTTGGATCGAACTCGATCTCCTCTGTGATGGGGGTGTAAAGGGCCCCCATAGACGTCTCGTTGTCGGTGTGCCGACACGTTGACACACCAACAGGGCTGTGCAATCTGGGCAACGGTCCCCCACCGTGGCCCAGAGCCCAAAGTATCTACCCCCCTGGGGGCCTGGGCATCTATTCCGCCTTTACCTTATGAGTGAATCATGATGCTTATCCATCGGGTACGTGATAATTTACTCTTAATTTAGTTTTTCTTTCTTCTCTGATATGCCCTTGTCACTCAAAAAATGTATTCATTTATTTTTATTTACTTAATAATATGCATCAACAAAATTCATCACGTGCATAAAAAAGGGGACTACGTAATAACATTTTCACACGGTTCAAGAGGGAATACCCACTGTGTATATAGGTACATATTATGTAGGTATCTTCTGACGTAGTAGATGCACCTAAAGGCTTGTGTTGAATGGTAATTACGCAGTCAAGAGGAAAATCATCGTGATTCCCAGTCACGTTTCGTTTTAACATTCAAAATAACGGATTTGCTTTCGGTGTGCCTTTTTAATGGAAGAAAAATGGAGGGGATTCGATTTGACCGTAGGTTCTTTTAATATTATAAACGTGAAAGTTTGTAAGAATGTATGGACGTCTGGATGTATGTTTGTTACTCTTTCACGCCTATACGGGTGGACGGATTGAGCTGAAATTTGGTATAGAGATAGCTTAACGTGAATGTTTGTAGGAATGTATGGATGTCAGGATGTCTAGATGTATATGTTTGTCACTCTTTCACGCCTAAACGGGTGGGCCGAATGAGCTGAAATTTGGTATAGAGATAGCTTAACGTGAATGTTTGTAGGAATGTATGGATGTCAGGTCTCCAATCGTTGTCCAGCTATGAGCTTCGAAACATGGCATACAAAGGCGGTAAAAAAATCTTACAAAAATATAATTTGACCAACTTCTGGTTGTCGTACCATAATAAAATTTTGCAAATGTTTAGAAATCTGATGAAAGTTTAATAATCTGGTTCTGATAAATGAATACTGATCTGATGATGGAGCCGGGAGGTATCTACTGGAACTCTTCAATGACTTAGTAAAACCGCCGAGTTTGGGCACATTACATTCGAATTGAAGCTTACGTCAGAAATATATTGAGCCAATTATAATATAGTAAACAACTTATTATGTACACATATTTCTTGCAATGAATAAATGATTTGAATTGAAAAAATAGATACGCCTTTATAACGACGAAAAAAAAATCCAGAACTATATCAAAATTAACGGAATTTGAACCGAAACCTTATCATTTTCGTTACAGTATTGTGACGCAAATGTTTTTATATAAGCTTTTGATTATCTCTATTGATAGATTATGTATTTTATTATGTACTCAAATACAAAGTAATTTATTTAATCCGCTATAAAAATAATTTAATAACGATAAAGTGACCTTGCATATTATATTTAAAATTGTTATCGTAACCTAACAGAAGTATCGCATGTTCTCTCTGAATCAACCGTTTAGCAACATTTAGCACTTCCTATGTAGTGCAGCTCCTAGGTTCTAGTCCCTACGTAAAATCTAAATATATAAAAGGAAAGAGTGATTGACTGGCTGACTGAATGATCTATCAACGCAGAGGCTAAACCGCTAGACGGATTGTGTTGAAATTTGGAACTCAGATAGGTTTTATGACATATCGACCTCCGCTAAGAAAGAAGTGACTGATTGACTGGCTGACTGACTGAACTATCAACGCACAGCCTAAACCGCTAGACGGATTGTGTTGAAATTTGGAACACAGATAGGTTTTATGACATATAGACCTCCGCTAAGAAAGAATTTCGCCATGCGGGCACAGCCGCGAGCATAAGCTAGTAATATTATAAATGCGAAATAATGGTTGTTTGTGTGTGCAGATTTGGAAAACCATAAGAGCTGCTAAGAACCATAAGATCTACTGTGAACTTAGGCCAATCTCGTATAAATTTGTGCCAAAACAAATACAGAGGCTGTATAGCTTGCTATAGAACTCTTGAAGATCTTACTTAGACATGTTAAAGAATAAGTGTAGGTACACCATGTGTATAAGCAGCCCTGGATTTACACTAGGGGCATTCGGGGCGAGTGCCCAGGGCGGCAAATTTTTGGGGGGCGGCAAATTAACTTAACTGGGGGCAGTAAATTTCTAATCGAATCTAATCTAATCGCGCACCATAAATACATTTATATATATTCATAATTACGTATGTATATATTGCAAGAACTCGAAAAGTCTAGCCGATGACACCCCTCAGAGGGCGGCATTTTCTCACTGCCCAGGAGGGCATTTTGGTTAAATCCGGGCCTGTGTATAAGTCTGCCGCTAAAACTCGAAATACTACTACTTGGGTACATAGCTACCGATAATCCTTCACCCTACTTAATTAACTTCTTCGTAAGTATCATATATTCCAAAGCATGGACGAGGTAAAATCCAAATGATGATGATCTAAATCCTAAGTTAGGTAGGTATATCCACTATCTTTACACAATTATTTACATTACCGAACTATTTAAACATAAATTTAAAAACTATACTATAAATAAAAAAACAGGTAAGTACCTAAAAAGCTGGCTACATTACCTCTCTGAATGGCCAAACTTATACGTTGGCCGAGGTAGTTTTAGTCGTTGGTTGCTTCTTTATTAGGCGCCTGGAAAGCTCCCTAAAAAACCATAAATTCCCCAAGGTCCCATAGTCTCTATGATTGGAAATCCCTCGTTCCGTCCATTTACTTGATAACTGTGTCAGTCAACAGTGACACAATAACAACGCAAAAACGAAAGCAAAAACAGTGTGGCTGTTTTTATGAGCCTACTTTCATCCCAGATTCCATATTTGGCCCTTGATTTTAATCCTCACAAACCGCGCTTGTTATTGAGCAAATGCTACCGCAAAGCCATTTTTGTTGGGTTAATCTCATCTTAGTTGGATCTAAACTTTAAAATTGCGAAAGATTGGAGGAATGTGCTTGTCTGATGAAACAAAAGACTTTCTCCTTTTTCTGTTATTGTAGCTGTTAGTTAAGTTGGTTGCATGCAATTTTCAAGCTAATTATGGTATGTTGTAATAGGCGTCTTCTTTTTGGTTTTGCCACAATATTCCCTATTATCTCCTGCCGCTCTCTTCCACCCACTTCTAACTTCTCATAGAAACTTTAATTTTTTTGTATGGGTAAAAACTTTAAAACTCGCGTCAGGGTCACGTGATGCTGATCGAAAAAGCGTAAGATCGAGGGGAAGGGAGAGGAACTAGTATCTCCCACTCTTTCTACCGTGCCTGAGTGTGCTGCTCTGTTGATGGTGTAAAAGTCGTCGAAATTATGGATGGAAGTTGATTTTTCAGAGAGATAAAATTTAATGTAATATATAAATAACGATATAATATTATAAATAACAACATATAAATTGTCATATTTGTGTACGATAGCGCAATAAATAAACATTGTATTCTACCTCATAAATGATAGTACTTTTATACTTATAATTAAACACAACGTTAATATTGAAGTTTTCACTTCTGCCGGCACTCCCGGAGTGCTACCTTTTTTTAAGTTATGCCCTTATTCTTATACTAAAAAGTAGCTATACATTCTAAATATCAGCTCAAACAAAATGTTTGGACGTGAAGAAGTAACAAAAACACGATCATTGATTGGCAAGTACATTATAAAAATGGACGGACTCTACATTTCTAAAACAAACAAGAGAAACAGGATCACAACAAGACAAATGTATTTACTCCAGTTAAACCGTTTTAATGAGATTTGTGTCGTCCGTCTGTCTGTCCGCCGAGCCTTTAGCCACAACAAGCTTGACAGTTTTATGTCCTAGGCTTTCTATGCTTCCCAGAAACGGTCTGATATGGTCTTGAAGTTTATTTGTTTCGGCTCGTTACGTGAGTTGAAAGATATCAATTTAACTGCCTTATAAAAATAGGTTATCATCTCTCTATTATTATGTTTGTTATGATAGGTATGTACTTTTGTTGGAAATGCGAGAAATTTACAAACGATGTGTAGGGTTTTTTGTGCTTGCATGTCTTCGAAACAAAGAAAAGGCCTAAATTCTGCACAAAAAAAGAGACGACGGCGCACCAAAACGTAAGCAAAAAAATAACATTATAGGTACACATTGTGATTTTCAAAAACGCCACTTTGAGGCGACCAAAAGATGCTAAATTAAAAAAAATTGAAGTTACATTTGATTTTGTACTGGTATCGAAAAAAATTTCAAGATTTATTTAATTTTTTTTTTAATTTGACAGAAGACAACGAGAATCGATTTTGGTCCGGAATTACCCCGCAGGCCCCAAATTGTCAAGTTGCACCAATTAAAGTTTGGCTGCTGTCATAGATTAATGAAGCAGCTAATTGCTAAAAATTTTAAATTTGTATAATAAGATGCTGCAGTACGAGTTGCTGCTAAAGTTGTGCCCTAAAATATAATTTGTTTCTAGCTGCACCCAGCAGCTTTACCCGATGTACTATATGCCTATGTGTTATTCAAAGTTTTAAGCTATCTCTATACCAAATTTCAGCTCAATCGGTCAACCCGTTTAGGCGTGAAAGAGTAACGAACATACATCCACACATCCAGACGTCTATACATTCTTATAAACTTTCACGTTTAGAATATTAGTGTAAGATAAGATAGGAAGTAAGATTGTTGTTGTTGTTGTGAGTTGCCTAACATTTTGTATGGAAAGTTTTATAACGATCGTGATATACCTGGACTCGTATCGTACATACATACATAGGCGGATCCAGGATTTGGTTCTGGGGGGGGCCAAGGTGCGGACGGGCAATAAAATTACAATTTTTACTACGAAAAATGTGTGTTTAGCTCGCTCTGAGCTGTTAGAAAGCTTAAACATTCATAATAATACCATGAAATATGTGCAAAATTCGTAACTCTACAATGCTTCTGGGCCTTGGCCCCCTGACCCCCCCTAAATCCGCCTATGCATACATATATACACATGTATGTATAAGTAAGTGCATTATTATAGCACATGTTGATGTCGAAACGTCAGTCAGCGTGTGTACACTGTACACACTAACATGAGTAAGCTAACTGCGCCTCTTGACACACTTCGACAGTTTGTATTTGTCCATGTAATGTAAAATACACATAAACATGCATGTTTTTATTTTAATGATGTTGTTTGGTATGATTATTCTTAAAACAATTCATTCATAATTATTATCATCAGCCTACAATCGTCCTCTGCTGGACGTAAGCCTCTCTCACGGCACGCCACTCAACTCGGTCCTTCTTATTTCTCCTCTAATAAATCTCAGTGATCCTCTGGACACCGTCGCCATATCTCCTCCAAAGGTCTGAAACCAATATACATAGAGCAATAATATTCACCTTCTCCTCCTTGAGAGGTCGCCTTATCTCTCCCAAAGGCCTGAGGGGCTATTGGCTAATTCTCACCCACTACTATTGATGGCAACTTCAATGTACATTGCTGCTTTCGTTACTTATATTAATAAGGAGGTTTAAGCAAGTAATGTAAAAAAAACAAAATTGTCAATGCAAAATTGTCTATGGATTCTAGTGTATTACATGTCGTTTCGCGATAGCCAATAGGCCCTCAGATACTGATAAATAAATAGCAACGTTCCTTCCTCTCCTTGAGAAGAAGGGCGTGAAGGCCCGACGCTTTAAAGGACAGTCGTTAATGGGGGACTAGATGTCAAGGCTTTAGCTGTTTCCCAGTCCTCCACCACAAAGACGATGCGAGGTACAGGGGCCCGAGTTGTTTTGGTGTATATAAACAGGCAGGACAAACTGCATGGGGCATGGGGAGTCACATAACCTTCTCGGATATACGGGGGTCGAGGGAAGGTATACTTGTACGCGTGACATTACTGATGGGTTTTGTTACCTCTCCACGTCTAAACCATAGAGTAAACGGTTGAACCGACTGAGCTAACATTTGGTACACGTGCTAAAATCATAGATTTAAAATAAAAAGGGAAGATACGGTACGGGCGTCTCCAATGATTTAGATGAGGCCCATGCACACAATTTAAATTCGGCGCAACCGGTGCAGCTATCGACACTTTTCGACGTAGGCCATAAAAATATAACACTGCTGCATACAAGTAGGTACAAGATTAATGAGGAAGTTCAAGGATTGGTTGGGAATACACCTATTACGCTAATATCTATCTCAGGTACATTACAGTCATTAAGTTCCCATTGCTGCGGTAAATCGTGATTGTGTGGTCATTCATCATGTCATCACCTCTGACCTCAAAACTTAGTATTATAGGCTTGAGACGTTCTATGATGCGATCATCTGAAGACTAATAACGCCCGTTGTTTTAGTAGTGTCCTCGCCCTCGACTGAACCTTTTTCGAAGAACGGGTAAATTCTAAATTAAATAACAAGTAAATTAAATTAAAAATTTTAATAAACCCCTAAAGCAATATGTAATTTACCATTTTGTGGTGGCGGCCATCTTGGATTTTAAATTTATCATAGTGCGTTGTATTCTACTAGTCAAGCCCTTATTTGATACCCATATTGAGGGGGTCGTGGAGAATTAATGTAATCCGCCATTTTGTAGCGGCGGCCATCTTGGACCGATTTCCACCAAACATGGCTAATAACACTCTCGACTAACTCTACTTTCAAACAAATAAACTAAATCAAAATCCGTTCATCAAGCTACGATGCCACAGACAGACAGACACACACACACACAGACACGTCAAACTTATAACACCCCGTCGTTTTTCCGTCGGGGATTAAAAATAGGCGTACAGACTTTTGTTTCGACTTCGAGGTTGAGTAGAGTAAAACCGAGTAGGTGAGAGGCTAAGACACGACAAAGAATACTGGTGTAAACTATTCTCGAGTGATTTCTATAAAAAATGGAGAAAGGCTTACTACGAACGGAGGAATTTATTCCTCTTTTTTACGGTTCTTTATTCAACAAGCAACCCTTATAGTTTCGCTTTTCCGTCTGTTTGTTCGTTCACGACTTCAAAGTCCTAGAAGGCTGCAATTTTTCCCAGATAAAGCAATAATCAGAATAAGAGAAAGGTAAAGGATAAGAATTAATTATAATATTTTTTTTTATTGAGAAAAACAAACTAACAATACTACAGCTACTACAGCAGTAAAGAACACTTTTATTAACCACAGATCGGCCACAAGCCGATCTACAGAAAATCCAAGTGCTCCAAACCACTGTCAGTTGGCAGAGTGCCCAGAATGCTAGCAGCATTGCCACGTACGTTATACGTTGGGCCAACGGCCAAATATACCCCAGCATTTCGGTCACACGTCGCCTCGACCAAGCGCTCAGATAAATTTTGGAAAATGCGGTGAGCTCCCGGACCCCAAGGACCCAAAGTCTCTACCCCAAACGGCTAATAATTAATAATAATAATTAATTATTTGAAGATAAAAACATCTAAATTTTTATAGAGACACAAGTCATTCCACTACTGATGAGTGTGGAGTGCGGAATCATCACGCCAACACAGACCACATTATTGGTGTATGTATTTCCCACCTCATTTACATATTGCGTAATAATGGTCCAGCATCTTGGTCCGTGCTTGCAGATTGCGGAGGCAACTTGGCTTTTGAAAACGAGTTTTGAGATTATGTACTTACCCATTAGGTACCTTTTTATTTTATGGTATCTATCGGAATTCCCATGATGCTAAATTACGAGTATATTGAGGTAACTAATTTTACTTAATTGAAAAACAAAAATTTTTATTGTTTTATTTTAGGTCTTCGAAAAAGCATGATTAAAAATAGTGTCACCATAGTTCTTTGAGACCTTTTTGAACTCTGATTTTTCGAGGAAAAGAGTAAATATAATTAATATTCCAAATTTAAAAAAAGTCTGAAAAGTGCAAAGATCTTACGATACATTGGAAAAGTGCCATTTTTCCTCGCAAAAGGTTGAGAGTAAAGTCGGTTTGAAGATAGGGTAGTTTCTGACAGAAGATGATGTTGTGTATGGGTGATTCCTGAGAGACAAAATTTTACGTGTCTGGGGGAATAAACTACCCGTAACATAAAAATTCTACCCAAAGGTATTTTTTTCCTGTTAGTCTAAGGTTCAATCTACCTAATGTATGATAGACATCAGGTTATATTTAGCTGGAAGTATCTAAAAAAAAATGTAAAAGCCCTGAAATTTGATTACCGTGGGCTGTCCCTTACACATTTTCGGAACAAAATATATTTTTTACACTAATTTATAAAAGGAATTTAATTAATTCCTGTGATCTAAGCTGTAAAGGGTGAACTGTTATATGATCAAAAAAATACGCGAAGGCTGTACTCAGCGTAGTTTTAGAAAAAATAACAAATTTAGGTTTGTCCCCAGACAAAAAGTGATTCCCATGGCGCGCGACATAACTACCCACATTTCACAAACCACAATACTTAGAAGCTTGTACGCACGCTATTGGCTAACTTCGATTGCGCTCTAAACATAGTGAAGAGAGGCTCCTCCTCTCGTTGTTATAAACTGGATTTACGAAGGTGAGAAATTGATTACCGTGGTTTTGGTTCACTAGATCATTGATTACCTTTTCCATGTTTAAAAATATTTTTTTATCCATTACGGTTTTTTGACTAGGGTGTGCAGTTAGGAAAAGGGTATTGTCTATCATATATTTTATTATTTTTGGTCTATAATTATGGTATTTAAAAATATTGACAAAAAACTATACAATTTTGATTTCCATGGTATTGATTTTCATGGCATTTCACCACGGTGATCAATTTTCCTCTGAGTTTTTTTGCGCATTCTTTCACTTTTTACCCATATACAGCGAAGCCGCAGGTATGGAAGTGATTTTGATAGTTTATATTTGTATATTTCATTATTTCAGATATTTTTTTATATTGTATACATCAGATTTTTTATATTGTACTATAGTAGACAGCCGCTCTGGCTTATGCGGCACCATTATATCTTCTCATTAAAATAAGTCGCTCAGCGAGCTATGGAGAGGGCTATACTCGGGGTTTCTCTACGTGATCGAATCAGGAATGAGGAGATCCGAAGATGAACCAAAGTCACTGACATATCTCCGCGGATCAGGAAGCTGGAGTGGTAATGGGCAGGCCACATAGCACTGATGGGGTCGAAAAGTGTTCAAGTGGCTACCACAGGCAAGCAAATCCAGTCCACCCACAAGTGTGGCAGACGACCTTATTTAGGTCGCTGAAAGACGCTTGAAGCAGGTCGCTTCCAACACCGGTGTTATATATGGAGGTCTAAAGGGGAGGTTTATGTTCAGCAGTAGACGTCTTATGGCTGAGATGATGTATGATGAAAAAATAAAACGAAACTATGGGCTGACTGCAACTTTCAGTCCAGATTAACCTAACTAATGATAAATGTACAATCTGATGACAGCTTCTGGAGTGAATCCTGTTAGTAACTGTGACTGAGAACTTGATTTCATATTCTAGGATATATATTCTTCTATATATTCAATATTTTTACATTGTTTAAGACTGCAATACGTTGATTTTATTTAGTTTACATGATTATTATGTAGAGAGCCAATATAGACCTTTTTTAATACTTTATGTTTGGTGTATATCTGTTTGGATCACCGTTTTAAATCATTTCTATTTTATATGATTAGTATGTAGATGTCAATATTTAAATAATAACATAGAATTCAAACAAAATAGTTTTAATTTTGATTACCATGCCACACTTTATTGATTCCCGTGGCACCAAAAATTTAAATTTAAATATCTTCTGAACAAAACAAGTTATAATGATGCCTATTTGATTGATGTGCTTATAATTATGGGAAATTTGATGTTTTACATGTAAAATGCAATAATACTTTGATTTAAAATCTGCCACGGAAATCACTTAAATACGCCCGATCTCAGGATTTACCCGTATACTGTATGGTCACCGGAAGCCTCGATGATATGCTTAACCAAGCTATTAATTACTTACTCAGCACTTTTGATTGTTTTTGTTTAAACAAGCAATTGACAATTTTATTGTTTTTTTTTTATTGATGTGCAAACATTAGGTACTGTGCTTCGGTAGGAGGGCACTGTAGCTAGTGAAATTACTGGGCTGAAGGGCAGATCTTATGGCTCTCAAGTAAGAAGCGTTGGCGCAGTGCACACATCACTGTACTAATTATGGGCAGCGTTATCTCTTACCATCAGGAGAGCGTCTTGCTCGTATTCTTACTTCGTTGTATATTTCAATCGGAAACCCCAAATTCAAACAAGATTAAGGAAAACCGATGAGAGCATTCGATTTTATGGTTTTGAAGCGGTTAATTTGCCGTTATACTCGTAAATTTTAAGAAGAAAAACCCACGTACGCCTTATAAATACCTTTCTATAAAATAGACGTCCTAGAATTCTGTACAAATATTATTGTGTCTATATTATTTATAATAGGTACTACTCGTAGTTGCGACCACCTGTTTTACCCGTTAAATAATTGCCTATTATTCTTCCGTCTAACCAACCCACATACCAAATTTCAGCTCTATTGGTTTAGGCGTGAAAGAGTAACAAACATCCTTTTCCTCACACGTCCCTACGTCCATCCATCCACTTTCGCGTTTATAATGTTAGTAAGATATTATAATTGAGGTTTATACTCCAACCGAACAGGTTACCCTTATTATACTGGTAGAGTCAAACCATAATTACCTATAGGTTGCGTGTCCAAAGTGTCCATCCTATATGTTGAAATTTCAGGTCGTTGAGATATCTGCAATCTGCAAGGACTCTAGCTTGACCTAAAGCCTTCTTCATGCCTTATAGGCGACAGGTGGGATTCATAGTTTAATGTTCCTTCCGAAACTGTAGTCCAGTTTAAACTTTTTGCAAAACACTGAGATTTGAACCTATATGTGGTACTAACGAAGTACAGACGCTCTATTATAATGTGATAAGAGTTACGGACGTATGATCAATATACCTTTTTTAGGACCCACGAAAAATGCGTTAGTACTCATTATCACCCAGGGGCTTCGGTGGGTATCCCCACGCTGAAGATGGACGCCGTGGGGATACCCACTAAAACATGGGGGTCCTGTAGTTCGCCATTATGGGCTGCGGGCCCACCGCCGCATTTATCCGCGGATGAGTGAAGAGTTTACCTCTACATTTAGTCAGTTAGTATTCTAAAAACGTAGGTACTTTATTTACCTATCCACTTATGAATTCATCTTATATAACAAAGGTAAAGGATATCAAGACAGATTTTTAAACATTTGCCTTGATTTTGGCTAAAACTTGCAAGATCTTGACATCGATAATTCGGGGTCTCCGTTGTTTTTTATTCGTCTTCAACAATTTAAACCAGAATGTATGGCAGATAAAAGCCAAATTCTTAAACATAACTCTGTACTTCATTGTGTACTGAATTTTATTTTGTTTTGACATACAATAGGACCAAGGTAATTAAAAACCACAAAATAATGACCAAAATTTTATTTCAAATAATAAATATGAATTCACATAAAGAAAAGTTCTAAGAAACGGCATTGATCAAAAATGGCTAAAACGAAAATCGTGCGGCGCGTAAAAAAGCAAAGCACCAAATTACCGAGCGGCCTGTAAGGCTTTTACGGAGCGAAGCCTGCGCAAGAGTGGCGGTGGTGCAGCCGGCCGGCGCGCGCTCTCGTCCCTATCGCATAGTAAGTCCGCGTCAGTCCTCGTCAGCGCACGCGTATCAACGTCGCGTATCGAACCTATATAAACCTGCCGCGAGGACTCGCAACCCACTTAAAGTCCTCCCTTCTCAACAAACGGACCCGAACCGAAAATGGAATACATCGTCGCTCGTCACGATGATCATGATCATGATCATGAAGATGACACAGAAGGAGTTCTCCTCGCCAAAGGGGTCTCCATGGCTGTTCTGTTTTGTGCTTCGATGATCTGCGGGTTGCTGCCTCTACTGCTATCGAGGAAGTTCAAATGGGTGTCGGCAGAGGAGGCGGGGAACCTGAAGTCAACCAACCGGGTGGTCATGACCCTGCTTTCTTTCGGCGGCGGTGTCCTTCTATCCACCACGTTTATGCACTTGATGCCTGAAGTTGATGAGAACGTGAATTACTTGCAGAGTGAGTACTTTGTTTATTTTCATTTATCATTTACACTGCATGTCAAGAACACGATACTTATTTAGACCAAGTTTACATTGTCAGTGTATTGAATTAAAACTTTTGAAAATTGCATCAAGGTCCATGTTTACTTTTATTAAAGTACGTAGAATTTTGTTATTGACATATGTAGGGTAAGGAGGGCCAAAAATGTAAACGTGGTTTATTCCGAATTTGTAGAAAAGTGCAAACGTAGAGAATTCAGGATTTTTCTCTCATAAAGCTAGTTTGGTTGTAAGTTATATTCACTGTCAATTTCCGGATCAAGCAACTTTAACCGGCTATAACATTAACATTCCTCGCTAATAATTAAAAAATCTGACTGTTTATTAATACCCACTGTTTATTCACACGCAGAAGTCTAACTGGTTCCAAAACTTCCGAGTACCTAGATTTTTTAAATATTTAAACGATTGAATGAGATCACCCGTTTTTGAGCTACCTGTGAGATTTTATGTTTACAATGCTGGTAAATATTATTTACGATATATACTTAATTAATAGTAGTTCTAAAACATGTTTTAATAGGTACCTTAATTTTTTTGTAATTTTTTTAGGCTTCCGTAGTCCGTAGTTATAGTTTAAAACTGGGAAGACTTAAAAAAGATCTGAGATCATCAAATCAACCAAATGCACTTACATCATTTTCTGAAAAAAAAATCGTATTCATATCTTAATAGGTGTTAATTGACAATAGATAAAAAATATACAAGTTGTGAACAATTAAATCCATTGAAAACATACCGAACAACTTGTTCGCCTTCATTGTTTACCCTATAAGTATCTAGTTTCCGGCGATCTAGTTCCAGATAGGTATATAAAAAGCTACTAGTTCAGAATAATCAAGAAAATTACCATAATTTTTCATAATTATCGTACTTTAGAGCAACCGCAATTTTGTTCCTTTGGTTCTGGAAAACACAAAGTTAATTACTTTTCTGGCAATTTGATGAACGAACCTGACGGTGAACGACAACCAGTTTTGTCCTAAAATTAAAACGTTTAATGATTTTTTTACAAACATAAGTAGAGTTATTTCAATAATTTTTTCGGAGAGTAATTTTGTGAATTTTTCTACCTTCTTTTGGACTCCTCCTCCTGGATGTGAGTTTCGCATCATAAAAAATTCTAACAGAAAATTAAAGAAAAATTTTCTTAACTTATGAATTTTTTTCATGAAAAGCCTAGATGCCAATCTCTCCTTCAGGCTAAAAATAAAGCTTTTTTATACTTAGAGCAAATTTGATAACTCTGTGAACATTTTCGTTAAGGAAACAATAATAAATATTTGTAAGTACATAGGTACATAATATTTGATTGTTCCGATTCTTAGAAACGTAATGATCCAACGGTGTAGGTAGACTATAATGATGATCAATAAGACGCGTATGTAGACTGTAGGCAGTAGAAAACATATTTATACTAGTAGTTCGCCGCGAACTGGGACCTCGCAGACCCAATTTCCCTCAAAATAGGTATACATGGGTAAAAAGTTATCTACGAAATATAATTGTATGGAAACTTTAACCTATTATATTCGTAAAAGGAAAGGAAAATGCCAAAATTGAAAGTAATGTTAAAACTCAAAATACGTAACGGATATACATATACATTAAAAAAATCTTTATCTTTATGAAAGGTTTTGTGTGTATTCACTTGCAGAAAATAATAGAATAAAATAATAAATATTACTATAGTCTTTAAAAAAAATCTCAAAAAATCTTCATAGTTTGTAGCACTTGTTTACGAAGAAGTTGCCAATGCAGTGGACATTAGAATAATTGAAATTGGGAAAAAATATCTAGCTTTACTTGTGTTATACAGCAAATTTACAACAGTTATTATATTGATCTTGTAGCTAATTCTATAACATTTTTGTCGTAGCAGCCGATGATGACTTAGACTTGGAGCGAGAACGCAGAGCTATGACAGTCACGCGTAACATCTAGGCTCGCAGGTTTTCAAGATGTATCTACAGCTACTGAGCAAGACAAAGTGTCCTTGTTCAAGGCATTATCAGACTTTTTATACGTGCAGCTCGTCGATCACATTTGCACTTTCCATCAGGTGGGATAATGTGATCAAACGTAGGCCTAATTATTAATTATTTTTTTAAACAAAAGACTTGTGGATGAACTTTACAAACTACAACTTTACAAAAAACGGATCTTTGGCGCTGTCTCGAAAGTCGAAAGTAGAAAAACTAACTTAGGAACTTTGTTTGGACTATTCAGAACATAAACATACTAAAAGTCCCCACTCATCCTTGGTGAGCCCGAGGGGAGGGGGGGGGGAGGCCGAAGAAGGTTCCATTTTTAGGTTTTTTGCTTATGCCAATTCGAGTGTAATGTGCCCAAACTCGACGGGTTTACTAATAGCCATTGAAGAGGTTCAGTAAACACCTCCTGGCTCCATCATCAGATCAGCTCAGTGGTACCAAATTATTGAACTGTCATCATATTTCTAGACATTTACAAAGTTTCATTATGGTACGACAACCAGAAGTTGGTCAAATATTACTTACTTATATAAGATTTTTTTACCGACTTTGTATGGAAAACTAATTTCAGCATCTTAAAAATAGACCATGTTTGGAAGCTCATAGCTGGACGATGGATATAGATAAAAAGTGTTAAAGCCAAAGTTGTAGGAAATTTCAAAGCTTTTATAATGTAGTACAACAAAATATCGTACTACGCCCAGTTTTTGACATTTTGGCAAAAAACCTAAAAATGGGACCTTCTTCGGCCCCCCCACCCCTCGGGATCACCTCGGAGGGGTGGGAACTTTTAGTATGTTAATCTCCTGAATAGTCCAAACAAAGTTCCTAAGTTAGATTTTTCTGCTTTCGACTTTTCGATCAACATGCCTCTTTTGGGCACTCATTGACTGGACTACTATTTGAATAAAAAATGGGTTTAAGTTTCACCCGCACGATCATTTAAATTCATAATATTTTGAGTAAGTCAACATAGCTATTTACTTATCCGTTAGGGAACCGAACCTAGGACCGAATTATCAAAAATGTATGAAATGACGTATTACGTCGTATCGATTTTTGACAATTTGGTCTTTGGTTCGGTTCCCTGACGGAAAACTGAATATCCCTGTAGTTCTCATAATATTATAATCGATAAACATTGTAATTTTGTATTCTCTATAACTCTACAACCCTTGCACCGATTTGGCTCATTTTTGGACGTGAGAATTCTTTTAGTTTGTACTACCTGTTTAAAATTTTTTATCAAGACTGGATCATCGGTTTCATTGTAATAAAGCAATCTCTTTAACTCTTGAACCCTTCGACCGATTTGGCTCATGTTCGAACTTAAAAATTCTATGGATTTATATTACGCGTTTGCAAAGTTTCATGCAGATTGGACCATTGGTTTTCCAGTTATCGCGTAACAAACATACATACAAACATAAACTTTAGCTAATATATTTGTGTCGCTTATAAAAAATGTGTATATGTTAGAAAAAAAATTATCAGCGGTCCAGTTTTGAAATAATCGTCAGACCTATCGTAAAGACTTTAAGTCACCTATATCTCTGCAACCCTGTAACCTATTTAGCTAATTTTTTCACTTAAATTATCCAATTAACCTTCTTAACTTGTGTGTAAAATTTCATTTAATTTGGATTAACCGTTTTCAAGTAAACATCGACCAAACTTGAGCATCAGAGGTCAAGCGTTAAACTGGTCCAAACGCAGGCATTTCGCGGCTTTCGACTCTAAGACCTCGCTTCGCTCGGTCGATAAATGCATCTAATAGCATATTAAGAAATAACATTGTACTTGAGAATTTCAATCACAATATTATCAAGTACTCATTAAATACATGTAAATCGGTAAATAAATGACGTGTTAATTGCTAATTACGAGATTCACAAAGATGCGACGTTGATTTTATAAATTAACAAATAGCTGAACCAGTTAATTACATCTGAACCAGTTATTTACATCTACTTAGAATGTCTTACTCAAATTTGCGATGGATTTAGCTTTCTTTTGAATAGAGAATTATTAAATATATGTATTATAAATATATCTATAGATTAATGTGTAGATATAATATAGAGCTAGTCAAATATTCTGTTAACGATAGCAGGATTCTATCCAAAGTTGTTATTTTTGATTTGTTTACTACAAGTGTGAAACGTTTTTGAGGTCATCTGCAAGGAAAAATGTCATATTATCATGTATCAAATGAGTGATAGGAAATTTTAGCACTTAATATTTAGTGACCTATTATTATATTTCATATTATCCTGTCGTAGAAAAAGGGCCTGTTTATGAATATAGACTTATATCTATCGAATTTTCTTTAAGACAATAAAATATCGTCAGAGTTTAAAATCATACTAATATTATAAAGGCGAAAGTTTGTGAGTGAGTGTGTATGTTTACAACTTCTTCACGCCTAAACGGGTGAACCGATTGAGCTGAAATGGTATAGAGATGGCTTAGACCCTGGAATAACACATATAGTACAGCGGGTAAAACTGCACACATACATACAGCAGCTAGTATCCTATAAGGCTAGTCTACAAATATCATCCCATACATTGTATCCCAGACCATGAATAGGATGGCAATTGTAGTCTTTACATTCCTGCAAGACACATGCTAGCTACAGACAATAGGGCACGTTGCATCTCACGCGGAGCTAAGAAGAACGAGCTAGAAAAACAAATCAGTCTTTAAATTCTTTGAAATCTCCTTCCGAGATCTCCGACAGTTGTCGAGGCCAAAAAATGTTCTCATTATTTTGAAATCAAATGATTACAATACTGCTAACGGTTACAAGAATGATATTGTATCGCTTGATTGATTAGCCTTTCTTTACAAAACCATAAAACACCTAATATTAAATCATACCCAGACAAGTGACAGTAATGTCTGCCGAAGGTCGTATTGCACATGTTGTTACATTCATTAGAATGTGTGAACGAGAAAACTTATCTAACAGACATTGCATTGCGCAATGAGCAATCATGCTTACCGATTGCTCTATATTTACTTCTTTTGTTTTCATTTGTATTATTTCTCTTTTACGTAAAGCATTATGCTTCGACAGAATTAGGGCACAAGCCCTTTATAAATTTTAGTATTGATTGATTATAATCATATTCTTCTTCTGCGAATGCTTTTGTTCTGTATGCCTGGAGACTTCATTTTGATGGTTTTGAAGTTACTTTTACGTTATTTTTCTTCTACGAATGTTATTGTTCTGTATTCTCAGCGTTATTTCTCCACTTTTGATGGTTTCAAAGTTATATATTTTATTTTATTTTTAAATTTTAGTACATATTTCATCTTTTTAATATGTATTACCTTAAATAACTTAAAAGGGGCCGCGCCAATCTTCGGCGAGGGAGTACCATATGCTCCCCAGCGCAGCGCTGGGTGACGCCGCGTAAAGCATTTTTCGTGGGGGAAAAAAGGTGGCTAGTTGGCTTCATCATTCTAATGCCATACATCATGTACACTATGATTTAATGCTTGTTACTCGTAGTTACGATTTCTCAATGCAAAAATATTTTCTCCTATAACCGAGTGGTGCTTTCCATTGACTACCATTATTGTCTGCCCATTATAAAGTCAAAGGGCCATTATGACCTCAGTATTCTAAAGCAATAGCTGGAGAAAGTCCTATTTCGAAATGCCTATTACAGAATGTAATAGAACCTTGTAAAGTTTCATTTTTAACACGCAATTTTAGAGTTATGTTTTTATTACTATCTCGAAAGTCATTATCAAGGCTAACGTTTAGCTTACGAGAACAGATTCTATTTCCAATGAAGTGTGGTCAAAATTCTGGCGTGTCAATCGGCCTTAAACTGGCTTAAACATCTTGGGTACTACACTGCTATCTGATAGTGTTTTGATGGGGAATTTTCTATTAATTGTTTTGGAGATGTTGTTATCTTGAATATTAATAACACGTGATATAGTTTAATATTCAGTATTTTAGTGTAGGAATTACTAAACAAATACTCGATATTCTTGAAATTTTGGATTGCCCGTAGAATCATTATCAATATTACGAGTAAAGTGCGTTAATAAAATCAAAGTCAAACTTTCTCACTTTGAGTTGCAGTTTGCTTACTAGTGCAGAGTGCATCGGCCACTGAGACAATTAACTCATTTCCAATTCAATTAAGGGAAACAGAACAAGAGCCGTACGTGGACTGCATGACGTATGCAGTCCCAGTCAAAAATAGAGGATTTACACGACAATGAAAGTAAAAACAAAATAAAAAATACCTATACTTCGTTTCAAAAACAAAGATAATTTTTGCGGGGTTCGAAGGTTATATATCTTTGAAAATATCATAGATATATTCATAAAAACTGTTATATCCGATATATCTTATGATATATATCACATATATTATGAAAAATATCCGATATATATCCAATTTATTAAGATATTGATCCTTGGAACCCTGCAAATTAGCTAAAAAAATATCTTTGTTTTTGAAACGTAGTATAGTGGTATTGCGGTCTTTATAATTTCAACTTGGTTCGAATAGTTTTTCTTTTACTCGACACTGGCAAAATACACAGATCGTTGCAATATTTAAAACAAATGAGAAGGAAATGTTTTTTTTTTTAAGAAAAGGACACTACTTATAGTAACAGTAACTTATTTTTAAATGCAATGATACGAACATGTTGTACAACTATACCTATTATTACAAAGATTATTATAATTACTTACATTTATTTACTTAGTTACAAGTCATAAATTTAATAACCAATACATGCTGATATATGTTTAAGTATATTGGTTCTCGTATATTTTAAATGTTTTATACACTGTTGTCGTGGAATTAGTACTTAGTATCTTTTCAACATGCATACTGCACAGCAAGTAGCAAGGGCAAGAAAAAGCAGAACCACACTACAGTGTTGAGGCAAGAGGCAGAAACACACTGCTGTGTTGACTCCTAATGACTCTGTCTGATAATAATAATAAATGATTTATTCATAAAAATAGGTACATGAAATCTAATGATACAGAAACATTTTGGATATTGGGTGCATAGTATAATAGTCATAATGGTAAAACTGCTCTATCCAAAACTACACTTGTGGTATTTGTCTTCGTTATTAGATTGTATATGAAACCAATAATATGATTCTTCGTATTATATTTCCTCAGAACTGCCTCGAAAAGATAGTGTGTTTCTGTCTTAAACTGCTATATTAGTCACAAGTTCTCGTTTCTCAAACCAGCGCAATGACTCCAAACAATATTGACATAACAAATGCAGCGTGCATACGGGTCTGGATAATCCCCCATTCTACGCTAATTGCAGACCATTGTCCCTCACTATCTACGTAACAGTCATGAAATTGGCATTTATTTTATGCAAATTAAGATATTACGATTGTTCGATTATTCCATAGTCCATTCTTGACTATTATTTCTTCCAAATGAGAATTTATATTCTAGCGAGTGTCTTGCTAAGTTGTATAAAATATAAAGCATTATTTAAAGATAGGTCTACTTGAAGGATAAGATACATGTTGAAATTGCACCTGACAGTTAGTAATTAGCGTGAAAAGGGAATTAGCTATTTACATTTGCTGCAAAACCAATAATATCGCTGGGGTAGGCGAGTTCATGCGAGATATCCGGAAGGTCGAGGATGTGTCCAGTAGACGAACGTAGGCTGTTGTTGATGATGATGAGAAACATGAACTGTTCGTGACGCCTATTAGGAAGTCGTGTAATTTAATATGTTAAACACTTAACATTAAACTGTAGGTACTCATCGATCTTATATTGCAATGTAAAATAATTAACTATTAACATTGTGATTGGTTTGATTATTGAGGAAAAACAGTACCGTAATCGTCTCATCACGGTTTTGAAATTCCTACAACAATATTTTTTTATATAATTATACTTCTACTTCCTATGTATTGGCAAAACCCTATTGTCTCTGTTCTTGGTCATATGTCTGAAATACTATTTGTTACAAAACTTTTTTCCGAAGCCGTCCCAGAAAACCTCTTACTAGGTCGGCTGATCTGAAATAGAATACAAGAACATAATATTATGTAGAGATTTCGGGGAGGCATATTTCGAACAGCTTAGTCTCAATCAGGAATTGTTTTTCATGACACAATTTTCATTACACATTACACACATGGCGGTACAGTACATTTCACATTACTTATCACTTTTACGCTATCTCACTATCGTAAAGATTTGTTGTTCTTCTTTTCTTATCGACGATCTTCCTAGTAGCGGATTACCTAACTATTTCAATGTGCAACTATAACACTCTTAGGGAAAGCACCGGCATCGCGGATTTTCCTCTTATGACTAACTATTTTATGCGCTCGGCTTTCTAAAAGGATATCTACGTCACAAATAACAATATCTACCTCAGTGCCAAATTCAACCCACGTAGCTGTGCACGTATTCCATCTTAACGGCAGATTACTTCATATAAAACATTTCAATGTGTTAAATTTCATAACCAATTTGTTGTTCTATCTTCTCTTTGAGATGTGCGTTTATGGGTCAATCGGTCACATTTTTCTCCTATTATACTCGTATTTTGGTTATCTTCTACAGTGGATTTTTTACGTCATACTTCAAGTCAATCTGTTCACCATGTCAGTTAGACAGTCTAGTCACGTTTTTCTGTACATTTATAGATGTTATAGAAGAGAATGTTTTAAGGTATTTGGTGATTGTAAAAAAATGGGCCATTGCATCAACAATGAGACAATGGCAGGAAACCCTCATGTCCTACAAATTGTAGGAGCATTTCGGCACGTACATTGCATAAATGGGCATCTAGCACACGGATTTGCGGTATCCGATGCGAACGAATAAACAAAACATGTTGAAAATACATAATAATATAATAAACCAGTCAACGAGAATACAACGTTGTTATGATTTTTTTGGTTTATTAACAAATTAAAAGAAGAAGCAATGTATACCTACACACAGTTTTTATATATTACAGAATATATTATAAAGGATTCGTTGTGCTCTGACGAGATTCTAAAATGGTAGATCTTTTCTCACAAATATTTTTTAAAAAATATTTTAACGGTATACTTTGAATCAGTAGAACTGATTACATGACCGAAATTTAGTTCCCTATTTTGTAGAGCTGGACTGTACGATTTGATTTCCAAAGATAAAGCGTATAATAGAAAATCAAAATAGAATAGAAAACTCTTTATTGTTTACACAAATACAACAATATAAACTTAGAACTCAGATTACACAGAAAGAAGTGTTACAATTGGCGGTCTTATCGCTAATAGCGATCTCTTCCAGACAGCCAAAATATTATTGTAAAACCTGTATTTCTACTTAGAATAGGGTATATAATACATATAGTACCTATAAAAATATTTATTAATAACAATGATATGTTATTTGATAAATCTCCATTATTAAATAAAATAAACTAAGTACAAAAGATATAAAAAAGATATTACAAGACTAAAACACAATCGTTATTGAAACCAGCATACAATTATTGATTAAAAATAAATCTATCGTTACGTAAATGATTATAATAATAGGTAACTCATTAATATTTATTTGCCAGAGTAACAGTGACCCACGATAAATTCGGAACTTATTCGCAATATCTAATAGAATATGAATGTGACATTTATTACTAAGTATAAAATTCTACGAGGGTCACTTGTGTATTTAATTAATTTGGCAAAGATATTAAAGTAATACACCAAGGTTACAATAACTGGTTTTAAGGGACGATATTTATAAATTGTATAGATATTTGTAATTAACGCCAACCCACATTGGGCGACAGCGATTGTCGAGGTAGTTTTTTTTCCTGCGGATGATATTATATGCCTATTTTAGCAATAGACATTTCATCAGATTACAATGTAGCCTAAACTATGAATAATAAGTAATTTATTTTATTTCATCTTAAACGGCTAGGTAGAGTGCTATTTTTACACGAAACGATTCGGGAGTATTTACTTTAATCTTTGTGTTTCTTTCTTTGTTGTTTGTGTTGTCTGTGTGTTTATGCCATTTATTTACAAAGAGGTAGAGTGCTAGGTAGCTATCGATGTAGTGACAACTTATTGGAGAGTCGCGACGACGACTAAGTATCGTCGATGTCGCTAACACCCAATGTGGGGGTGTTCTTAGTACAAATATAATATTGTAATTTCTAGTCAAAATATATCCTTAATAGTACCTCTTTAAAAGTATTACCTACCTATACAAGTGGATGGATTTTTACATTATACCCTATTACATAAGATTTTTAAGAGTTGATAATTATATTTTAAAATGAAACATAATACATGTACTCGTATACCTACCTATAGACACTTTGCATATTTATGTAAGTTGCTATTTTAATAATAATTATAATTCGAATTAAAAGTCCATGTTGTCCATGCATGTTCTACACATTTTTTTTTTTTTTTTTTTATGTGATGAAGTAGAAGACGAGCAAGACGCTCTCCTGATGTTAAGAGATAACGGCTGCCCATAATCAGTACAGTGTTACCTAGGATTTCACAATTATGTGAAATTCTAGGAGCACTGCACCAACGCTTCTTACTCAAGAGTCATGAGATGTTAAGACTCTTTAGCCCAGTAATTTCACTAGCTACAGTGCCCTCCTACCGGAGCACAGTGATGTTTGCACATCACTGCTCAGGCGGTAGAATAACTGGCACTGTTGGGGTACCCACCTAGACGACCTCCTGCAAAGGAAGACATTTATTGCAATTGCCCCTGTCTACCTTATTCGAATTATGATTTTAAAGAGAGTGTCAAAAAACCCTTGCTTATTAAAAGCAACTTAAAGTATGTGTAATTATAATAGTAAAATGTATACTTTTAACACTGGTTTTTACACTTGTGTCTTGGTTAGGGAGGAATTTACCCTGCCCATCTTTGACCGACACCGCGTCAGCAAAATCACTAGTGTTGCAGACGTTTTTATATAGCTGACGGTAATAAGACGTAATTAGACGGCAGGTCTGCTTGTCTCTTATATCTCGAACATAAAAGTCGTTTTTTTTTTTTTTTAAATTGCAATTAATAGTTGTCCTTAGATTACACCAAGCCTTTCCTGCGACCTTATAAACTCGTTTACTACCAAAATATAAAACTTTATCTTTTAGCTTATGCTCGTAGCTTTACTCTCGTATTAGATTTAGCGACGTTAAGCGTGCTGTGGTGGTTAAAAATATTTAAAAAAAAATCTCATCATGCAATTTGTTAATATACTTATATCAAACTGAAAACACTTTTAAAATGTGTGCAATAATATTGAGCAGAGTTCCTCTTGAGGAATTTTCAAAAAGTCAATTCTATGAATTTATATTGCAAAATGTATCACAAATTATGCGAGCTAGAGAGCGTCGCGCCGCATAAAAGCGCTCTTAAGAGCGTATATTTCGAGTGACGCTCTCTAGCTCGCACTATTTGACAAATTTTGAAATATAAATTCATAGAACATTTTTTTTGAAAATTCCTTAAGACCAGCCCTCCATAATATTATTGCACACATTTTAAAAGTGTTCTCAGTTTGATATATTAATAATGTCTGGATGAGAATTTCTGAAAAATAATTTTTTTTATATATTGCTCCCCTTGCCATTTTATAAAATATCAAACTGAAAACACTTAAAATGTGTGCAATAATATTATGCAGGGCTGGTCTTAAGGAATTGCCAATAAATTAATTCTATGAACTTTATATTTCAAAACTTGTCCAATAGTGCAAGCAAGATAGCGTCCCTCGATAATATCTATATACGCTTTTAAAAGCATCACGCATCTGACCAGCTGCTCTTGTCTTGTCTTCATTATCTTGTCGCTCATTCTTGTCCAAAAAAAAAGTATATACCTAATACATCCTCAGTTAGTCAAGTGAAAAATTTAGATTTTCCCAGTCAGTATAATTAATATAAAGTTAGCAATAGTTATGTAAATAATGTAAAGTAACGGTTGGTACATAACATCACGTAACCGCTAAAGAAGTTCATTGTTAGTGGTTCAATGACCGACTTGAGGCGATATTGTGCTATTTACTTATTAAAAAGTACTAATATTATCTCACCTGCTGAATGAAATAAATAAAATTAGGAATTATAATTAATCTTTGTTAATATGCTTATATATAAAAATGTATTTATTATTGTTTTTTTTTTCTTGACATTTTTCTTACCATTCATAATTTTCCAAATCAAATTATTAGATATAAACTGCACTACATTCTGGAATGCAGAGTGTAATATAATACATACACATAGGTACACTTAATTTTGGAAAAAAAAAGAAGTTTTTTCTGAGAAATTATAATGCCATTATCTCGTGCCATGATCGTGTGAAAATTGCAGCGCTTTTCGGGAACATATTTTCCTAACAAATCTATGAAACGCCAAAAAAATAAGAAAACGACAGAAAAAGAACATTAATAAAAGAGTGCCTCTACACGTTTAGCTTGGGTATTAATTACTTTACGTGTAGATACAGCCTTGAGACGGAATCTAAGTTACTACGTATGCCGTAGAATGTGACACTTGAGACGAAACTCGGCGCTTACTCGTAGATTGCATTTAATTTACATATTGAACTGGTTTTAAAAGCGAAATAAATTTAAGATTTTAATAATATAATATAGAGCTAAGTTATTTACTTCTGTTCTAAATAAAAATCTTGAGTCACTTGTATATGTTTGTTATCTATTTACTAGTTATTACTCTCCTCCAAAACGGTTTGTGCAATTTTTTTGTACATTAGGTAGTCTAATAGGTAGATGACGTGGTCAAAGAATATCTTACATTTAACAGTTGGCTTATTTTCGAGAATGTAAATAAGTATATAGTAAATACAGTAAAGTCGAGTTATTTTGGCTTTGGGTGGTCCACAGCACTACCACTCTTAACTTGCAAGCCGTATATTTCAGTGACAGAAACATTAATTTTAATTACAGATGCAATATAATAGTGGTTTATCCACCCCAAGTAACCTTGTACAAGACCTTTTGTGGTGATTTTTGTTAAGGCTACGCATCGCTGGTTCTTGAAACAATAAACAAAGGTTCTAATTTGTGTCAAGAGGCGGGGTAAATAAACTTTCATTACCTATTTGGTAGGTACACCTATTGTGTCATAGTGACCTGATTGCACCTACCAAAGATAGAAAAGTACCTAATTATAAATAGTTAAGGTTGTGAGTAGTTGACTTGAAAATGACGTCACACTGCAGTATAACATGTTCCGGCCATGTTATTAAAAATGATCCCCAACAACAACAACCCCAACCAATTTTAGTGCGTTTTCATCTGCTTTTTAACATAACGGATTATTAATTAATCTTCGACTTTATTATCTTCTTGATAGTAATTTTTTACGAGTATAATCTGTTTTTTTTTCTATTCAATATAAAGTAAAATTATTTCGATTCATAAAACATGTTGATTAGTGTCTAATTTGAACTAATAACATATTATAGAAACACTATTAGGTGCCATCCTTTCGATTAATGACTCTATGGTTATATGGTCACAGAGGTCTCAAAGACCCCTACAAAATCCTCCACATATAGAAAGTATATTTTTTAATTATTATTGCCTCATTTATTGAAGGATATTTGATACGTTTTGCCCTTAACAACATGATATTATTTACGCACGTCAAACGCAATCTAAAGAATGCTATCAACCCAAAAATAAAACCCAGTCTTTCCAAACCAGGATACAAGTTCAACCGAATCAAATTAATAATGAGAAGAATTTCGCAAAGAACATGCATCACCACTTTTATGTAATTGACAATTAAAACAATCACAAACAATATTAAACCTTCCGTTCTGAAATTAAGGTTTAATATTGTAAAATGTTTAAACAAGACCGATATCGTAAAATTCGCCAGAAATAAAACTTAACTTTAGCTTAATGATCCCAACGAACCAACGAATTTCTTCATAAAATATTAAGAAAAATGTTGCTTTGATGTTCGAGCGTTTTACTTTTATGGTTACAAATATTTTGGCTGTATAAAGTGAAAATATTTTAGACATGTTGAGCATAGTAGGAAGGCCAAGTTCGACGTGGTAAAACGAAATTTGATAAAATGAAAGAACTACACAGAACATCCATATCCATATCCATCCATACATATAATAAGAATGGAAATTTCTCCCCATTCATTGTGATCCTTTACTAAGGTGAACTGTGAAAATACGCATATGAACAAAACGACGCGAAAAAGTCGCTTGCGCGATCTAATTCGTAAAACATTTTGTCAATTTTTCCTAGGGAAACGTAAAATAAAATAATAAAATAAATAATAATCATTTATATCAGACACATCGCCCCTAATTTACATCAAAAATTCGAAATAAAAGTAATAGAATATAAAGTAAATTCAATTTAAAAAAAAATAGTGCCAAAAACGCTACAGACGCCATCTATCGGTGTGGCTGTAAACTTGTGGTTGACCTTTAGTTTAATTTGGGCTAAATTTGTAAATAGTTTGTGTCACTGGTGTGGTTAAACAACACCACCGATTTGAATAAAATTTTCACTAATACGTTGCAGTTTTCTCTACTTGAACCTTAGTCTTGGTTTTAGTCAAATCGGTTCATAAATAAAAGAGTTATATCAATCTAAAGATTCGCATATAAAATGCTAATAAACAAGAAAGGTAGTCATAGGAACCGCGTAATCAAAAGACAAAACCTCATCGAGTTTGGGCTCATTTGATTCGTCTTGACGAGTACTTTGATACTATATAGTAACCAGGGTCCGAAACGGAGCTGGAAGGTGGCCATAGGAACTCCGTGATTAAAAGAAAAAACCCCATCGAGTTTGGGCTCATTTGATTCGTCTTGACGAGTACTTTGAT
The DNA here is from genome assembly GCA_947507615.1 of Hemithea aestivaria. Lineage (NCBI taxonomy): Eukaryota > Metazoa > Arthropoda > Insecta > Lepidoptera > Geometridae > Hemithea > Hemithea aestivaria. The sequence continues at coordinate 8,098,934 of OX382344.1, read as the reverse complement.
GCTATATAGTAGCCAAACAAATTAGAATTCATTTAAATTAGTAAATGTAACTTATTTCTCAAATGAATCAGCGCCAGCGGAAAATAATCTAATGTGCGCATGATGCGTGTAAATATCAGTAATAAATATCTTTTTGCTGCTTATTTTTAATTTCTAAAACATGTAAAATCATCTGAAGATAAATAGAAAAATTCATTTACAGTTCATTGTAAAAGTAAATTATTTTTCATACAAGCTAGCGCCACGGAAAATAATGGAACTAATGTCCTATGAAAAAGAAATATCGTTTATTCTGCAAACAGTTTTAGAAAAGAAGTCCCGCGTAACCTAGCGGAACTAAATAATAGATTTATAATTACTGTGAATACTTCATTTATTATATATTTTTTATTTGTTAGATTAATTAAATATTATGTACCTATTTAATTGAGAAATTAAATATGAGAAATTATGAATTGTTAAAAATCTGTAGATATTTTAACTTAAAATCACGCGATTGTGGCGCTCCATCTAGGGGGATCTTTTGTAAAAATCACTGGTTATCCGGAGACACACAGACATAAAATCTGTTCACACCCATTTAGGCATACATCCAGACACAAACTGTCACGTTTATAATGTTAGTAAAATTTTGCAATGATTATTATAGAACCTTTTATCTGTGTTATAGATAATCATAGGCGGATTTAGGGAGGGGGGGCAAGGGGCCAAGCCGCCCCCCCCCCGAGTCATTAAGCAAGCTGCTCGCGCACATATTATAAAGGATGTTTAAGCTTTAGGGGGGGGGGGGCAGGGGGCCAAGGTACCCCCAGAAGCATTGTAGAGTTACGAATTTCGCACATATTTCTGAAATAAATTTTTTTTTTCGGCGCTCGCAGCTAGCTGCTCGCGCACTTATTGTAATGGATGTTTAAACTTCCTAACCGCTCAGAGCGAGCTAAACATACACTTTTCGTAATAAAAATTATAATATTTTTGCCCGTCTGCACCTTGCCCCCCCCCCCCCCCCCCCCCAAACCAAATCCTGGATCCGCCTATGATTTTAGGTATACACCTCAGTGGTAGAGTCCTTCTCACGAATGAGGTCCCGCGGAATTTTGCGGAACTAAATTACATTTTTTCGATAAATTCTGGACTTCATGCCATAAATAATTTTTCACCACTCTCGCACGAAAATAGTGTCTTTGGTCATCGATTTCAGTGAGCAAAAGCCGTTTTTGCTCTCTAGAGAGTAGAGAGGCAAAGTGATTTGAATTTCGAACACAATTTTATTGGCTATGAAGAAGTTGGTGTGTTCTGAAACTTATTTGTGTACAATTTTTATTTAACTGAGATGCACATAATTTTTAATGTTATTTATTGAATTTTAACTTTATAAATTGTATTTTTTCAATAATATTTTAAATAAAATACTATTATAGAATAATAAGTAAGTGAGTTTTTTTTTTTTAAATATTATTACAATTTGTTTTTCATAAATATGTCACACACACAAATTTCGAACGCAACTCTTTTAATAAAAATAAAAAAATACAAAATGGCGGGATGTAGAAGTTTAGAGTTTACAGTCAAATGGAGAATGCGTTGTGACGTCATCGATAAATGCCATCTTTGTCTCTCTCTTTTGTATGAGGTAAGTGAGATGGCACTTATAGTTGTCATTTTTCTTGCGACAGTGGTGTTCACAACACATTTTCCATTTGGTTCTAAACCTCTTGGTAAAGATTCAACTAAATATTTTCAACTTAAGTTGTAAACTTTTGCAAATTTCTATTTGTGATCTAATAGTCTGTTTAATTACAAAGAAATGAGTGACCCCAGTGATGAAGGTAGTTGTCTTACGCCAAAAAAGTTGAAAGAACAAGTTTCGAATGCCGAGTTCAGCTATTTGCCTGAAAAATCTAAAGTGAAATATGTAAAGGCGTACGAATCCTTCAATAATTGGCGCCTCTCAAAAAATGCAAAAACATATTCCGAGACCGTGACACTATCATATTTCATGGAACTATCTAAAACAAGAAAATCCAGTACATTATGGAGCATTTTTTCTATGATAAAAGCTGTCTTGAAAACGAAACGTGACCTTGAAATAGAAAAATTTCTGAATGAAGCACCAGACAGTAAATACCTCGCTTTAAAAGTAAGTAAATTGATACAAAAGCTAATTTATTTCAAAGAAAACCTATCTAACTGTACCTATCTAAAAATAAGTAAACTAAATTATTGTTATTTTTACAGGTTGTATTAATTATTGGCATAAATGGTGCGTGCCGCTCAAATGAATTGTTGAATCTTAAGGTAAACGACGTTGAAAAGCATTCGGACAAATTAATATTAGTAAAATTATTGAATACAAAGACTAAAATCGACAGATCATTCGTCATTAGTGAAGAATATGTGAATGTGGTGGACAAGTATATGGCATTACGACCCGCTAATACAAAAACTTCAAGATTTTTCTTACATTATGATAATGGAAAAAGTAAAAAACAGCCCATAGGCATCAATAAAATCGGTGATATGCCAAAAACGATTGCTAAATTTCTTCAGCTTCCGGCCTCCCATCTTTACACTGGGCATTGCCTGAGGCGGACGTCAGCAACACTCTTAGCTGACTCAGGCGCTGATATTACAGTTCTTAAACGCCATGGTGGCTAGAAGTGTAACAAGATTGCAGAAGGATACATCGAAGATTCTAAAGTTATTTAATATGCTAACTTTTAAAATTTGCGATAGTGGCGCCCCGCAAAAAGAACTCCTTTTGTGAAAAGCACTCTACCTATCAGTCACAGTTCCCGATTGAGCAGAAATTTTGCATACCGGGAATCGGATGACAATGCAATAATTTTATGACATGGAAGTGATCTGAAGTCTGATGATGGAGCTGAAAGGTGAAATTTGATAGATATATTATAATAAATAGTTTGAGTACGTAGGTATATGATAGTTTCATTTCAGAAAATTTCATTTTAGTTTTTTTTATACAACGATGTAAGAAGATGAGCAAGATGCTCTCCTGATGGTAAGAGATAACGCTGGGATTTAACGAAGGTTAAATTCTGGGTGCACTGCTGAGTCATAAAATGTTAAGATTCTTCAGCCCAGTAATTTCACTAGCCACAGTGCCCTCCTACCGAAGCACAGTAATGTCTGCACATCACTGTTCAGGCGGCAGAATAACTGACACTGTTGGGGTACTAGCCGATCTCCTGCAGAGGAAGTCTACCCACGGTAAAGAGATCACCATTAAATGACGCGGAAAAAAGTCAAGAGTAACTGTACGGAATCAAGCTGTTATTATTCCGTATTTTTATTAGTTTTTCTGATTTAAATGATAATTTGATATATTTTTGTTTACTGTATTTAATCTTGATGTACTATATGTGTAAGTGGTAATTTATTGCCGTTCTAATTTGTACTGTGGTATAGGTATAACGATAGTTCTGGGACTTATCCCAGGACGTCTCTGAAATCTAAGTATTATTCACAAAAATGTTTCATAATATTATTTACTAGCTTATGCTCGCGGCTTTGCCCGCACGGCAAAATCCTTTCTTAGCAGTGGTCTACGTCATGAAACCTTTCTATGTTCCAAATTTCAACCCAATCCATCTAGCGGTTGAGGCTGTACGTTATACAGATACATCAGTCACTAGCTTCTTCTCATGGCTTTGCCCGCATGGACGGGTTACGTTTCATAATACCTACGGTCGTTTCAACTACGGTCGATATAACTACGGTCGATTCGCATAAGTTCATTTCACATATTGGACGACTCGCTTACAGTGCAACTCGCCTGCGGTTGATTAAACTATGGGCATGTGAACTAATGGGCGATTCGGCCAATGTTCATTTGATATATTGGTTAATTCAACTATGGACGACTCACCTACGGTTTATAAATTCTTTGCTACGCGTGTTTTTAGTACAGTATTCAGGGCAAACCGAAATCTGTTGGTTAGGTTAGGTTTGAACAGTGACCACAATGCGCGAGCCGAGCGAGCGAAGCGAGCGTGCCGCGGCAGCGGCCGGCGAAGCGCCAGATATTTTTCTTATTACTGAATTATTTATCCTGTGTCATGGCATCTTCAGGCATTTTGGCATCTTCTTTCATCTACCTCATCATGGCAAAGTGGCATAATAAAAACAACACGTTTCTGAATTCTGTACTATAAACAAGTATTTTTTAGCTGTCATACCTGACTAGCAGCCGGAAACGTGGTCTAAAAATACGTGAACGGTCCGTTAGTTCGGTCAAAAATAGGCAAATCGTCCAATAGTTTAATCAACCATAGCTCAATCGACCGTAGCTGAGTTAACCGTAGGCGAATCGTCCAATATTGATTTCAACCAATAGTTATTATGAACGTAGGCGAAACGTCCAATAGACATTTTGAATAGTAGGTGATTCGATCGTAGTTACATATTGGCAAGGTTTGCCAGCCTTTACTAATTCTACGCCCATTAAGTCGCAGAAAACCCGTGAATTGAATCCCTCTTTTCCGTGGAATTGGAAATCGAATTAAATGGTCTGTATCAAATTCATTAATATATGAATAATTTACTGTCACGCGCTACGAAGTGCGCGCGGGTCAGCTAGTAATATTATAAACGTAGACTTTATAACGTCCACTTGCAACGACAGTGTGACATCTCAAAAAGCGTTATTAGTTATTTTACAGAAAACTATCCTTGGTACAACTCGTTTTCCTCCTCCATTCTAGAATAGAATAGAAAATACTTTATTGTGACACCACTCACAGTTATATACAAAAACTTAGAACTAAAACAATTTACAATATAAAAAGTGTAACAATTGGCGGTCTTATCGCTAAAAGCGATCTCTTCCAGACAATCAAACAGGGAAGGAAAATAAAATAAGTACGACGGTGGTTGCAATATATTTATTGGAAAGAAGTTCCTTATCGCGCGTTGTGAAAGGGGGCTAGACGGAAAAAAATCTTACGAAAAGTTGTCACGACACTTTTTGCTATAGTAAGCTATTGTAAGCTGAGCGGCGTGCGCATGTTTCTCTGTCTATCTCTCTCTCTCTCTTATAGAAAGCAAGCCAGACATTTTCATTAATCGAAAGGAACTTCGTTCCATCCGGGTGTCCCTTGACACCTCTCAAGTTTTTTTTTTCTACTCTATCAACTGCATCAACACTGCACTCCGCTTTTTCGTAGCTCAACACTCTATCACCTATCACCCTCGTGTCTATTCCCAATTAAATAATTAATTAAAAATCTAATTCCTTAATAGTTCGGAACTAACATTGAACTTTCGAGTGAAACCTCCACCCAAGGCTGTGCCGTGACGACACAACAACCGTTTTTACCTGGCTGTTAGAAAATTAAGCAAAAAGAATAACTTTCGTTTCAGTCCAATGTCCCAATTTGTTAATTGTAACCTAATATCCTATTTAATACAAAGTATTTTTACTACTATTTTAATTCTGACTTATTTATAAACTAGATAAAAGTTTATTATCTATATTATTTGAATTTTATAAAATTTTGCTAGGTTTCTAGAAGTCTTTGTCTCTTAAATGAGGATTCGTAATAATATTTGTGGAAACAGCACACTTTTTTCATTCCTGCCTATCTCTCTCTGTTATCTATTTATCACAGCATTTTAAATACTATTATGAACAGTCAGTAGCTGGCGTTTCAGTTTACTAAGAGTCCCAAGAACTGTTGAACAGTAGCTCAATTCTAACGTTAGAGAATTCACTGAGAGTCATCGTCGTTCGATTTTCCACAACGGACAACGACTGTAACTCGAGTACATTTTTTTAGCGTTAACCATAAACGATGGGAGCTTGTCTAAAGCCGCGTCTCCAACTCTCCAAAACAGTTCAAATGAGCATTACAACATCCAAAAAAAATCTCAACGATTTTGATGTATTATGTTTTGTTGTAGGTGCTTTCCATCGAATAAGGAAAGCAAAAAATATTATTGGAGCAAACAAGAAGTCAAAATCGCCGAGATTTGTTTTGGATGTAGTCATGCTCATGTTGAATGTTTAAACTAAAACAGGAGCTGGAGACGCTGCTTAAGCTGGTCTCATGCTCGTAGAAGACTCGTAGAGTAAACATGGATTGTGAGCACTTACCCTGACTTTCGCAGTACCCAGTAGTTTCAATATCAAGGCACCTACTCACGCTGATTATTTTCAACATATCAACAATCTGATACCGTGCTCTTGCTCTTTAAAGATAAGTGTATCGTTAAACGCCTATTGGGACAATAGCCTCAATAAATCTTTTACAATACCGCTTTAGATAAGTGGATAAAAGAAATACGCCATTACCTGGTAGGCTGCACTTGGGATTTCGTAATTAGAGTGGATAAAGTAGAGATAGAGTAGGTACACCTATATAGTATTTACAGAGAGAGAATACTTTAATATTATTTGAGACGTTTTTGCATCAACTATATAGATTTTATGTAGATAATATCTATACCTGATACCTTTAATATGACTAAAATAATTGCGACTTTTGGTAAAGACCCACGCGTAGTGTTTGGTATCAAGTAGGTAGGTAAAGTGCCTAAAAAGTGGTGTCCTATTTATTTATTCACGTAATGTTTTTAGTCCTAAAGTTAAAGGCTTTTTAGCCGACTTCAGACTTCTTTAAATAGCTCAATAATACCTACGTTGAACTACCAATAATATTTTAGTTTCGCATATGCACTTATGCCATAGTTCCACTCCACTGAAACTCATAAACGTGGAAAGGTTTCCTGGCTCTAAAACTGCATTATTATTACTTTGTAATCAAGTGAATCTTTAACTAATCACAAGGAAACATATACAAAGTTAAGTTATTTATAGAAGTCATAAACATATGGGAATTTTTTCAAGACAAGTTTTTTATAACCTTTACAACGATGTCAAACAGAATGTCTATTTTACCGATATTCACAGAAACCTATCTGTAAAAAATTCACATTAACTTAATTAATATTCACGAAAACTTGTTTATTTTTTTACGATAATAGAGGTATTCTCTACTTTTTGTAGCAAAATCTCGGAATCATTAAATCTGGTCGTGCTAGGTGGATGAATGATGATTGATGAATGAAGTGGGTCTGATGGACCCGTCATATACAAAAAACAATTTAAGTGATAATAAAACATTGAGTTTAATTAGCGGCGCCCAGTGATTACATCATACATCCATTGAAGAGTAGCACACGTATCTGGGGGCAAGGTAGTTCCCCGCCGAGGCGAGCTAAGCTAGAGAACTATTGCATGTTATTCTAGTGTCTAAGCTCCCTTCATACAAAATTCAGTTCTAGTCGGTCCAGCCGTTCAGGCTTTGATGAGTAAAATAGTAACAATCATGCATTCAAGCATAGGTACGTCCCTATAAAATCCATCTATACAAAGTTTCGCGTTTATAGTAGAATAAATATTATTAGTTTTTCATTACCGTTAGTGAAGACAAGAAATTAAAGTGTAGACACTACCTACACTTTAATTTCTTGTCTTTTTTATTCTATCAGAAAGCATGGTCTCACGGACCCACTAGACTTGACAAAGGTTAAAATACGTATTTTCTTTGTATTTATTGAATAAATTAATATAATCGCCCAGCAACACAAACCGGTGTGATGTTGACACCTCAAGCTTAAAATATGTAAAGAAAACGCGGAGAAATATAATTATACCTAATATTATGTTATTTACATAGTTTTGTGAAGTGCCTTGGCGAAATTCGAGAACTGAGATGATTCTAGAATAATTTTTAACTCAACTTAATATAGGCTATGTCCTGAAGGCCTGAGTCACGAATCGAGCGATGAAAATTAACCTTCATCACTTGAAAATATTATGATCACTGAAGTAAGTATACCGAAAAATTGGGACCACCTGGGAAGCCCCTTTGTGATAAAATCATTTTCCAAATTGGTTCAGGAGTCTTCGAGTAATAATAGGTGAGCAATGATAGGTATAATAGGTGAGCTTACAAAAATATCCTACGAATCCTTCCCCGGTTTTTTGAAGACAAAGTAAAATGTTATATTATCTACTGGCTATAATTTAATTCACGTAATCGTTACAGTTAAATCGATTACTGTTTGTTTAGATAACATTCGGTGGTCCAATTCGTGATTAGATAATTGAGTGTCCCACTTGCCTGGTCACACGCACCTTTTACTTTAAGAGGTATTATACTTACTGTGCCCAGCGGTTTCACTCGATGAAAAGTAGCCTATGTGGTATTCCAGGGTCTACACTATTTATATATCAAATTTAAACTCAATCAGTGCAGCTGTGTAACAAACACAAACGTCAAGACATTTATAATATGCTTTCGCATTTGTAAGGATTGCACGTCAAATTAGAAATTCGTCAAATTCAGTATTGTATTATTATTGGTCGAATCATATTCATTTTTCCGTGGGTCACACAGCAGCAATAAATTATGTAACTAAGATATAAAAACTGTAGCGTCCGTGGCCCAGTGGTATTACGTCCGGCTTGTTGTCTGGAGGCCCTGGGTTCAAATCTCAGTGTGGCAAAAACTTTTCGCCTGGACGCTACCGTGTTTCGGAAGGCACGCAAAACTGTGGGTCCCGGCTGTTTCCTATAAGATATGTAGGAGGCAGTCGTTAGGTCATATTGCAGGCCTTGGCGACCTGAAACTGCAACATATAGGTCGGGCACACAACCTATAAATTGTGATTTGACTCTGACAGTGTAAGTAGGGTAACCTGTTCTGTTGGAGTATAAACCCCAATTATTATTATTGTAAACACATAAAAAAAAAACAATCCCTGTGAGATTTTTATTCGTTCTTCTCAGAGATGTGTGGTTTTCGAATGGGCGTCTTAAATCTACTTATATCACTAATATTGTGCGAAAGTTTGTGAGTGTATAGCCCACAGTACAGCGGGTAAAACCGCTGGGCGCAGCTAGTAGAACTATAAATATATGACTGCAAAACTTGCAAAAGCAAAAGGATCCTATTTCAACCTATATGTCGACCTCTGTGGCGCGGTGGGCTAATTAATACCCGCCTGCAACGCTGAAGGTTGCGGGTTCGATTCCCGCACGGGACAAATGTTTGTGTGATCCACAGGTATTTGTTTCTGGTCTGGGTGGTTCAATATCTATTATAAGTATGTATTTACAAAAGAAAAGTATATAAGTATTATATCCGTTATCCTAACCACCATATTACAAGCATTAAGTTGCTTAGTTTGGGGTTAGGTGGCGCTGTGTGAAATGTCCTGAAATATTTATTTATTATTTATTTATTTGATATTATTTTATTATAACACACGCAATAGTTACGCAGCCCCAATGTTGAGTAAGCCTAAAAGCTTTATGCAGCGGAGAGAGGCGTTTTAGGAGTGGCTGAACTCTAGTGTACAGACTAAAAGAAAGGCTCCGAGTACTAATGACGTAATGATGTAAGCTTAGGTAAACAAGCTGCGTGACTTGAATACAACATCTCAGCATTATGTATCACTTAGGTCACATTTGGATAAACTTTGGTATTGTGGTCAGGTACGGTCTAGGGGGAGTGCCATGTCATTTACGACGCAATTTTTCGCGTTACAAAATAAGTTTTTTTTTTTATGCGAAAGGTATGAATACGAGCAAGACGCTCTCCTGATGTAAAGAGATAACGCTGCCCATAATCAGTACAATGCCACCTAGGTGCGCTGCACCAACATCTTCTTACTCAAGAGTCATAAGATGTTAAGACTCTTTAGCCCAGTAATTCACTAAATAATAAATAAGTAGTAATTGTACTAAAGGGAAACATCTTTATAATATAAAACTGAGCAACTTGTATGATAATGATACCTACGAGTATATTAAAAAATCTGGATGCTTTCAGCGGTTTAGCGCTAAAAACTAAAAAGTAGCCTGTGAGTTTTTCTACGTTGTTTTTAGCTCAATCGATTTAGACCTAAAAGAGAACATCCATATACCTACCTTTGCAAATATTTTACGCGTTGGCCGACGTGTGAACAACCAGCCCCTCTGCTAAACAAATGCTTGTGGCTATAACGCTAAAAAACCGTACTGAGATAACAGTCGTTAGCGTTCATTTTTCCACAACGACTGTCATCCTAGTCCATTTAATTTTTTTAGCTTTGGCCACAAGAGATATGAGTTTGTCTAAAGCCTGTGGCCGAAACATGACTCATGGGATCCCGCAGAATAAATGTCAAGAGCAGAACTGTCATCCCATACATTGTACTTTTGTGAATGTATGGGATGACAGTTGACTTGACAGCAAGATAAATCTACGCAATGTCTGTGCTTGGCCCATATACCTACTAGAGAGATATTATGATCTGTGGCTTGGCCGTACGTTTTTCGTACGTTTTTCGTGCCATTCTATTTAAATTTAATGTGCCACAAGTATTTTCCACTTGTTATGGACGTCCAGTATTTTATATAGCGTTAGGATTGTTTGCAGTTTTACATATCTTCAGTTGTTTTTTGCCGCGCGATATCTGCTTTAACTACAACAATCTGGTAAATTCAAGGTTACACATGGTAAGCGGGATTCAGAAGTATACATATAGAATGTAGAGGCGTAGTAAGTAGGTACCTAGTACCAATTTAGACCTTAGGCTCAAGGTCGCTCTGCCGGAGGTAGCGTGCGCAATCGCGATCTGTGAGGTATACCTAGCCGTTATGATATACCAAGCTTTTGTTCTACGAGTAGAAAAAAATATAAGACGAATATTTGCTGACATACGAGTAAATGGACAAAGCACTATCATCATCATCTTCCTGCCCTTATCCCACACTAGGTAGGGTCGGCACAACACGTTTTTCTCCTCCATTCTACTCTATCATCCGTCAAATCTTCATCCACTCCCTTTGCACGCATATCGTCTTTCACACAGTTCATCCAAACCTTTTTTGGGCATCCCCTTCCCGAATTACCACCAATGACCATATTCATAGACTTTTTGGTCACGTGGTTTTCCTCCCTCCGCATAACATGTCCATACCAGGCAATCTTCCACTCTTTAATTTGGACAAAGCACTATATAAGTAGGTATAAAGAAAAATACCTATGACTATATTCATCTATGATCTATGTATATAAAATATAATTTTATATAACATTCCTATTTAATGGACAAAACAGTGTCGCCAAGCGGTCATAATGACCGTATTCCGCAATAAAAAATACATATAACATATGGTGATAAATAAATTAATAGATCGATACTTAAGTATTGTAACTTAAATATCAGTGGAAATAATAAAGGTTTTCTTTTCTTACAATCTTATCAGAAAAATGTTAGATTATATATTATTTAATTTTTGTTTTTTTTTTTCGAAAAACTTATTTATACACTACTTACAAAATGTTATCAACTAGCACACGCATACACACATTTACATCCACACGCATACACATATTTTCTTATAATACCTATTTATAAATAGGCATGTATTATATGTATTATAATACATATGTATTAGAAGGATTCAACGTAAAATGAACACAATGAAATAACACAAAAAAGGTAGGTAATATATTATGCAGGTGTATATAAATAACTAATTTACATAACATTATTTATTACATACACTAAATTATAGAGCACGAACAATCTCACATTACATAATTTATGTATTTGAACAAATGTGGATGAGAAAATGAAAACAATCATACATAAAATATAGTACCTAATATTAAATATAATTAATTTACCCACTGCTCAAACAAAGTTATAAAGGCGCCACATGCCAAAAGTGCCAAAATTTAAATTCTCAAAACAAAACAGCATTTAATATATGAAAATAAATTTGAAAACCACTTTTTATTATTAAATTAATTGAAATGAAAAATAAAATAATTTAAAACAATACCTAATCCATTATAATATAAAATTTAAGGGTGTATATTTTCCGCTACCCAGAGTGGTAGTAATTATCGCCCAGAGGGGCTATTGGCTAATTCTCACCCAGTACGATTGATGGCAACTTAAATGTACATTGCTGCTTATGTTACTTTACTCATATTAATGAGGAGGTTTAAGCACGTAATGTACCCAATTTTGTCTATTGATTCTAGTAGGCCCTCTGGTTTGATCAGGCCTTTATTATTGTGCCTCTACACACAGCCTCACTACTTCTGACTATGCATTTAAATCTGTACAAAAGTCCAAAATTGATTTTTTATTAGTTGCAAAATATCCTTATTCTATAATTCTGTGAGCCCAGTAAATAATAATGTACCTACTAAATTACACAAAAATCAATATTTAAAGGGAAAATAAGTCATCGGTCAGATTTATTTGCATAAAATTATAATTGCCGCCGCGCAGTGGCGCCAAATTCGTACGTTGTTTTTCTTTTTCGTCCGAGCGCTTCATTTTTTTTTCCTTTAAGGCTTAATAAAGATCAGAATCTTGGAGAACATAATTTTATATAGGTACCTATTTATAATAGTGTTAAGTTTACTGTAAGTATAAATATTTCAATAGAGAATATTATGTGAAGTTTACGCTAAAACGGCTGAATCGATTGAACAGAAAAATAGTTTTAGGTCTCTTAGGGACTAAAATAATATAGGTATAGGCTAACTTTTCAATTTAAACCACTGAGTCTTGGTAAACTGGGTACACCAAGTAGTTCAGAATATACGAGTAATATAATAAGTATACACCTATTTATCTCCATAAACACCATTTTAATTAGCATTATAATCCGGTATTTATTAAATTACTGTATTATTTACGAAATTTGTTACATAAAATGTTTTTAATATGAAACGGTTCACGGCTGGCCGTTATCGGTTAATCGTTGATGACCAGATATTACTTAAAGATTGGATCGGTCATTAAAGGATATTTGTATCAGATCTGCACCTCTTGACAAGTGAAGAAAACTAAATAAATACATAAACCAAAGCCAAACATTTTTACACTAACGCTAAAAAATGTGTTGGCGTGTAAGTCGTTTTAAAAACAGTAGTTTTGTTAACTGTCATCCCCATCACAGTACATTTTTAACGTTAACGACAGTAATTTATTGTCCCTCTGTCAGCAGTTTATACAGAGACATTTCTACATAGTACCTATTAATCATGCTTTTCGTCGTCTGTAAGTTCTTAACTAAGATTGTCTCGCATAACTATGCAACATCTTTAATGCGGTTCGGTTTCATTAAACAGAAAAACGACGTTTTGTAATAAGTGAGGGCGATCACCAGTAAATTATGATTTGAAACAAAAGAAAGATGTTGTCCGCAAGAGTTTAAATTTAATTATTTTATGAAAACTATTTAAATTATAGGTAATACATTTATTTTGAATTTGAGTTTGCTCACACTTCAGGCGCGTGTTGGCTTATCATAAGCCGTTCTCCTTATTATTTATCCAGTGAGTACCGACGTAACGACAGATATAACGAAATTAAAATTCCGTTACTTTTGATAAACGAATTGGCCTCGAAATTAATGTTTGATATCAGGTATATAAACATGATATCTGTAATCTAAGAATATAATTTACAATACTGATATTGGTAGATTTATGCAACAAATTGTTATAAATAAAAAACTACATTATGAGTTGGTGATAACAAATTATTATACAGGGTGACTGATTGATATTGTTTATAATAATTAATAAAGAGAAATTTTTGGTACATATACCTTCTAGGTATAAATTAAAAATTGCTTTAAATTTATAATTTAACTCACAGTAATCCTGTGTAGGTACACGTATCAGATGTTTGATGTTATTGAAAATAAGGTAAATAGGCATTTTTGGGATATCTTCTTGACAATAAGTCTCAATTCTCCTTTCTATCTTTAGTCTGATGCCTGAACCGATTTGAGAAATTCTTTTTTTCCGTTTCAAAGGATAGATTACTCTTCACAGGTGCACTAGTGAAGAGTATTCTTTGAATCTACCATTTAAATTTTATCAAAATCGGTAGAGCAGTTTTCAAATTATGAATAAACAAACTAATTAAACGCTTATCCAAGCAAACTTAAATTTGTTCATATAAATTTAATTCAGTTGTTGACTAACTATAACATACCTATATTATTCCCTTTATATTAATTAACTTCGGGGAAATAGGGGTTGGAAATGCACGTTATAAGATATTCTCGATCTACATCTATATAAGGAAATGTATCCGTCCAAAGTTGGTTACCTGGAAGAGATCGCTTTGAGCGATAAGGCCGCCCATTGTTGGCAAATATGTTATAATATCGCATTCCCATATCAAAACAGCACCAACTCAAAAAAAAAAATATTATAATTTTAAACTTAAACAAGTATACATAAAGTTGCAATTGCTGTAAAAATACTTTTTGAGTTGACCCGGTATTGTACTAGGTGTGCGATATTGTAATAGTAATTTTAAGTACATTTTGTTATGTGGCCACAATAAAGAGTAATTCTATTCTAATTCTATTCTATTCTACATAGGTACCAGGTAGGTACCTATCGGCATTACTAAGTGTATTTCCCAGTCTCGTTTGAGATCTCTCGGATCAAAATAAGAAGAAAGATGCAAAAGTAGACGACCTCGGCCGGGCCGAGTTTCGCCACGTTTTATGGCCCTTTCCATTGATCAAGTTGTTTAGGTACCTGCCATCTGCATACTGTGTATTGTATATGGTAACAAACACAAAATAAAATACGTTAAATATGAGTATTTAGATAAATAATTATACTTTATGCACTCATCTGACACACTATAGAGATCCTATATGTCCAAGTTTCTTAAATCTACTTCTTACCTACATGGACATTTTTTGTCAACATCCCTATTGACTATTGACATATACTTAGTTAATACTAACTGCGCACATTTCAGCTCAATTGTCTACCCGTTTAGACGTGAAAAAGTAACAAACATACATCCAGACATCTTTAAGTTTTTTTCTATAAATGGTTGTTCCTGCGTCTTTGAGTAATCGGTGAACATACAAACTAAAATGAAGATTTCGACGAATTGTGAATCTTTTTCAATTTTCATTAGGCACTTTTACGTATCATCAATATAAAAAAAACAGTGTCTCTATAAAATTTATCCGAAACATCTTGTGATCTTTTTTTTTGTGTACAACATATATTTGGTAGGCTCAAGAATAGGTCAAGTATTTATCTGACACAGACGAAGAAGCGCGAGCCACTAACATTATAATGTTACTTTGTTCTGCCTAGATTACATTAAATCGAAGCAGGATATTAATTTTCGAAGCATTTAATTATATTCGATCGTTCAAGGACCAATCAATCGTTTGCATGCAAAACATCTGCTGTGTTGTTTTCAATTGGGCTAATTTAGATATTAGTGCCGCTAAACAGTTTGATTTGTAGTACTAGGACTATTTTGTTTTCTGTGCTCGTAGGACTATTTGGATTAGCGTTCTGCATTTGTTATTCTAGCTTTGTTGATAACATAATTAAGTTGCTGATTATTTTGTGCCTAGGACTTCCTAAACAGCGGGGTTTTTTAAAAATACCAGCGACCATGTCCGACCAGGCAGCCAATATAATCAACATTTGACTACCTACTTTTGATAATTTGTTACATTTTACTTTCTTACAAAAAAAAATATTCCGCCCTCAAAAATACCCCCTCCATATGTCTCTATCCTGCGCCACCTCTTATGATGGATTATTAAATTGATTTTTTTTGTATGAATGTAAAACGTTACCAATGTAAATATATAAAAGGAAAGAGTGACTGATTGATCTATCAACGCAGCCTAAACCGCTGAACTGATTGGGTTGAAATTCGGAATACAGATAGGTTTTATGACGTAGACCTCCGCCTCCGCTAAGAGAGGATTAGGCCGCGCGGGCAAAGCCGCGAGCATAAGCTGGTATTAATATTAAAAGTAATATCACATGTTGTTTATGATAACCCATAAAAACCACTGTATAAAATCAAAAAATAACGAACACATTCATCTATTTCAGGTCAAGGCACACTGCGCTCATTCGACTTCTCATTAACTCCCCTGCTGACATGCTGCGGTTTCTTCATCATGTACCTGGTGGAGGAGATAGTCCACGTCTACATCCACAGCAGAGAGAAGAAGAACGGACAAGCCCCCCTCGTGAGGAACCTTAGTGTCAGGAAGAGCGGAAGGGACAGCTCATCCAGTGGAGACAAGAGCGTTACCAACTCCACCGCTGATCTGATTGACCCTGATAGCATAAAAAAGGGAAAGGTGAGTTGCATATTGGCCGTTCGGTTTTTTAGAATCAGAACAACAAAATCTTTATTTGTAACTAACATGGTTCATTCAAAAAATATAGATCTTAAATAATGTGATATTTAGTTAAACATGTTTCTGCCCAGAGGGCGTACAAATGTTTAAATTTAAAAAATGTATTTATGTATAGAGAGAAGACGAGCAAAACGCTATCCTGATCTTAAGAGATAACGCTGCCCATGATCAGTACAGTGCCATCTAGGATTTTACAAATATAAAATTCTAGGTGCACTACACCAACGTTTCTCACTCAAGAGTATAACAAGTTAAGACTCATTAGCCCAGAAATTTCACTAGCTACAGTGTCTTTCTATCGATGCACAGTAATGTTTGCACATCACTGTTCATGCGGTAGAATAACTGGCACTGTTTGTGTGCCCACCTAGTCGACCTCCTGCAAAGGAAGTGGTAAAACCTCCTGACAATAACCTTTATTGAACTTTTTTTATGTTAATTTCAGGACGTAGAAAACAACCACGGCCACTCACACTCCCAGGGACACGGCCATAGCCACATGCCTGTGAACACCGGTGATGACGTCACGTCCGCTCTGCGCGGCTTGCTCATTGTTCTGGCTCTCTCCATCCACGAGCTCTTCGAGGGTCTGGCTGTCGGTCTCGAATCCAGCACTTCTCATGTTTGGTAAGTTAAGATAAAACTTTTCAAACAATTTTTTTTGAAATAAATCTCAACCTATAAACGTGAAGGTTTGAAAGAATGTATAGAGGATGTCTGATGACTGATGTCTGGATTCGGGATGTATGTTCGTTACTCTTTCACGGCGAAACGGGTGGAGCTGAAATTTGGTATAGGTAGAGATAGATTAAACCCTGGAATAACACATAGGCTACAGTAAAGCAGGTAAAACCGCTGGGCACAACATGTAGTGTCTTATAATTCAACAGATTTAATAAAAAATTATTAATTTCAATTTTACTATATGCTACACATAGCGCCATCTATTGTTGAGTGGCATAAAGACTTTGATCACATCAACGTAATGAGGCGTATTAGTTTTGCTGCTCGGCGCTAGATGGCAGTGCATTATTTTTCTTACCATAGCCACAAGATTTAAGCATTTGCCAGTTATTTTACACCAACTAAGATAACCATGACTTAGTCAATAAACGGGAAATTTCTTATAAAATGAAACTACTACTGCTAATATCTCATAAATTCAATAATTCTAATTTTCTCATATCTTAATAACATCGTTATAGCATTTTCGTGGATACAATAATAATTTAATATTTTATTCTAGGTACATGTTGGGAGCTATATCAGCGCACAAGTTGGTGATTGCGTTCTGCATCGGTGTTGAATTGATCGCTACTCGCACAAAGACTTGGCTGTCTATCGTTTACATTACTACCTTCGCTGTGGTATCTCCTATTGGTATCGGAATTGGAATCTTGCTGGTGGGTGGACAAGGAGCCGCCGCGGCTGGCGTGTCATCAGTCGTCCTTCAGGGATTGGCGTCTGGAACTCTTCTCTACGTCATCTTCTTCGAGATCTGGAAGGGAGACAGGACCGGCATTCTTCAGTACATTGCGTCCATCGTTGGATTCTTCCTTATGTTCGGCCTACAGCTATTGAGTAAGTTCTATTAATTAACTATAAATTAATACAAACAAAGTTTTAGAATTAATTGGTCTCAGTCAGTCAATTACTTTGTATGTTTGTTACATAAAAACCCATCATATTAACCACCAAGTCATATGATTAAAATATTAACCGATTGGGATATGAAAGTCTGTTTTTTATTATTCTATTTTATAAATACCTTAAATATTTCTAATTTAATTTATTCTTTGTTACAGCACCTCACAGTCACTCTCACGGCGATGGCGATCACGGACATTCCCACGGAAAATAAATTCAAGACCTTAATTATTTATTGGAAATGAGATGCACTTAATTTATTATGTAACTTAAGGGTTATGAGAGAACGTTTTATCTGCCGTAATAAGCTATGAGTAATAAGCTTTAACCTATGTGGAAGCTATCATAAAAATGCATTATGTGCTACCATTTACAGTAGAAAATAGAAAAGGAGGATTATAGTATATTATAAAGATAAAAATGTTTAGAACGTATTTGTACTTGACAAAGTAACAATGTAATGTTGATGAAGTGGTATACAGGTACAGGTACCTTATAATAATACTAAACAACAGAACGATGGTTGGTGTGATGTTTTAATACCTTTTAAGCTTTTAAAACCTTTTTAACTTAGTCGTTAAATTATTGAGATATAAATATTTTAACGACTATATTTTAAAATTTTACAAAGTACAAAGCTATTGGTATTATAATATTGAAATAAGTCTAGTCATCGAAGAGAAAGTTTTCAGTAGGTTTGATCAATTTGTCAACTAGATTTATCTCTTAAGAATATTCTAAGATATTAATTATTATGGCTAAGAATTATTGGCTATGTGTCTGTCACAAATATGTTATAAACTAATATTTCTTAAATCTAAACATAAATAAAAAAAATATTTCATCTAACCTTAACCCATGCTGCCATACAATTTGTTTAAAACATTTAACCAATGTGACAAAATCCAGTTAAACGTAAGAACAAAAATACTTATGTACCTATTATAAGTTATGTTCTAACTATTTAGTATGTTGGTTAGGAAGTTGGTTACTTAGCACCTATCGATACAAAAAAATGAGAATGCAAAAAAAGAGAATATTCATTATTTAAAAATAATATTTTATTCATAATTTTGACCCTTATTAAAAACGGCCAAGTTTGTGACGTATGGCTGCTGATCGCAGATCACGTAGTAAATAACCAATCATTTTAAACTGTTGTCTGTCTGTGATATTAAAACAGGAGGAAGCAGGTGAACTTTAGTATTAGATTGTAATTAAGTACATAGAAAATAATTAACAACATAATAATAAATGAAGTTTATAAACCGTGACTTATACATGAGATAAGTTACTATCGAGGACGCGCCTAGCTTTTGTATTTAAAGCAGATGTTGAGTGAAAACTCAATGACACAATTCATTTATATTATGTAAATGTATGTAACAAGTACTGCTGGAGGTTTTATTCCTCTCCTGAATGAGGAAAATTATTATCCTCAACAAATTATGTTAAGCTTATAAAGCCCAGTGCCTTAAACATTAATGTTGAGTGTTCTTTTTCATTGTTTTTGAAATAAAAGTTCATAATAAAATTAAACGTCTTGTTTTATTTCTCGTTATTACGCGTAGGTAGAGGTTATTAACGCAATTATTGGATTTATGTATCAATATTAGGTATCATTAATAATAAAATGTGTATTGTTTAATACATATTATTTGATTTTTATGGTTAATCAGTACCTACATCATTTATTATCATTACATTTATCATTCGCTTCGCACTTTAACTCCTACGTACAGCATTGGTCTTATCTATACTATAATTATTATAATACTAGCTGCAACCCGCGGTGTTACCCGCTGCAAAATTTTCGATGGCCGAAGATTTTGGCCAAGTGGGGTTACGGTGAAGATTTTTGCCAAGTGTGGTTACGTTGAAGATTTTTGCTAATTTGGTTTACGGCGATGATTTTTGCCAAATGGTGTTACGTCTAAGATTTGCCAAGTGGGGTCGATGGTAAAGATTTTTTCCAAGTGGGGTCATTGTCGAAGATTTTGGCCAAGTGGGGTTACGGCGAGGATTTTTGCTAAGTGGGGTTTCGGCGAAGATAGCTAACTTCACCGAAAACCGAACCGAATAAGAAACCGAATTAGGAAAAAATGGAAAATCGAAATAAATTTGTCAAATGCTAACTTCACCGAAAACCGAACCGAATAAGAAACCGAATTTTGAAAAAATGGAAAATCGAAATAAATTTGTCAAATACTAACTTCACCGAAAACCGAACCGAATCCATGTGGATTCGGTTCGGTTCAGTTCCGAATTAAAAAATATCAACTAAGTTAACTACGAAAAAAAAATGGAAAATCGAAATAAAAACTTTGTTTACGGCGAATATTTTTGCCAAGTTGCGTCGATGGCAAAGATTTTGGCCAAGTGGGGTTGATGGCGAAGATTTTGGCCAAGTGGGGTCGATGGCGTAGATGTTGGCCAAGTGTGGTCGATGGCGAAGATTTTGGCCAAGTAGGGTGGATGGCGGAGAAGTTGGCGAAGTGAACAAACTAAAGATCATTAAAATCGGTCCAGCCGTTCTTGAGTTATGAGTATTGAAACTTTTAAGAAGTACCAGGATATCAGAAACATATAGGAGATGTTCGGGTCATTTCGTGAGATTTCGGTTAAGTTCGGAATTGACAATTGCGTCATCAGACGTATTCGAATTTCAAAAAAAATTGAAAATCGTATTTGACAAATGACAAATGTCAGACTTCACCGGAATTTCACGAAATGAGCCGAACATCTCTTCATGTTTCTGGTATCCTGGTACTTCGTAAAAGTTTCAATACTCATAACTCAAAAACGGCTTAACCGATTCTGATGATTTATGGTTTCTTCGATTCGTCTTCTTCTCGACTATAATATGCATGTTAAAAAATTAAGTACGAAAAAAATAATGAAAATCGAAATAAATTTGTCAAATCCTAACTTCACCGATAACCGAACCGAATAAGAAACCGAATTTGGAAAAAATGGAAAATCGAAATAAATTTGTCAAATCCTAACTTCACCGAAAACCAAACCATGACCACACCATGACCATACCATGACCATACCATGACCACACCCTGACCACACCCTGACCACACCATGACCACGCCCTGACCACATCACGATCACAACCTGACCACACCATGACCACAACCCTACCACACCATGACCACGCCCTGACCACATCACGATCACAACCCGACCACACCACGACCACAACCCGACCACACCATGACCACGCCCTGACATCACGATCACAACCCGACCACACTATGACCACGCCCTGACCACATCACGATCACAACCCGACCACACTATGACCACAACTCGACCACACCATGACCACGCCCTGACCACACCATGACCACGTCATGACCACAACCCGACCACGCCACGACCACACCATGACCACGCCCTGACCACACCACGACCACAACCCGACCACACCATGACTACGCCCTGACCACACCACGAACACACCATGACCACACCATGACCACGCCACGACCACACCATGACCACGCCCTGACCACACCACGACCACAACCCGACCACGCCACGACCACACCCTGACCACACCACGACCACGCCACGACCACAACCCGACCACACCATGACCACGCCCTGACCACATCACGATCACAACCCGACCACACCACGACCACAACCCGACCACACCATGACCACGCCCTGACCACATTACGATCACAACCCGACCACACTATGACCACAACTCGACCACACCATGACCACGTCATGACCACAACCCGACCACGCCACGACCACACCATGACCACGCCCTGACCACACCACGACCACAACCCGACCACACCATGACTACGCCCTGACCACACCACGACCACACCATGACCACGCCACGACCACACCATGACCACGCCCTGACCACACCACGACCACAACCCGACCACGCCACGACCACACCCTGACCACACCACGACCACGCCACGACCACAACCCGACCACACCATGACCACGCCCTGACCACATCACGATCACAACCCGACCACACCACGACCACAACCCGACCACACCATGACCACGCCCTGACCACATCACGATCACAACCCGACCACACTATGACCACAACTCGACCACACCATGACCACGCCCTGACCACACCATGACCACGTCATGACCACAACCCGACCACGCCACGACCACACCATGACCACGCCCTGACCACACCACGACCACAACCCAACCACACCATGACTACGCCCTGACCACACCACGACCACACCATGACCACGCCACGACCACACCGTGACCACGCCCTGACCACACCACGACCACAACCCGACCACGCCACGACCACACCCTGACCACACCACGACCACGCCACGACCACAACCCGACCACACCATGACCACGCCATGACCACATCACGATCACAACCCGACCACACCACGACCACAACCCGACCACACCATGACCACGCCCTGACCACACCATGACCACGTCATGACCACAACCCGACCACGCCACGACCACACCATGACCACGCCCTGACCACACCACGACCACAACCCGACCACACCATGACTACGCCCTGACCACACCATGACCACGCCACGACCACACCATGACCACGCCCTGACCACACCACGACCACAACCCGACCACGCCACGACCACACCCTGACCACACCATGACCACACCATGACCACGCCCTGACCACACCACGACCACAACCCGACCACGCCACGACCACACCCTGACCACACCACGACCACGCCACGACCACAACCCGACCACACCCTGACCACACCACGACCACACCACGACCACAACCCGACCGAAAACCGAATCGAATAAGAACATTACTGTGCTTCGGTAGAAGGGCACTGTAGCTAGTGAAATTACTGGGCTGAGGAGTCTTAACATCTTATGACTCTCAAGTAAGAAGCGTTGGCGCAGTGCACCCAGAATTGTACATTTGTAAAATACTGAGTAGCACTGTACTAATAATGGGCAGCGTTATCTCTTACCATCAGGAGAGCGTCTTGCTCGTCTTCTTACTTCGTTGTATAAAAAAAAAAAAAAAAAAAAAACGAATAAGAAACCGAATTTGGAAAAAATTGAAAAGATTTTGGCCAAGTGGGGTTGATGGCGAAGATTTTGGCCAAGTGAGGTCGATGGCGAAGATGTTGGCCAAATGGGGTCGATGGCGAAGAAGTTGGCGAAGTGAACAAACCAAAGATCATTAAAATCGGTCCAGCTGTTCTTGAGTTATGAGTATTGAAACTTTTACGAAGTACCAGGATATCAGAAACATATAGATGTTCGGGTAATTTCGTGAGATTTCGGTTAAGTTCGGATTTGACAATTGCGTCATTAGACGTATTCGAATTTCAAAAAAAATTGAAAATCGAATATTGAAAATTGAAAACAAATTTGTCATTTGTCAAATCCGAACTTCACCGGAATTTCACGAAATGAGCCGAACATCTACATTTTTCTTGTCTCCTGGTACTTCGTAAAAGTTTCAATACTCATAACTCAAGAACGCCTGAACCGATTTTGATGATCTATGGTTTCTTAGATTCGTCTTCTTCTCGACTATAGACCTCCTTAAACTTTCTGGTATCCTGGTACCTGAAGGTAATAGGAGCCACCATTGAGACGCCAAAAATAAAGTTGTTTTTTTTTATTTGACATCAATTCTCTCAGATACTGTTTTATTTATCAGGATAAAAAGTAGCCTATGTGTTATTCCAGAATCCAAGCTACCTTCATACCAAATTTCAAGTCAATCGGTGCATCCGTTTGAGCGTGAAGAAGTAACAAACATACACACACACACACTCACACACTCACGCACTCACACACTCACACACATACACACAAACTTTCGCTTTTATAATATTAGTAAGATAATAGAGGTGAGTGATAAATAACGTCACGATGACAAAGTCACAGTGACTTAACTTCTTTGAGTATCACCGTGACTTGAAACCAAGTTAGGGCTTGTTCACGTGTACCCGCGGGCGCGGGCGCGGGCGCGGGCGCGAAATATCAAACATATGACGTGCTATGAAGGTGCTCACGTACAACGCACGTGCGGTGTGAGCAAAGTCTGTTGCGCCCGCGCCCGCGCCCGCGTGTTATAGCGTGAACAAGCACTAACAACGTTCCAAAATCACATAGGTCGTTATCTCCGTTCGGCGTCACTCCGAGTTCCGAGTCACTTCGGAACGAATAATAACGACAATGAACGAAGCTGCCTGCGATTTGCGATTGCAGTGACATTCGTAAATTACCGTCCGCCATCGTGTATCTTCGGTTTAAGCGCGAGTGGAAGAGAATTACTTTTTTATTTCTGACCTGTTTTTTTCGCGATCTATATTTTAGCGATAAAAAAAACTGTACATAATATTAAATGATTTTTATTGTTATTATTTTATATTGTAAATTTAAAATCAATGTACATTGATGTTGTTGATTCAAAATAATAAACACGCCGCATTCAGTTACAATAAAGTTGTGCGACAGTCCTAAGCTTGTAAAAGTGTTAAGATTATAGTACGCGGCACCAGTCTTTGGTTTTGACCATAACGGTGATAACCAAAGACTTGTGCCGCGTACTGCAGATGTCAAAAATATGGCTCTATAAATTTTTGGAATTTTCAAAATTATATTAAAAAATAAAATGAAAATTTTCTGATCAACTGTTTCTTCAAGAAAGTTTCTCGTACCAAATGGAGGGTATATCGTTATGAGAGTGATCGACGCGACCGACGTGACAAAGTCACGTTGATTAATCACTATGACTTTTTTGGAACTGGAACGACAGTCACAGTGATTGTAAAGTAACGTTTTTCCCCACCTCTATAATATAATAATGATAAGAGTTGCTATGTGTATACAGATACCATTACAGCATTTTGTTCAATCGTAAGTTACAATACCTATATCAACAAACATTAATTTTCTTAGGTAGTCGACTCCACTGTAAAAAAATGAAGTAAGTTTATAATAATTATAACAAGTTTTTGAGTCCCAGTAAGAGAATAGGGAAGCCGTAACTATAATTCAACTCACCGGGGCTTATTAAATATTGTACCTCTAACTACATAAATATTTAGCTCTAAATGAAAAAACTAAAAAAATATGGCCATCCTACAATAAAATGAAAATCTAGCCGTCGTTGATTTATTTATTGTCAGTGTCATTTAATGTGCTTTTTTACTTTTTGTCATTTGTCAAAGTCATATCGGCCGCTGCCATTGTGGATTGTACAAGTTTTTTTGTCGCAGTTTTTGTTGTTTTTCATTGTGGTGCATTTGTTTGGTAATTTTCAAATTACAAATAATTACCACCAGATATACGAAACAAGGAATTTACTGTGCAAAATCCCGAAGTTATTTAATTACGCCTACACTCATTAAAGGTAAGTAACGTTAAATCAACGTAGTTCACTTCGCTAACATAAACAAATTGTATTTTGATTCATTTAATCCCACTTACGTAAAACTTGCAATAAAATGTTAATTTCACAAATAGAAAGTGAAATTCGTGTATGATATAACAAGTTGAAAGGTGAAATTAATCGGGTCTTTAACCTTGCGAGTTGGGAGCGCGTTAGTTTCATTCGAGCTCGCAATATAGAAAGTCAAGTTTCTCTGCTAACTTAGCATTTTGTTAAAGCTTCGTAATTTAATATAATTAATTATTATGAGTGTGCTAATTGGCTCTGCCGTTTGTTTGTCTGTCACTCCTGAGAGTAAGTTTTAGCCATTTAATATTTCATACCTGTTAGACATTTTATTTGCTTTCACTTTGTGTCTAAGTTTTGTTTATCTATTCAAGGTTATTTTTAAACGCCGCTGTCCTTAACAAGAACACTGATAAGCCAAAAAACTTGTTCTGTGTAAATTGGTAGAACATTGGTTGGCACTGTATAAAATGTGAAACAAAAATTTTATGTTTAGGTCCGTTGCTACCAGCGCTTCAATTGTTTTGAAGCAGTGGTAGATAGTGGATTGAATAAGCTTATAGCATCCTCAAATTAAGGCTTAAATTTGAATGGGGTTGCGGCCTGATCGAGCCGTTTGGGAGTTTAAGGGATAGCTGATGTTTTAGATGATGCTGTAAACTAAATTACATATTTTAGGAACAACTTATTATTGTAATAAAGACATATTTCACGAAGCATTATCTTAAAGCTGTAAACGAAAGGTTTTTAGTGGGATTAATAAAAACCTAATCATTTTATTAATAAAATCATTATATTTTTTTAATCATTATATATATTTTTTTATTTTTTTTTATTTTAGGTCCAAGTGAATTCCAGCCAGCATACCGCAGAATGTCAGCCCCAGGTCTCACATCGGAAGCCCAGCTGCGCTACCTGCTGCAATGGTTCGGAGAGTTCAGTGAGCTTCAGCGTGAAGACTTCCTGCCGATACTGGCAGCGGCTAAAGGAGATCGACCTGAGCAGCTGGCTGCTACGTTGGCTGGCTTGTCTTGTGAGGATAAGCCTGTCAGCTTGTTCCAGTGCCGTGTAAGTTTTTTATTTACTTTTAAAATCCAATCGGAGTTCAAATCTTGCCCTGTACGACTTTAATTAGTTAGTTCTTTTTTTTACTTGCTTTTCTGCTACACTTTGGCTTTGACTAGTTACCACCATTACAACACTGTGTTGCCAATCGGTTACTACTTATAACTGTGTTTGAGTCTCTGGTACTATTTCCTTCGAAGCCAGCAGGAATTTATCCCACTTTCTAGGTTTATTTTGCTACTATCTTCGGCCGCATCATCGTAAGATGCGAGCTGTGGTTAAAGGTTAATCTATAATCAATAAAAAAAAACAGCTTAATTGTTAATTAAGTTGAGAAATAGTCACATACTTAAAATTATGGTAAAAATGGGTTTTCAACTTCTCAAGCCAAAATAATAATTTAAAGAAAATCATAGATTAGCACAGAGAAGACATTTCAATAGGCAAAACTAAAGAAAAAAATAAGGGACAAATAAAATCAATCAAAACAAAAAAACATTGAAACTATTCTGATAATTATTATTTCTTGACCATTCCAAAGGTAATAAATTGCAGTGTAGAAGTATAGTACAACATTCCACTGCATTAGTAAGTGGTGTTGCAACACAATGGTATAAGAGAGAACCTTGAATTACCAATTATGTAGGTAGGTATATCAATGCATTCTAGGTTATTCTTCTCTTTATAAATTATCCTTGACAGTTGGTGTGGAAAAACGAATGACAAATTTTTCTTTAATATCAGTAAATTCATACAAACTTTCACACATAATTTCATACAATCAGCTTTCACTCTATCTACTTCGGGTAAGCCATTCATCATATCAGTTCTCCACCTTCTCACCTCACCACAAGTGTAATCCCAGAACTGTTTCATTAGTACTAGTTCAGTTCAGGCAATAAGATTTGAATTTGATAAAGACAGTGACAGGATGAACTGATGAGAGACAGTGTGACCCAGTGTTTTGAAACATAAAATTCTGCGCGGAACTTCATTGCACCTTTCACCCTAATATAAGATGGAACTAATGTTCCATCTTTCTAAATTAACGGCATACTCCTAATAAGACCGTTTCTATACGAGGTTTCTATACGTTTCTGTACGAGGGTCTTCCTCAGGGAGTTGCTGTGGTTACGGCACAAAGCCGAAGTAAATACAAGTGAGTTTATGCTGTTAATTTACAAAGATGAATCTAAATACTCACGAATCGTTTAGTGTAAAAATATATTAGTTGTTACATCTTGTCCAGTAATTTCGGTGGTAACTAAATCTGGAACATGATACCACCTGCACTTTACTGCTAATTATTAATTTTAAAGTCTGACTTATTTCTTACTCCAGATAAAACTATTCAACGAGTGGTTTCCATCATGGGCAGAGGAAGATCAGGACACTCTCATAAAGGGTGTAACTGAAGTCGACCCAGAATTTGGCACCAAGCTGCAAGATCTCATCGAAAATGGACCACCAGTGAACGGCGAAGACACACTCCCTGAAGTGTCCAATGAAACTGAAGAACTAACGAATGGCCATGAAAATGAGGCTGAAGAGCCAGAACCCACCGAACCTCAGGGAATCTCCCAAGAAAGTGTCCCGGTAGAAATTGCTGCAGCATCTTAAAGATTCCTAGTTAATGCTAGGTATGTATTTTAAACGATTTTGAGAAGTATTGTGAGCGTTGTCCATATTAATTATAATATTTCATCACTAAACTCAAAACATGTTGAAAAAATGGATAGATGTCCTGCATTACAAGTTCCTACCTTAAAGTCAGGACAAAACTCTGAATAGAAAACCTTACATGAGTTTAATTGATAAATATTATAATTAATATGTATTTCAAAGATATTTATTCAATCTCATACGAAGTATTAATGATAGTGCCAATCATGTAAAAATTTACATGTGCCAATATTACAAAATATGGTTGTACTTTTTAAAGAACAAAGTAATATATTAATGTAATGATATCACAACTTTTTGCTAAAGCAAAGTTGTCCTTCCACAAAATAAAAAAAAACATGTTAGGATGTATTTGAATCAATATATGGTTTGTACTTTTAAAAGAACAAATTTGTTAAAAAGACATTTAAGTGTCACAAGTTTTAGCTATAGCAATTACGCCGTAAAATTTTAGCTATAAATTGGCAGCAAATGTCTTGCCTTCAAAAGAGCCTAATTGATATGTTCATGTACTCTCAAATGTTATTATCTAAGATATTTACTGTCTCAAAGTTCACGAGTAGCTTTCTTTGTCTTTAAGTCTATTTAAGTGTAATTTAAACATTCCAAATGATATTCCAATTTTACAGATAAATGGAAAAATACTTTGATATAAATAATTATAGTTTTCAACACACAAAAATATACCCAGTCTTTATTAAGGCATGCATAGATTATAAAAGATCCAACATGGAAAGGCCTCTTTAGATTTTGAAATCTAAAAGTCATATTATATTAAATGTATTAAGATCTATCTGTCTCAGAGTCTTTATAGGTGTTAATGCAAAAGACAGCCCCCATCAATTATAATTAGTATAGTTTTAGCGTTTTTTGTTGAGAATCTCAGTATAGAGTCTCTTTATTAGTATACAAATTATGTATTAAAATTCCATATTGTATTCCATTTTTTTTTAGAAATTTATTTAGTTATATAAGTTTATATTATTTAAGACAGTATTAGAATCATACATATTATTTTATAAAAAAAAAAAGACGTGTGGCACTCGGAGACTGCCGCGGTAAAGCTATTGCATAGCATTTTTTATCAACTTATGTAATTATAGTATCACCGCTGTGCCGGTCGGAGTGGGGGGTGTTAGGTTTTTTTCGTTACGGAATTTCTGGATTCGGTCCCCACTCTCAAGGCCCGCGATAGAAGCTATGCATGCAATAGCTTAATATTATATTCATAGATTTATTATATTAAAGGCATAAGTGAAACTACAAGAAAAACTGCAGTAGGTAGTATTTTTTCTTAAAAATGCTAATAATAATGCAAGAAAAACCTTTGATATTCGATATTGTAAAATATACATAAAAGCTAAGCCTACACTCCACTTTGCCCAAATGTTAGCGCGCAATGTCAAAATTCTCATTCAAAAAGTACCTTTGCCATTATAATTTTTGTTTGAGAATTTGACACACAGGACTGAGTATATCGTAAGTGGAGCTGGCCTATTATAAGCCCCAAAAGAAAGGCCAAACAGTAACTAAGTGTCATTATTTACATTTGTACCTATTCAAAACTCACTTAGTTTATTATTTAATTAAATAGTTTATTTATTGCACCCTTGATGTATTAGCTTAGTTTACGATGTCATTTTATTAAAATTAAGTTTTTGATGTTAAGAATTATCCTTTTGTACTTTGAATGATACAATTTTTTTTGTATTTTTTACTGTTGGCCTTTGCAAAGGACAAGGAATGGGACATAACAAATTTTTTCAAGCCAAGATTTTTTCTCGGTAATTTGAATAGCCCCTAAAGACTTGTCAAAAGGTTAATAAATGAGAGGATCAAGCCCAAGGTTGACGAAGTATGAATTGCAAGTATTAAAGTGCTATGCTTTGAGCGTGCCAGTTACATAGATAACTGACACAAATTACTAATGACTAATGTCTTGGTGAGTCATCAATGGAAATTTTAGCTTAATTGTCTACCAATTTTGCCCAAAACGGTATTAAATATGAGTCAGGTTTTTAAGTAATTGAGAACAGGATTGTAGAATATAAAATTATTTAAAAGGAAAACGTGACACACTGACTGAATGATATATTAACGCACAGTTCGAACCACTGATTGAACAGATTGGGTTGAAATTTGACACGCAAATAGGTTGTAGACTTCTAAGAAAGAATTTCTTAGTGAGTGAAGCTGCTAAGCTAGTAAATTTTATTTTCTTTCTTAGATACTTTAATTAAAAAGACTAAATAAATGGTTATAATTAAATCGAGTAAAATTATACATTTTGATTGACTTAGATAATATTCATGATCAAGAAAAGATAATGGCACTAAATTTTTTAAGACTCAGGTAAAGAGTTTTTTTAATGAATTTTATATTATCGATCTAAAGTTTCGAAAACATTTATGTATTAGGTATGTAATAGTAATACTATTTAAAATTTTTAAAACCTGTATCGCAATAAAAAAAAATAACAAAATTATTTTCTTAGAGAAAGTGAAATAATGATTTATTTTAATTAAACTTGTGTTTAATAAAGTTTCTCATTATGAACGTTTTGGGGGTTAATAAAGCTGTGTACACACCAAAAAAATAAGGCGAATGAAGTTCAATCGTGTTTGTGACGACTTATGGTGGACGCACATACATCCGCATCGAACGCGCCGAAAGAATTTTTGTATAGGAAATCGTCTTCCAATTCGGACGATTCGACTCCGGCAAGTGTGCGAGTTTTCATGATATTTCATATAAAGAATTCAAAATTCGAATCGTTCGGCGCGGTCGATGGATAGATGTGAGTGTACCTTAGCGAAGGCCTAACCAACGAGCGTGGAGTGCGAAAATTAATTAATATTATTATTCGTTAGGTGTGTACACCGCTTTATGCTAACTTTACGATATGAGAGCAATTAATGGAATTAAGCGTTATTTAGCGGAAATCTATGATGATTATTAATTAAATATTAATAAATATTTAGTGCTTTAAATATCCAATATTAGATCGGAATATCTAATATTCCCATCAAATACTAGCCGAATTTACACAAAATTTAATATTTAATTAATAATCATAATATGAGAGTAGATAAAATATTAAAAATATTACTATATACATAAGTATATAAGATAGAAAGGAAAGTGATGTAGGGTGCTTTGGCAACAACTGGTTGGAAAGATTCCATTAATAATCGTAAATTATGTATTTAAATATTATTTAATAAACTATTTATAGTAAACTCATGTTTTATTTATAAAACACAATTTCTCTTCATTAATTATTTTATTTTAATGCAATGAAACGTTTAAAAATATTATATTAATGAGTATGTTGAATCACAGAGGATTGTAATATAGGTAGATACCATGCTTCAAGTTTTATGTAGGCACATAATGTGGCACATTTTTTTGTGTAAAAGCACAGAATACATACACAAAATATTAGTTTTTAATATTATGTTAAAAAAACTAGCCATTTTCAGTAGTTAGATACTATTGTATAGAATGTGTCCTAGTTTGTCCGTTAATTAGTTTTAAATTTCTCGATAAGTATTTTTTAATTTGAAATCAATAAAAAGGTGGTCGAGATATTAAGCTTTAAATTTTGATAAACGGATAACTGCAAAAATTCAATTTTCAGGAAAAATAAAAACCTATTTTTCGGTAGTAACATTTTTTCCAGAAACCAGAACTTTTAAGATACATAACTTTTTTATTTATTACAAGTAAAATGTAAATAAAAATGAGTAGATATATTTGGACCTCTAGAATTTGAATATAAAATAAAAACAAAAAAAGACATGGCGGTTATCCGTTTATTCGCCGGGGACGGCTATATTATAGTCGTTATATCTTAACCATTTTTTTATTATAATAATATTTAAAAAATACGTAACTAATACAATTATTACACTAACGGACCAAAACTATTTAATATTCTTAACATTGTCCTCCTATTTTAATACAAATTAGATTTAGGTTTTGGTGTGCGGTATCTCCCTTAATTACAATAATCTATGGGTAAAATTTATTAAATTCCGTTTAGGCAAGATAATAACATAACATGGCACATAATTTGTGGCTAAACCTATCTTAGAATTACTGCACCTTTGACTGATTTAGATATCTGAGCTGGTTACCTACAGCTTTCATAAAAGGAGACCTTATAGACTCCCTAGAAGCGGTTGAACTCAAGGTCGCGCGAGTTTGCAACGAAGTGGGTAGGGTTCGGTAGGCAGCGAGGTGCCGAATAGGCGTTATTATTATGAATTACTCAAAATATCAAAAAGAATTATAATATACTTTGTGATATTTTTACTACTTCACAACCATTATTCGGAAGTTTACTGCATAAAATCGTCATTCGGCACCTCGCTTCTTACCGATCGGATCCCTGTCGACCGCTTTGCAAACTCGCGCGACCTTGAGTTCAACCGCTTCTAGGGAGTCAAATTACTGTATTATATCTCTTTACCGTGGTCTAGCCAACGCTTCACTTCATACAGATGTTCGCGCGAAGAGTCAAATAGTCATACGAAAAGTACTTTTGTGGTTTTCCTTGAAAATTTTACACTTCGCGCGAACATTCGAGCGATTGCGGGCGGACTTTTTAGGCATTACACAAATATGGATGAATTTTGAAGGGTATATTCCCATTCGTCCCCACATCAATTGCCCCAGGTGGCAATTACCACTGAATGGCGACTCTGAAAATATGGTCCCCACGTTTAAATTGCTTTATACCTACTGCTGTGTAGGTCGCCAAACCCCCTCATCACCCTGCGAATACTTGGAATTTATTACCAAATGCCACCTGGAGGCAATTGATGTTTGGACGAATGGGAATACACCATTTTGAAGTAGGTACAATTAGGTACACAATTATGAAACTCAGTCGTTTAAGGCTTAATTTTGGAGAGGATCCAATCCACGTACGCTCCCACTCGCGTGTAAACTCCTGGCCATCCTTCAGTGCCGCAGGGCGAAGGGCCGTAGGAAACTACGCCCACAGCCACCCAATTGTTTGCTGAAGCCGCCTGACCCATCAGAGGACCTCCCGAGTCGCCTCTGCAGGAATCTCGACCGGCGATACCTCCGGCACAGATCTGAGTGTCAGTTACCTCTCTACTGACCTTTCTGAACACGGTGGCGCATTGGTCATTGCCTACTACTGGCACACGCGCTTTGAGCTTTATGTTCGATTCACTACCTGAAAAGGTGTAAAAGTTTTATAACATTTTATGAAAATAAGTGTAAAACACCGCCTGATCTGACTAAGCGAAGTTTGTAGTGCGATCAACTTAGAAGTCTCATTATCAGTCATCTCATTATCTTGCTTAGGCTGTTCCTTCATTGAGCGAACGAGACTCAAGCGTGTGAACGACGAATTGTCGTGTGGTCGCCACGATAACCTAACGTAGTCGTCGTGCCTGCAACTTATGCCAGCAAGCCCATAATGCAGGGTCAGTCTAAGTCAGCTGGCGCAAATTTCGCGTGAACTATCCAGTTCTCGTTCAAACAATGCTTTTGATATTTTGTTCTTTTTGTGAGAATAAGACTAACTGCGAAGTGGGGTTCTCTTAGGTCAGTAAACATACATCATTCGCTTAGCCAGGCCAATCGTTTTGTCTTGTTAAGTGTGACTAACTACTACAGCATCCATATCGTTACAAGCTACTTTCGTATGGCTTTTTTGTAGCTTGTTAAGTCGCTTTTGATACCTTAGGGACTTTACACTAAAGGCGCTGGAATGTCGCTAACTTGATTTTCTTTTTCATAATGGAATTGAAGCAGATTTCCTTTGGAAGGCACCTTAGGCGTACACATGCATCAGAATGCCAGGCAGAACATAATATTAAATTAATAGATTTTGCGAAGCACATTGTCAGTTTACAAATAAATTATGTATAATTGGCGGGTAGATTAAATTATCACTTGAGGCGCCTAGGATCTAGGGTATATAGGATCCTAAAAGCTTATAGGCTATATAGTGCCCTATTTAGAAATTACATGCTGGAAATTTTAGAGAGAGATTGTCAGCGTTAGGGAGGTTTGGATATCCGAAATAATTATTTAGTTGTAGGCCAAAGAAAGCAGTTATAATAAATCTCCCAACATATTTATTCTGCCGACCTGTTTGGATGCCTTCGAATGCAGCGTTCGACCCACTGTTGTCAGTTTCTGTTAAAATCAATTCATTTTGTCTTAAATTGCTCTTTACCTAAACTCTCTCAATAAATGTGAATAAAATTTGGCAGAACCCTGTAGCCACCTCCTGATTTTCTTCTTCTGACTACCCACATCAAAATCATTTTCTCTATAGATAGTGCTCCCACTCGAATTGCGAATTCGTATTCGGTGTCATCACAACTAAGTAAACCTGCATGTGGATTTTGTATCCAAATTGCAATAACGTCGCTGTCGTTTATTTTTTCAAATATCCTTGGAACTTGACAGTGAGTGACTCGAAGAGGACAAGTCGCTTTGAGGTGAATTCAATCACGAATCACCCGTAATGACACCCTCATATATATCCCAATGATGCCGTAGGTAGATATTTAGGTAGACAGGTAATTTATAAAACTTACGGTTTTCAGTTTTACCCCATCCAGCTACATCCATATCGTAACCATCAAATCTGCTTCGCTTCAGTTCATTCGACAGCGGGAGGCAAATTGGCTTGACGAAGTCACTGTACTGGACATCTCTGGACAGCCTGAGCAGGGCTATGTCGTTATGTTGGTTGGTGTCTTCGGAACTGTAGCCTTCGTGTGGAATGATCTCTTCGATGGGAACATCTACGACGGCTGGGCTGCAGTCATCTTGGGCGCAGTCTGTTGAGGTTGAGGTGTCCCATTCGCCGAGACGCACTTGAGATCTGGAAAACGTTAACATTATTATGTAAGTAAGTGATCATCATTGTCATCGTCGTGGATATGTCTTATTTCGAATACAGCGTTCTAAAATTTATTATATTCTAAGCCTATTTTAGACACAGGGACATGTTTATCATTAGTACTGTATTTTACTTAAATCTTTTATTGTCGTATTATTTTCTCTCACAGAAAGGAAAATTGATCGGCAAAGCATTATGGTTGGGGTTTTATACCAACTCTTCTTTTATTACCTACTGTTAACGTTTGACCGTTATATTACTTAAAAAGTTTACAATATACTCGAATAGGTAATAAATTAAGTGACTTACAATCTCCAATGTGGTGGCAGGTCGCCTCCGACGCAGTGAGCCGCAGTCAAAACATACCGGTGTGATATCAGCGCACCTCCGCAGTAGAATCCCCATCCCTTGGCTGAAAATCGTTTGCATCACATTATTAAGGAGATTCTCGGTTGACAGTTTTTATTAGCTTCCAGTAAAATTTTACTTTACTCGGCTTTGTACAAGTGATGAGGTGCCAGAATTGTTTTTGTGCAATCAGGATATAATTTCACAAATGATACGAATTCCCGCACATCATAGCACTTTACGCTCGTCATTCAATCGAGACTTGTTCAGATTTTTTTGGTCCAGTCACCATATCCTTTCAAAATGAATGAATCATGGCAGAATATTGGGTAAGGATTAGCTATAGCAACTTTGAGAATATTGGCGGTAATTTTCATCCCTAGTAACGAAAAACATACCTACCTACTAAACCAGTGAACAAACCGTGATGATATTTTAGTTATCTATTCAATTACGAGTAGATACTAGTACTTACGAGTACCAATGAGTAATAATAATAATTAAAATGCTCTCTAAACAAGAACTTTCCTTACGTTTGTCATATCGGAGCAGAGCCAGCCAGGGATGTTCGTCGATGTCAGTTTGAACGCCGCCGACGATCCGGTCGTTGTTCTGGATCCCGCATACTTTCATTGTAGGGAGGAGCTTGGACAGGTTCGATTTACGATTCGTTTGAGGTGCTTGAGTTGTTACCGGCTGCTGGTACAGGAACTCTGGAGGGCAGCATATCTGGAAAACAATATTTGACTAGGTAAGTAGATCTTTTGTTTTATTTATTATTATTAGGGGAACCTCAAAAGGACCGCTTCGACCATTTCTGATCTTTTGTGGCAGTCCAGATGAGTTATAATTCACTGCTTAAACCCGTGGCCTCTAGGAAGTTCCAGATGTTTCGGGGAGTGACTTGTATCTCTTCTGGGAGCATAATGTGTCGCCCCAGGTGGATACTTCTGTTGAACATGAGTGGGTCGCAGTCTTTAGATCGTTTTGGAGCAGCCTATGTTAAGTAAAGCATGCATTTAGCGAAGAGTCTTCAACTGAAATTGTATTTATCTATATCATTAGGGTTTGATATTTTACGTACCTACTTACGGGATATCTATGGTCGGTTAGAAGCTAACAAAGAGACAAGATAATATGCATATGAAAGTCCCAAAAGAAGATGTAGTCTGTACCTAACTGTCTGTAGAAACCTCAAATGTGTCTTGAAAGAGTGCATTATAAATGTATGTATACTACACACCTTAGGAATATTATAGTCTTCAAAGCCGCAGTGCAAGCCTCTCAGCAACTGCGTGAGTTGAGGATTCGTGCCGTGCTGCAACTGATTGTAGAGACCCGTGCAGTCTTGTACTCTGATGCAGTTCGCACCACCGTTGCAACGCTCTGAAACATTATACAACAATTCATTAGATTAAATTACTCTTTATTTAACACCATACTTAACAACAGAATAAGCTTAAAATATACTGATAATAATATGAGGACATTTTGCCCTTTCCTACCTGTTTTTATTGTTTTAGGGTCGTAATATATTGGGAAGTATGGTGGATCGTAAGAGATACCCTGAAGGACACCACATTTTGACTTAATGTTTGAGACTAAACTTAATTCGAAACCACGTGAAATATCATTTTGCATCGTCAAAGTAAATTAATTAATTCAATTTATTTTAAATGAAGTTCCATTATGTCCCATGCAATTTCGTAGTGTTTTTCAACGATGTCTAGGATAAACAATGGTATAAATCGTGAATGGTAGATAATGTTCATTTCATGCATTGTGCATTTATTTCATCGTTTCCAAGAATTTCAACGTTTTTGTCATTCTAGAAGCGCAGGATAGTGATTTTCTTAAAGTGGGCTCATCTCTATTATTATTCAAATTTTGTTAGTTTGTTGACTGAATACCAACTAACCTTACGCATATCGTTTTGTATATTTTTCCTTATTGGTTATAATATTCTAAGGACTAGGGAATTCCCATTTTAGTTGAAACTTTGAACGATTTATTATCATTGAGCGTCATAGCAAGTGGCAGGTTTAGAGTTCGTTGCCTTTTTATTATGTTTTCTTGACAAACGTGTTTTAGATGTCTTCAATAGAGATCATCTTGTCTAAGTAGGTACCTACTCTGAATGTGTTTTTAGGTGATTATAATATCATCAGTACAATATTATACACCTAAGTACCTACTTAAGTATATGTTTATTACCTAATGCATGGGTTATTTTTTTATTAAGGTACTTGTTTTGGTCGAGAGTCGAGACCATGGGCGGAATCAGGACTTTTTTTCTGAGGAAGGGGCCAAGGTGCAAACGACTAAATATTACGAAAAGTGTGCATTTGCTCGCTCCGTATGGTAAGAAAATTAAAATATCCTAACTAATAAGTACGTGAAAAAAAATTATAATCTTAACTAAAAAATATATTAAGCTTATTCCGAGCACCAAAAATTCGTACTGCATGCTAAGTATATTTATTTATTTTATATTTTTGTTGCGTCCGTGGCCAATGTCCAGAGTCCAGAGCTGTTTTCTATAAGATATCATATG
Organism: Hemithea aestivaria; assembly: GCA_947507615.1. Classification (NCBI taxonomy): domain Eukaryota; kingdom Metazoa; phylum Arthropoda; class Insecta; order Lepidoptera; family Geometridae; genus Hemithea; species Hemithea aestivaria. The sequence goes on along the minus strand of OX382344.1, from coordinate 8,061,040 downwards.
TATGAAGCAGCCGTTAAGTCGGAGGACTGGCGGGAAGTGGCACAGGACAGGACCAGCTGGAGGCTCTTATTGTCGGAGGCCAATACTTTAATATTGCTCATATTTCCAGTCACGATTACCCACGTCGGATGGTGAGGGACAGTGAAAAAGGTGAAGCTGAAACGCTTGTACTTGGACGTTCAGACGGCGCTGCTACATGTCCAACTGCACCCAGATATGAAGCTCACTTTGGGTTCTCGCGCCAATCTAGTAAGTAAGCCGTTAAGTCATGTTGCAGGCCTTATACAAATCTTGGCGTCCTGAAATTGTACCAAACATATAAGTTGGCCACAGAGCCTATCAATTGCTTTTTGACCCTAGCAGTGTGAGTGTGGGGTAACCTGTTGGAGTAAGAATAAACCCCAAATCAATAAATAAGGACTTCTACATCAATGTGTATAAATTATAACACTATATATCACACTTATATTATAAATGCGAAAGTTTGTGAGTGAGTGTGTATGTTTGTTCCTTCTTCACGCCTAAACGGTCCACCGATTGAGCTGTAATTTGGTATAGAGATAGCTTAGACCCTGGAATAACACATAATCATACTAATATTATAAATGTGAAAGTTTGTAAGAATGGATGTCTGGATGTTTGTTACTCTTTCACGGCTAAACGGGAGGACCGATTGAGCTGAATTTTTGTATATAGATAGCTTAGACCCTGGAATAACACATAGGCTACATAAGTACTGCGATTAAAACCGCTGGGCGCGGCTAGTATGCTATAGTATAGCGGGTAAAACCACGGCGCAGCTAGTAATGTAATAAAAGCTAAAAAGATAGTGAAAAAAGAAGTGAAAACAGTGACTGTAAACAGTAAACTATACGTGCAGAACAACTCGGTAATTTGTGGTTAAGTCGTAAGAATACCATCTACTAATGATACCTACCTAATTCCTACACTATACAGTCACATGTTGCTCTCGCGTCTTATCTTGATTCTCGTTGGGCATTATATGCTTAGATACCTATCAAATTGCTATGTATTGCATGTCATAAAAATGCTACTCAATCTGGTGGAAATATAAAATTATTATGCAAAATATCTTGTTAAATAAGTGTTATTTGGGTTATTATATTGAGAGAGCAGGGGGCCAAGCCGCCCCCCCCCCCTCCCCCCTAAATCCGACTATGACTGGCTACAACAAACAATAGCCGGCTAAACCTAGGTGTAGCCGAACTTCGAGGCTCAGCCGTGACATACCAAAAAAACATGTTGACCTTTTTCAGATACTTAAAATTAGTTATATTAGGTACATATAATAAGTAAAATTCCGCTAATCTTTTTAGTAGATAAGAAACGAAAATTCGGATTTGACGATAAAAACAAATTTATCTATTATAAATTTACATTAAATTAGATGTGGTATGTTAGTCTATAGGTAACAATGTTTAATTTGATTTCGATGTTATTCATAATTTTTATTCAAACAGTGTAGGTAAACACTACAATTGAGCTGCCTAAAAGAGGTTCCATAGGAAAAATTTCTTTAGAGCGTGAAGTTATAGAATAGAATATAGAATAGAATACCTACTGAATTTCTATCAGAAACTCAAAATAAATTAAATCTTTACTCCTACAATTAGGATTCGGTCTTAATGTTGAGTAGGTACCTATTTTTTTTTTTGACCCAGGAAAAATGCGTTATGCATCATCACCCCACGGCGGGAGGCGCGGGGCGGTATGTGAGACTCCCTCGCCGAAGATGGGCGCGGTAGGGATACCCACTAAAAAACCTGGGAGTGTTCCTGCGGGACGCCATAATGCCGGGGCAGCGGGTACGCCAAAGCACTCATCCGCGGCATATAATATTGAGTAGGTACCTACTTTAGGTCCTGTACATTCTACCTTCTTGAGGCATGTAACACTTTAAGAAGGCTTTGGCTTTAACCTATACAACGATGACCTTGACCCTTTCTCCCCGCCAGGTTATATTGTGTGGTTAAGGGTTGAAGAATCCCCTAGGACCAAGACATCTGTCATCTGGCAGATATGTTAGCAGACCTAGCTAGGCCTAGCTGTTGATCGAGACTTGCAACATCAATGCTTATAACATTAGTCTCCTCTAGGATAGCATAAAGAATTAAAGGAATTGTGGTAATAAGACATTATATTATGACTAATTTCAGAGTATAAAGATAATGAGTATGCATCGTACAAAACATAGGCGAGGTTAACGTCAAAGTTCAAAAGATTATTAATTTAGGTTGATAACAGCTTAACTAAGACCATATAAGTATTAGCAAATGATTGAAACCTCATTTAATAAAACCCGGTCTCTTAAATAACGAGATTCAACAAAATGGCAAAATAATGGAATCAAGACAGGTTGCACTAAGGTCAACAAAGTTTAAATACTAGATTAAATATTAAAAGAGGAAGGTTAAGGTAATTCCACTTACGTCCAACGACATTGGAGAGGGTGATCACGAGAATACAGCTAACGATAAAAGTTCTTTGGCACATAATGTTCATTGTAAACAAAACACTGTTCATTTTGTCGAGTTCATGAAATCCGTGTATGTTGTTGATCGGACAGCCCGTGCGCGACTGACTCTGACTACTCAACCGACCCTGACTTTGCCTCCGACCACAAACTTAAGGTTATCAACAATAATATTTTTAAAAACACGAACTCGGCATCAACTTGTGTGGTGACGCTGGCATTAATTATAAGCCACCGGCCGGTTGTGTTAGGTTTTCCTCTTGGCTGACCACTCACCACTCCTTGTTTACGAAAATATTGATATTAATGTCCTCTGACATGACTAAGGCCTTCGCTAAAAGATGATCTCTACATTAGAACAGAGCTATTTTAAGCTATCAGGTCATTTTGTAGGGTGAACAATTTAGGGTTTAATAAGATCCAAATTTTGAAGACTATTAAATTCATATTAAACTTAAATATGACGTACATTAATGCTATGTTGCTGTGGTTTTGTATTTAAAATAGAAAACAAGATTTTAATCCGCATCTAAATTACCTGAACCATGACATTCGTGAAGAACTTGAGAATCATAAAAAATATTTGTAGGAAGTTCATATTATGCGTTGAGAATTTATAACCCAAAGCAAAATATGTTAATTGGCGATGGACTGGAAGTTAGTTGACTAATTAAAAAAAATAGATACTTACATATTATTGTAAAATATAGTATAACCCTACATGATAATAAACAGATATAACTAAATATATAAAGCTATTACAAAGATCACTGACGCCTTTTAACTTAGTAACGCAATGGAATAAGTGGTAACTCTTGTGATTTGACGAAGGAAAGATACACATAAACTTGTATCTTGAGTAGCAAATAGTACAAAAAGATTCTATAATAGATATTACCTATATAGGTTGCAAATCCTAGACTTGGTCCCGTCATGGTTCGAAAGTAAGAACATGAGTTATGAAAAATATCAACTAAAGAAAAATGCCGAATTTATGCTGAAAAATGCGCGTCCTATCCAAGTGATTTGGTATTGAGAATAATTTACACCTACTCTTGAAATATCGCGCTGTATTATTATGTTATATATGTACTGAAAGATAAAACCAGGGTTTTGTATATATATATATAGATTAGATTTTTGAGGAGAAAACAAAGACTGAATTGAGTTTTTCTATGATTTAATAGCTGGTAGGTATATCAAAAATTGTAATACATTTAATAATAACTCATAAATATAATAATCATGATAGTTGATTAATAGCAAAGGTAAATTTTACAAACAAGGACGAGGGTGGAATTCGGCGCAGGGTTTTGGATCCAAGTGACTGGCCAGGTCATTGTAGAACTTCACAGCGAGTGCAAACCAAACGGCGCCCTTCACCACCTGCCGGCTAAAGGGATCTTGGGAACATCTCAGGCAATATCGGTGGAGTGCGTTGCACCATTTCTTGGCGTTCTTTTTTAGTAACTCCCATTTTTGTGCGAACTGAAACAATGAAGAGTGAAAGACTGAAGGTAGGACTACATAGACTGAAATTCTATGCCAAAGTTTTTTGTGTTTAATGTTATTTCTCAAATTCAATGTAAGACATTTCAGCTAAGTAAGATTTATTTATATTTTAAGAATCTAGCTAAGTGCCTCCCTCTTCACGTCTAAATAGCTGACCCAATTAAGCTTTTGGTATAATCAAAATTTAGTACATAATTTGCATAAACCCTGGACTCTGGTTGCTTTTCAACAAATAAAATAGCTGTGCACAGCTAGGTCTTAAAGTGTTATGTTATCCTTTGACCTTATCCCTATTATAATACTTAATACTAATAGGGCTCGTACATTCATCCGCATCGACCACGCCGAAAGAATTTTTGTATAGGAAATCTTCTTCCGATTCGGACGATTTGACTCCGGTAAGTGTGCGAGGTTTCATGACGTTTCATATATAAATAATTCAAAATTAGATTCATTCAGCGCGGTCGATGCGGATAGTGCTTTCACCATTAGGCAGAAAGTGTATATTACGGTTAGTTCATCCTTGTCTCGACCACGAGCATTGACTTCACAGTATGACAAAGAACACTTCCCATCGGGCTTCTTAGAGGTCATCACATCGCCGCTCTTGCTGGTTTCGAAGCCTACTAGTTCTCACTGTTTACGTCATGGTTTTTTATGAATAGGCCAACTAGTTTTTATGTTTCTATAAGATATGGTTTACCTACACGACAATAATTTACAAATAATTCACGGCATCTTGGTTGTTTGGGTTTTGCTTTGATTTATCTTCTGTCAATTTTGACCTCCACGCTTTTTGACCTTCCATAGTAAATACTCTTTGGCCATGTCAAGCAGGCAAAAAGGTTTTAGGATTTTTCAACTTACTCGTTATGTCTTCGTCAAGGATCTAACTAAGTAGACCTAAACTTTATTATAGCCTGGGCCCGTAGCATGCCATACGGGATCCCGCTGAAATGTCAAGAGTAGAACTGTCATCCCATACATTGTACTTTTGTGAATGTATGGGATGACAGTTCTACTCTTGAAGTTTTGTCGGGATCCCGTGTGGAATGCTAAAGCCGCACGAGTAGCTCAATATACAATCAAATTAAACGGAAGCGTATTCTAGGGAATACATAGATCAAGTTCAAGGAGTGACCTAAAGAATAATCTGATATGCTTGCTTGATGAGTAGATAGGTATTATTTGTAGCGTTTGCCTCATGCATGTCTTAATGATTAATGAGAATTATAAATTAGCGTTCATCAATTACGTAATAGGATTACACATTAGTGTTTTTATATCATAGATCTAGTATAGTAGTAAGTTGGTATACGTAGATCAATTAAGAATCCAAAAAGGCATGACCAATTTTGATTTGTAATAAAAACAAATTCTGAGACGATAGCGGGGCTTCTGCTGACAGTTCATACAAATTACAAACCTGTCAACCAAAAAACAATTTTGATTCGTTTTCCTTTTCTATCTTTATATTTTTTTCTGTATCGCGGCTTCGTTTCTCTTTACATATCATAATTGTTAACTCCATGATCATACGTCAATGTCACGTCAAGTTTGATGGACTTTTTTCTGAAACATTCTGAATAAATTAACTAGATTTAATATAAATCGGGTTGAATTCGGCTGTTTCAACATAATGTTCATTGCCCCCTATACATAGGAAGTGTCGTAACGTATTATTTCGGGCGCTCCGCGCGCCCACAGCAATGTCTGTGTACACGAGTCTACCGAGCGATGAGTGGTCCGACAAAAGTGCGATGGAAGAAGGTGTCAATAATGATGATTGCTTACCAACTCTTATTTCTACCACTGCGGCACCACCCAAGTTGGCAGAGAAGAGGCCTTTAGATACCAGTGACACGAGCGGGAGTGGTGAGGACGGATTTACTAAGGTCACGAGGAAGCGACGCTCCAAAGTTGCCTCGATGGAAGAGTCTAGTAAAAGCCCCATTTTACAACAAAGGAAAAAAGATGATTTCGAGGTTTGTCTGACGTCCTTGAAGGTTTTGCCAAAGCAAATGGCGCTAGCACGTCTTTTACGGGATTCAAATATTACAAACATTATTAATATTAAATATAGAAGCCCCTATAAAGTCTTTGTCCAACTTGACTGCCAGATTCAGGCTGACAAATTGATTAAGTGTACCAAGTGGTCAGAGCTAGATGTGAGAGCGCACCTCACCGACAAAGACAACATGTCTTATGGGATGATAAAAGGAGTTGATCTAGATCTATCTGAAGAAGAGGTTCGATCATTACTAGACACTTCTGTCCCTATTATTTCTATTAAAAGGCTGAGACGAGTGGACATTGATGGAAAATGGGTGGATAGTGAAACGGTTAGGATATGCTTCAAGAGTCCTACATGCCCACCTTTTGTTTCTGCATATGGGTGTAGATTTGCCGTAGAACGTTATGTTTTCCCCGTTACGCAGTGCTCAAACTGCTGGAAGTTTGGGCATTCCAAAAAGTTCTGTCCTTTGAGTACAAGTATATGCCCGAAATGTGGACAGCCTCACGAGAATTGCGAAACAGAATTTTATAAATGTCCGAATTGCAATGGACCTCATATGGCTATTGAGAAGATTTGTCCGTTTTTTACGAAAGAGAAACGTGTTCGGAATATAATGAGTGAGGAAAATATAACTTATAAGAATGCCTTAGAAATTTACTTAAAGAAGGAAGAGGAGAAAAAATTTGAGAAGGTCTGCGAGTATCAAAGAGAATTCCCACCGTTGAGACCCCCACTTAGAGCCACGACATTTTGGCCCACCACAACACTATCTAACCATCAGCGTGTTATGGAACAGGTGTTTGAACAGCATGACACTTGTGAAGAAAATGGCAAAAGTAATAGTGAAGAAGAGGTAATAAGCAATGAAAGGAAGGAAAATAAAAATAGGAATAAGAAGAAACAACGTGACACACGGATGTTAGCTTTGGAAAATGAAAAGATAGATATTCAAATACAGAGGGAACAATTAGAGAGTACCGGAAGTGCACGCGGTCCGATTGAAGTTGAAAAAGAAAGACGTAGAAGAGAAGGAGATGGCAAAAAGGTTAAGAACGAATGGAGATTTGAATGGAAAAGGATATTTGAAAGTATTAAAAGTATTATTTTTAGCAATGAGACGTTAGGAGATAAAGTAATAAGCGTAGTTAAATTGTTATTTGAAGAAATTAGTTCATATGTAGTACAATTATTTGCTGAAGGAGAAATACTGAAACGTATGTTTCATACGTTTCAGAGTCGATAGCAGAGGGCACGTTTAGGAAAATTGGTATCAATATATTTCAGTGGAATTGCCAGAGTTTATGTCCTAAAATATGTAGTTTTGAGAGTTTATTATTTCAAGAGAATATTCATGTAGCTATTTTGAGTGAAACCTGGTTAGGTAGTGACACATCTTTAAGTATAAGCGGCTATAATATTTACAGACAAGATAGAGGTGACTCGTATGGAGGGGTAGCGATTATAGTTCATAAATCCTTACGCTCATATTCATGTCTAATAAGCTTATCAAATTCTGGTATAGAGGCTATCCAAGTTAGATTACTTAATTGTGCTGATTTAGAAAATATTATTTCTATTTACTGTCCCTCATCCATAAATACACGGCAATCGGATTGGGACTCTCTTTTTTCATTATTTTCTAGTAAAACATTAATTGCTGGCGATTTTAATGGTCATCATTCAAATTGGTCATATAAGACTGACCATAGAGGCACTCAGCTGTTAGATTCTTCTTTGGACCATAATTTCATATCCCTTAATAATGGTGAGTGTACACGTGTGAAACTTGTCAATGGTAGCCTCCGAAATTCATCACCTGATATAACATTTGCTTCGACTGATATAGCAGTTAAATGTACCTGGAAAGTTATTAGTGAGAATCTGGGAAGTGACCATCTTTTCATTAAAGTCTCCTTTAATTTCAATGATGACGAAGTATTTATTAGAAAACGTAACTTCAAAAAAGCAAATTGGACGAATTATAGGCAGGATCTCTTAAATTATTTTTCTAATAATATAATTAATACGAGCTTAGGCTACATTCAAGAACGGTACAATTTATTCATAGAAAATATTGTAGCAGCGGCTGATAAGAACATTCCTTTTATTAAAATTTGTAATAGCCCTTCTTCTAAATTCAAACCAAAGGATTATTGGTCACCTGAGTTATCAAAAATTGTAGGAGAACGTAGGCTCGCATTATCATTGTTTAGAAAAAATCCTACTCCGGATAATCTTAAGAAACTAGAAGAAAAAATTAATGAATCAAGTCTGTTAATTAAAAGAGCTAGGTCAAGTAGTTTTAAAAAGTTTTGTAGTGGTATTAATGAGTCTATATCGGTATCAGAGATGTGGAAAAAAATGCGATGGTATAAAGGTTATCGTACGGCTAGTTTTTCTCCATCTGATGACAAAATTAGTCAACTTTTGCATTCGTTAACGCCGGACTCTGTTAGTAATCGACCGCCTATAATCGAATCTCGGAATTATTTATTAGAAATGCCTTTTACGATACAAGAGCTTTTACCATGTATTAAGAAAAAAGACACTGCCCCGGGTATAGATGAAATAACGTACTCGATGATATTTAACTTGCCTATAGAAGTTAAAACAATACTGTTGCACCTATTCAATGACATTTACAGTTCAGGTTATGTACCTACTCAGTGGCGCTCAATATATGTTGTCCCGATACCTAAAGCAGGTTCCACTCAATTAGAACAAAAATTACGTCCCATATCCCTAATATCATGCATCTGTAAAATTCTTCATAATATGATTGTTAAAAGGCTAGAATGGTATGTTGAAAAAAATAATATTTTATCGACTCATACTGCTGGTTTTAGAAAAGGTCAGTCTTGTTTAGACTGTCTTTCCAGGCTCGTTACTTATATTCAAATAGGGTTATCATTCAATAGTCCCACAGTCGCGTGTTTTGTTGACATTGAAAATGCCTATAATAATGTCTTAGTCGAGAAGGTGATAAGTACACTGGATGGCATCAACGTTGGGCAGAACATGTGTAGGTATTTGTGGTCGTTTTTGAGTACAAGATGTTTATCGATAAGGGGTAATGATGGTAGAATTTATTCAAGATGGACTACTAGAGGTTTAGCTCAGGGCGATCCTAGTTCGCCATTGTTATTTAACTTGATTACCTATAAAATATGCAAAGAACTTGAAGAAACAATTAGTGTATGTCAATATGCCGACGATTTTGCTTTATACCTAGTCAGGTCATAAGTATTGTCACACAGTAAAAACTTTTCTTTTAGAATGCTGGCCACAAAAAAGTTTATTGAATTCGAATTTCGAATTGTTCATGAAAATAAAAATGTATACTTTTTAGAATTTTACGTATTTTTAAATATGGAGTGGACGCTTAAAGAAGACCGTGTTGCAGTTATTGCGTTGCATCGTTGCGGTTACGCGCCAATTCAAATTTTTGACATACTGAAAAATTTGAATATAACCAAAAGATTCGTTTATCGTACCATCAAACGATACAATGAAGACTCTAGTGTAGATGACAGGTCAAGAAGTGGTCGCCCTCGGTCTGTTAGGACTCCAGCAGTGATAAAAGCTGTGAAGGCGCGAATTCAAAGAAATCCCAAACGTAAGCAGAAACTGTTGGCCCTTCAGATGGGGTTAAGCAGAACCACGGTGAAAAGGGTGTTAAATGAAGACTTAGGGCTTCGGGCATATCGAAGAAAAACAGGACATCGTTTAAATGCTCGTCTAATGGACCTGAGACTGAAGAGATGCCGCGCTTTGTTGAAGCGGTACGCGAGAAAAAAATATCGAGAAATTCTTTTTTCGGATGAAAAAATTTTTACCGTAGAAGAGAGCTACAACAAACAAAATGATAAGGTGTACGCACACAGTAGTGAAGAAGCGAGCAACCGTATTCCGCGTGTCCAACGAGGTCATTTTCCATCCTCGCTCATGGTATGGTTGGGAGTTTCTTATTGGGGCTTAACAGAGGTACATTTTTGTGAGAAAGGTGTAAAAACGAATGCAGTTGTGTATCAAAATACAGTCCTGACGAACCTTGTGGAACCTGTTTCTCATACCATGTTCAATAACAGGCACTGGGTATTCCAACAAGATTCGGCGCCAGCTCATAGAGCGAAGAGCACACAAGACTGGCTGGCGGCGCGTGAAATCGACTTCATCCGGCACGAAGACTGGCCCTCCTCCAGTCCAGATTTGAGTCCGTTAGATTACAAGATATGGCAACACTTGGAGGAAAAGGCGTGCTCAAAGCCTCATCCCAATTTGGAGTCACTCAAGACATCCTTGATTAAGGCAGCAGCCGATATTGACATGGACCTCGTTCGTGCTGCGATAGACGACTGGCCGCGCAGATTGAAGGCCTGTATTCAAAATCACGGAGGTCATTTTGAATAAACTTTATTGTCATAAGAATCTATGTTTTGTTAAGTTCATTTTGGTATATAAATGGTTACATAATAAATAAACTTGTTCCAATAATTTTATATTAAACATGTGACAGAATTTATGACCTGACTAGGTATATAAGTGATGAAAGTTTGGGTTTTTGTGAATATTCTATTCAAAATTCATTAAGTATCATGGTTAACAGTTTACGCGAAATGGGACTAGAGCTTTCCAGTAATAAAACAGTTATTTGTATTTTTAGTAGAGGACGAAGGAAAAACACTATTGAAATAAAGGTAAATGACTGTACATTAAAACAAGTCGAGAGTGTCAGGTATTTAGGTTTGTATCTAGATAGGTCATTGTCATGGGGTAGACACATATCGGATATTAGCGAAAAAACATCTAAATATTTAAATATGCTGAAAGTTCTAGCTGGATCTACGTGGGGAGTTCATCCTAAGTACCTACGAACATTGTATATATCTGTGATAAGAAGTAAAATTGATTATGGTTGCTTTTTGTACGACTCTAGTGCTAATACACATTTGTATAAATTAGAAAAGATTCAGAATCAGGCAATGAGAATTATTGGCGGTTTCATTAGAACAACTCCTATACACGTTATGGAAAGTGAAACATGTATTCCGCCCTTACATTTAAGAAGGTTATATCTGGCGTTTAAGTTCTGCATTAAAAGTATGTCGTGGGAAGGTAGCATAACTATACAGCTGATTGATGAATTGTACACTTATCGAGAGTTCGCTTATTGGCAAAATAAGAAAAAACCAATATTTATGTCTGTATATGATAAATGTAGAAATCTTGATATTCACTCGTCGAATCCTCTGGAAATGTTTTCGTTAGATACCTGGCTTACTTATATTCAAATACAAGATATTATAAATTGTCAGCTTGAAAGCGTAAAGGGGTCAAAACGAAGTCACGAAGTAACATCTTTAAAATTTGATATAATTAAAGAATTGCAGGAAAAGTATAATGACCGGTTAACTATTTATACAGATGGGTCGAAGAGCGAATCGGGGCAAGGGGCTGCATACTATGACATAAGCTCTGGCAGGCACGGCATGTTTAAGATTAGTAATGATGTTTGTATAATGACCATGGAACTCATTGCAATATTGGAAGCTTTGAAATATATAAACAGCGACACGAACCGAAGGGTAGTTATACTTACAGACAGCAAGAGTGCTCTGGAGCATGTAGCCCGGTGTGCCTCTGGTATCAGAGGTAATTCGATTGCTTATGCGGTTTTAAATAAAATTCATAATCTTTCACTCAATAATGTAGATTTAAAATTACAGTGGGTTCCAGGTCATATAGGTTTGAGAGGTAACGAGGAGGCTGACCAATTAGCTAAATTGAGTGTCACAGAGGGAGTATCGTTTTTTGTTCGGCCAAATTATTCAGAAAAATTATTTAGTTTTAAAAAACATTGTTTTGATCTGCTCAAAGAATATTTTGATGAAAGAAGTCGGGAAAAAGGTATTTGGTATAAAATTATTCAAGGTCAGCCTCCTCGGATGCCGTGGTTTGCTGGGAGTGACCTCAGTAGGCAAGCCATAGTGATGGCACACAGGTTGCGCTCAGGGCACTATCCGTCACGTCAGTTTGCGTATTTAGTTAAAAAAGCTGACTCACCTAATTGTGATGTTTGTGGTACAACTGATGATATATATCATGTCCTAATGAATTGTAACAAATATCAAAGTAAAAGGGAACAGTTTATGCTTAGATTTGGTCTGAATAGGAATGATATGGGTGTATTTGTAAGCATTCTTTCCGATCCTAATTGTGAAGCGGGTCGTGCACTCTTACAGGTGTTTATGTAGTGATGTGTATATTCCATTGATGTCTGCATCAATGTGTGCGGGTTGCGAGTCGCTTTGCAGTTGGGAGAAGGATGGATGTTGTATAATATTATTTTTGATAGTACAAGTTTAGGGTATGATGGGACTGGCATGCCCTTAAGGGTAAAAGTCCCAAAAATAAATAAGATAAAAAAAAAAAAAAAAAAAAAAACTCCATGATATTTAGAGGTAGTACTTATGCTATGTCTGACAGCTGTAAAATGTGGCCTTTAAGTTGTCCCGACTATATTAACTATAGCTGCAATTAACTATAGGTAGGTAAGTACATATACTTAATTTAACGTACAGTGTAAATCTAAAGATAATTATAATTAAACTCACATTGTAATAAGCAATTTATTATCATTGAGTCATTTATACTACAGACTAGGTTCTAGGTACTTATAATACTTAGGCACTTTATGTTAATTAAGTTTCTTGAGTATAACTGCGACTGCGACGTAAATCTCATTAAAAAATTGGCAGTAGACAATTTATTCACACATTACATTCATATATAAGACATTAATTTGCGCATACGACTCTCTCGCTCACACGTTATGACTAATTTTGAAATATAAATTGGTAGAATTAACTTTTTGCAAATGTACAACACTCAAGATATTTTATAAAAAAATATTTTTTAAAGTATATTATATCGTGCGAACGAGAGAGTCGCACGTAAGGGAGAAAGTCTTAACATTGAACTAGTAGCACCATTATCATCATAATCAACTAGTACAGTATCATCAACTAATGTTGTTCAAAATCCAGTCCATATAGTAGGCCACTTTAGTGTAGACTCCGGGGAAGCCTCCGATGCCGCATCGGTTAGAGCCGTAGGATACAATTCCTCTCTGCACGTAGCGGATGCCCCCTGATCGAACGACTCCAGGATACATGAGAGGTCCTCCAGAGTCTCCACCGCAGGAATCCTTCCCTGGCTCACCTCCGGCGCACATCTGTTTGTCGTATACACGGGGTGATCTGAAAATTTTCAATTAACGACATAAAGCTTTTGGAGTCCTCGTTTTCTTGCTCTCCTTTCCTTTTATTCTGTGAAGATGGGCGCATATCACGCCTTTTCCACTTATTCTTATTATCCGTCATAATATCTACGACTTTCTTTTCAAGCATAAAGATTATATTCCCTTTTACGCAGTTCATGTAATTCTTTAAATAACACCCCTTTTCGATTTACCATATCAACATTCGCTGGAAATTATCTCTTCAGAATTTCTGTTCTATTTTCTTACTATAATATATTAACATCTCGTCTTCATATTGATCAATAATTATGATATCGATGTTGCCATTGAATATACTTACTCTCGATAAGCAGCCTGGCAGTCCTTATTTGATATGATTGGAAGTCCCACACTAAGCAGAACAGATGACTTCAGTCCAAGTTCTGTGATTCCCCATCCAGCAACAACCCCTGTTTGTCCCACCAAGTCTGCATTTTGCAACTCGCGCGTGATTGGTAAACAAATTGGGCCCATTGTATCTGAAAATGAAGACAAAAAAAAAATTGTAGTAGTTGAGCCTTTGTGGAGCAAAGGGATAAATAATTTAGGCTCTACTATACAGTAATATATAATATCAATCAGTCTCTAATATAGTATCTCTATACAGATAATTAATGGATAAAATTAGAATTAAAGCGGAACATTTGAATTACAGACTTTTTCAAGTTAAATAACTATCATGATAATTAGGTACGACTTGCATAAAACTAGATACCTACCAACCCAAGAAAAGATTAATTTATATCCAAGTCTTAGGTCTGGATCTTAGGTTATTTAATGCCAAGAACTTAATATATAACTTATATTATTAGCACTTATTATATGTAGAGGGAATTAGAGAGGTTAAAATACGATTATTTACCCAAATTGAAATCAGCAGGCTCAGCAAGTCTTATCAGCGCGATGTCATCCACCAAAGTTTGTGGCGTGTACCCAGGATGTGGAATAGTCGAAGCTATTTTTACATCCTGAAATAGAGAAAGGTTACAAATTATGACTTTAAATAAGTAGAAGACTAAAAACAATGGTTGGGTGATTCGTTTTGATCCTTGATCGTGGTTAATTATTGTAGAAAAAAATATGCTCTTTATTGAGACATATTTATAAATTTCAACTACCTGAAATTACCTATTTGTCAAAACTTTCACAAATCCGTCGACGAAGCAGTTTTCATTACCGTTTTATGTTCGGATATCCCAAAACCATATTACAAATTACTCATACGCCAAGTCTAGGAATTGTCTGATTTACCATGCAATTTGTTGACTTCATGGATATTTACAGTGTTTCCTCATTTTACTTTTGATGAAACATGCACTGAGACATTTATTATTTCATGCTTTTTTTGACCTTCACCTTTTGCTTTATAGCTTTTGGTAAAGGTATCTTACCCTTACCCGCTTCCTGGGGGCGCAGGTTTCTTCTCCCTCCATCCGCTCGCAGTCAGGGTCTGAATCCAAATCCCACTCGCCAAGAATGACGTGATCGAGGACCATCCTGTCTCCTAGGAAGGCTACACAGTGGGCTGCGGTTAGCACGTACCATTCGTTGATAAGGGTGCCGCCACAGCTTAGTTTGATTTCTCGACCTGTAAGGAAAAAATAAACAATGTAATTAGAATATTTTTGATATGATGCGTAAAGTATTACAAATACACATGCTCCCCATAATACTTGCTTCCCATAATTTTAGGTACCTCGAATTAAAATTAGATGACCGTTAAAGAAGACATATACAAACAATCTAAAAATTGTCTATAACTAATTACAACGTGACTTTTCTCGTAGTCTACGTATATTACCTCTATATATACAAAATGTCGATAAAAAATCGGGAGTATTAAACACTTACTAGCATTGTATGACAATATCGCCATCCACGGCATTTCGTAAAGCGCCGTCCTGTTACCGCCAGATATCCTGAAGCTGTCCATCGTACCACAATCAGTGGATAACTTGTCTAAATTGGGATGACCCTCTATATTGGGCGGACCAGTGTTATCCTTGGTTACTACTCTATTTTCATCGGTTGGCTTTGGTTTCTTCTGAGGCCTATTGTCTGTGTCACCGTTATTATTCCAAATGAACTGGCCATCTTCATTTGAAGTAGGTTTATTGCGGTTGGGTACCTCTGTTTCGTCACAGTCAGATCTCTTACCAACGCAGCACACCTGAAATGTATTAAGTAGTATTTTCTTTAGTAAGGTGCTAATCTTAATCTTTTAATCACTATTTCGTAAAGCCGCGTCTCCAGCTCCTATTTTAGTTCAAACTTTCAACATGAGCATGCCAACATCCAAAAAAAACTCGGCGATTTTGATGAATATTGATATTATGTTTTGTTGTACGTGCTTTTCATCGGATAAGGAAAGCAAAAAAAAATTTTTTTTTTTTTATGTGATGAAGTAGAAGACGAGCAAGACGCTCTCCTGATGTTAAGAGATAACGGCTGCCCATAATCAGTACAGTGTTACCTAGGATTTCACAATTATGTGAAATTCTAGGAGCACTGCACCAACGCTTCTTACTCAAGAGTTATGAGATGTTAAGACTCTTTAGCCCAGTAATTTCACTAGCTACAGTGCCCTCCTACCGGAGCACAGTGATGTTTGCACATCACTGCTCAGGCGGTAGAATAACTGGCACTGTTGGGGTACCCACCTAGACGACCTCCTGCAAAGGAAGTCTACCCCCGGTAAAACCCCCCGGTGTTAGAGCAAACAAGAAGTCAAAATCGCCGAGATTTTTTCTGGATGTCGGAATGTCCATGCTGAATGTTTGAACTTTGAGCTGGAGACGAGGCTTAATATTTATGAAGATTTTTTTTATTTCAAACACCGGTACACAAGCGGAATAATATGGCCCGCCTGATGGTGAATGGTTACTGTCACCTATAGAAGTCTGCAACACCACAGCAGAGAGGTGTTCCCGACGCGGTCAAGTAACCGGTAAAACTCCCTACTTGGAAGAGATTTAATTTTTTATGCTAAATATCTTTCGTTTGACCCTGATGAAAAGTGCAGATGCGGTCGGCGATGAATCACGTAAGATACATAGAAAGGTACCTTGTTCATGCGTGTCTTAAATATTAATTGAATTTCGATGGAAAATGGATTATTATATCTCGCATGATGCTAATAATACCTACGCTGCACTTTTGGTACTGTATGTAAAAGAACCTCACCAAAGGGCTGTAGGAATTGTAGCCACACGACAGCTTCTGCAGCTTTTTCGCCAAATACATGGGCATCGGATTACCCGCGGCTCTGATCTCATCTTGTAATGAGTCGCATTGTGACAGGTCAGTGCATGCTCCCAACTGGTCTTCGGATACGCAACTGTCCCCTACGTATTCTGCAAGAAAATTAACATGGGTTTTGAGATGGGTAATAAGGGCCTGTTATAGGCATATTAGGGAAAAACTCATGTCACACCGTCTTTTAGAAGATGACTTAGTCTTAGATGCCAGAATGTAGATTGCATCCATAAGCAATAGGTACTTGTGATGAAAATAGAGGACTCCAAACTCTATAGGATTCGATCTGTAGTCTATTTTATATTAAGTAGAGTCATTAGTGAGCACCCTAGCTTTCACATATTTTTTTAACCAAAAAATACGTTAGAATATCGTCACTTTACGCCGAGGGGCGTAGAGTGCTATGTGGGACTCTTTCTCTGAAAAATTAACACAGTCAACCCGCTAAAAATCTTGGGGGTGTTCCAGCGGAACGCCATAATATCAAGGCTGCAGGCATGCTCATGCTATATAGCATTCTTCCGCGGCAGCTTAAGTACCTAATCATTGTCTTTGTTAGTAATTATTATGGTCTCAGTTCTAAATGTTATATACAAAAAAATATCAAACTCATTTTTTAATATAAGTAAAACCAACACATTTCCATCCCTATTTGCATTTACTTGTAATAAGGTCAATGTTTTCTTGTTTCTCATGCATCAAAATTAACTTAAACTTACTGCACGTTATCGTCCCTAACAAAAGCGCCACACTTAACAGAAAGTTCAACATTTTGTTATCTTTTCATCACAAACTTTAAGACAAGCACTAAAATTAAACACTGTTCATCTCTATTAAAAAAAGTCATTCACTGTTAAATATCACTCCACGAAAATATTTACTTTAAGTGACCACCATGCGAGATAGTAAAAACCACCATCTACCTCAAGAACCGGTGGACTAATGATTCAAGATTGAACGAAAATCTTATCCATACATATCTGTCTACTGTCTACATCATTTTATCCTCGGGTCAACAAACAAAAAGCGATCCGTTGGCCCGTCCACAATTAAAATAATGCGCTTCTTATATAAAGTTGTGGCGTTGAAATGTAGAGATGCGCAAAATGACTAAACGAGTAATCAGGGACCAGATTATCCAGATGTCGGTCATTACCATTCTGGTACGCAATGTAGATGCAGTCAGTTGCTTAGCTCGTGCGATGTTGACACGAGATTTGACCTATAAGGTCAGCTAAAAACAACTAAAGTGACCTATAGGTCAAATCTCGTTAGGTTATAAAAATCTAAAACTGGTTACTGGTTACCGAAACGCAAGAGGTCAAGAAAAAGCGTAGCTGGCTCGAACACCCACATTCAAAACAGTTTACCCTACCTCTAGTTTTCGAAAAAGGAAACTGTTGCACTTACACCAGACTACTCTTCAGCAGGTTAAACCGGTGGAACAGCTAGTATTTTAATATTTTTGATCTCTTATTTAAAACACAATATATATGGTACATACATTTTCTTTATTTTATTATTCAGCGCAATTTTCTACCAAATGACTTGAAACTAAAGGGAATGGGGTATATTACTAGCTGCGCCCAGCAGTTTTACCCGCTGTACTATACTACTATAGCCTATGTGTTATTCCAGGGTCTAAGCTATCTCTGCACCAAATTTCAGCTCAATCGGTCCACCCGTTTAGGCGTGAAGAAGGAACAATCATACAAACTCACAAATTTTCGCATTTATAATATTTTAGTGTGATTACTTTAGATCATCAAGTTATGATATTCGTCATCAGAAAGATATAAAAAGCCATTGTACAGAGTCATATCACTGGTTCACATGACGTTACGAGTCCGCGGGAAAACACACTCATCCATCCGCGCTTCGCTCAGTTGGTGTTTTTAAAACTAGTTATTTTATTGTTTTTCTTAGCTCGGCAATTAAGATGTGGGTTAATTGAGGTAGTAGATATTAATGACGTAGTGAGTGACGTAGATGACTGACTCGATACGGAATAACTACGGCATCTTCAAATTTATTCAGCAGATTTTTTTAATACCAAACAGCCTACATTACAGCTTACGTTTGACCAATTCCACCTAATGGAAAGTGCAGATGCGATGAAAGATGAATCACGTATGATGCCTAGAAAAGTCCTATCCTATCCTAAGATCTAAAAACCTAAACTAACTGAAATTTACCAAATTTTAAGCTCAATAGATTCTGTCATTTGGCTTGAAGAGGCAACAAGTATATATGTACCTCTACTGCCTCTACATAGACACTTATATACACATCCATTATCCATATTATACTTTCGCAATATATGATTATATTAGTGACTGCAACCGATGCCTCCAGCATCTATTGGCCTAACAAAATTAACTAGCGATTTGGAAATCTGCAGTGACTCTAGCTGATCAAACGCCGCAAATGCAGCTGGATAAGTTACACTCTCTGAAAGGATCCAAACCATATACGATGCAAACCCTAAACTGGAATCCCAAAAAAAAAGCAAACGTGGCCGTCCAAAACAAACCTGGCGGTGGACAATCGCGCATGAATTGAAGACCTGGGAGTGAAATAAAGCGGGACGCTCAGGACTACCCTGCATGGAGATGCACTGTGGACGCCCCCTGCTTCAGCTAAGGAATCATCATCATCTCAACCATAGGACGTCCACTGCTGAACTTAGGCCTCCACTTTGGACTTCCATATATGTATATACCGGTTGGAATCGACCTGCATCCCGCACAGTGTCTTCCGGCTACCATTATAAGGTCGTATGTTCACCTTGTAGGTGGACGTCCTACGGTGCGTTTGCTTGTCCGTGGACTCGTGGACTCCACTCGAGCACTTTTCGACCCCATCGGCCATCCGCTCTACGTGCTATGTGACCTGCCCATTGCCACTTCAGCTTGCTAAGGAATACAGTATATTATAAAGTCAAGTAAGATCTAGCCACCTTCGAATAATGAAAGTAAACTTGAAGTTTTTATATTTTTTGTAAATTCACTTGTTTTTAATCATATTGTTATGTTCGCGTGCACGAGCGTCTCTAACATTATTGTAACGGTGATTTTGTTTGGTTGTTCATAAATATCCGTAGTCACAATTATATGTTCAAAGTGAGCATACGTACCTTTTCTTTTCACTAATGATGGCCGATTTACAGTGGTCAGCTATTGCTATTGTTCTATTCCACATAACTGGTAAGCGCAATTGATTAACTTCGCGATAGGTACTGTATAAAACCTTATCGGTAAATTACCTAACAAATTTTACATAGAAAATTTTCATTTATTCGTCTGCCACAAAATGTTGTGATTTCAAGGAAACGTTTTAAAATCGATGATACTATCCCCAAAGACCTAACACAGCCTTTTACAGATGAGACTCACTTACCAAACGATGGCTCGCAGTCGACGAACGCATTCCTTCTAATTATCTAGCCTACTATTCGAAATTTGGCTAATGGTCTAGCAATTCATTATATTTATGACCGAACTGCAGTTTAGCAATTATTATTTTACTATAATAATCTTTAATATTCAACTATCTATCAACGCACAGCCCAAACCATTGAACGGATTCGATTGAAATTTGGAATACAATCTATAGGTTTTATGATGTAGACGTTCGCTAAGAAAGGATTCCTCTATGCGGTAAAGCCGCGCGCATAAGCTAGGGCTAGTACAAATATAATCAGGTAGGAGAGAGGGTGGCTCTGAGAATAGGTCCTAAAAGTGGTTTGCAACAGAGACGGATGAAGTTACTAGTGCATTTTATATTAGGAACATCTTTGTTCCGTCATGTCAGTAGGAAAATAAATTGGTTTTGTGGTCACGTCGAGTCAATGATCTTACATTCGAGTTTAATTTTTTGGGTTGATTTTGATATTTCCTGTTACCTTTAACGGTTACTTACCTACTATTTATTTATTTATTTGACATGGGAATACCCTCTTAGATAGAACGTGGTTTTATATAAATTGATGCTTTAAAACTCGATTTAAAAATCATTAAAATTTCCATTATACGTACCTAATGTTACAGACGTTTAGTTTTTACGCTTATCGGTAAAAGGCTACTGGTTTGACATCTTACCTTGGTTAAATAGAAGTTAAACGTGTACATGGAAAACTCTCAAAAATTACACTAATGAGGTTTGACGAGAAAAAGTCGTGGATTATTTAGCTCATTTTATTTTATTTTAATACTTGTATTCAGTAGTGGATCTTGGATTTTCTTTTTGGAGGTCGCTTGTAGCTTTCGGTTGTAGCCTAAGATTATCGAAAATCTTTTTTTTAAACTATCACTTAGAAGCACATGTAACCACTATTAGCGATAGAACCGCTCGGAATTTACCCGTCACCCATAATTTCTATACACATGATATTTGTAATAAAACAAAATTAAATTTAAAAAATTGCAGAACTAGGTACATACATTTTACAACGCACTTCGTCATACATAATATCAATCAACACAGAAATTAAAACAGACTTTAACTTTTCTTCAAACTTTAGTTACATAGGAACCTACATCATTTTAACATAATTCAAACCTTTTATTTTCGAAAGCTACCAGTCAAAACGTGGACATAGAGCAGCACAAAGCGTGGCTGATCCTGGATGAGTTCGAGTGTGGTGAAAGCGCCAGTGACCGCATCATCGGAGGCACTAATGCCGCCTTGGGACAACTACCCTGGATCGTACGTCTGGGTTATACTGGTAAATAACTGGATGGAAGGCTCTGCCGATTCCCAGACCCCAAAAATCGTCACAAAGACGATGCGGGAGTGCCTCCGGGTTGTTTTAGTGGGTATACTCGTGCAGTCGCTCTGCACGAGGAGTCCCACATAACCCTCCCATACGGAAGGGTATGCGTAATGCATTATTTCCCGGCGAAAACAAAAAAAATACTTGTAAATAGAATGACCCACTTTTCGCCAGTTAACAATTTGTGATTTTTTTTTGTTGACGCCGAAAAAAATGAATTACGCATACCCTCCAATCAAGGGAATGGGAGGGTTATGATAGGACTCCCCGTGCAAGACGACTGCACGGTATACCCACTAAAACAACTCGGCGGCACTCACGCATCGTCTTTGTGACGGAGGACTGAGAATCGGCAGAGCCTTGGCTGGATGCCAAGATGACCTTCGTCGACTTAATGCCCCAAATTTGGGGGTAGGTAAATCTTTTGATAACAATATAATACCTACTTAACTGGTGAAAAGGTATGCCTTGTTGTGTTGAAAGGATGTACCTTGATTCGAATATAGGAAACAACCCATGTTGATCTATGTATTATAATAGAGTACGATAAAATTTTGGACGGTTGTTTTGGACGAGTGCTTTCGCGAGCCCACTGCCCTCGCCTCATTATTGGAGCCACGCAGAAACATCCCCATAGATTTTAAAAAGTAATCATCTTAATACAATAACACTCGCTATACTGGTGGTAGGCTTCTACAGTGGTTACCACCCACTGGACAAAACCGTGTCCGCCAAGCGGTCATTGTGACCGTGTTCCGGCATGATGTTCAGTGAAGCCAGGGAGGGATTTATCCCGCCTTCCAGGTATATTCTGCTGCCATCTACGGCCGCATCGTCACTTAACATCACGCGAGATCGTGGTCAAAGGCTTACCTATAATGAATTTAAAAAAATACAAAGGCCAGTTCTTCTACTTTGCGAGTCGAAAGGTTTTTTTTATTTAACCAGATGAAGTGTGAAAACTAAAAAGTAAAAACAGGTGAAGGTCATCCTTGTCTTACTTGCATAACAAGTAGAGCCAGAAAATGTAGAGGGTGCTGCCCCTCTCTGTCATTCATTGTTTTTCATAATGCACTACTTACATTATGAAAAACAATGAATGACAGGCAGTTCTAAAATTTTCCCTAGTAAACAATCAGCTACATATTATTCAGACTTAGATATCTAATTCTTATTGCATAAGTCAGAAATAACCAAATACATGTGCGCAGTCATAATGAATATCTGCTGGCCATAAAGCGTGAAGCCTTCACTTAGGGAAGCCCCGTCAACGCCCTCTTGCACTCACTAAACCGGATATCTGATACCTACATTAGAGGCTCCACTTTAAAGTGCCTCCTTTTGCATGATACATCGGTTTTACATGGGCCGTTCTGGGTTTGAGGTAATAAGGTGCATCCACAATCCACACAGCAGTTTTACATTTAGTGAAGCAATAGAATGTAGGATAACATTAGATTAACGTGTTACTGAGTGAAGATTTGCATAAGATCCATCCACCCTTCCTGTAGAGTGCGTGAGATTTTTTAACCATTTCGTGCTTATCTTTTAGCTTTTTTGTGGAGGGGAAAAATGTCTTCTCACTTCCCTTCCATGCCGATGACAGAAGTGGTATTGTGGGACATGCACGAGGCTAGGCTGCTAGGCTACATTTCAATCCGATTTTCCTACGAGACTCACGGGTGAAACCGCGGAACGCAACTAGTATAGTATTGTGCGTTGTAAAAATAGCTGATTAACACTACCATTTACCAACGTCATTCATCCACTTAGATCGTAGACAAGTTGTAGACTTGAAGCACCTATAAACTACACTACTACTTGAAAACACGACGTTACTTCGTCATGTCTATTTTAATTGCATTATCATGTTCCAGGAAGCATATCGGATGAAATAGAGTGGTTATGTGGAGGAGCACTGCTGACGAACCGTTACGTCATCACCGCGGCACATTGTCTTGAGAGTGACTCTTTGTATAACTTGTAAGTGTTAAAATCCAGCACCATAATTTACCGTATACACCTCTGTACAGTTTTCTTCTGCTTAAATTTTACAAAAATTTTAATTTAGAAAAAGTAAACTTGAATAATATATTTAAGGGGCTTCGTTTTCGCCCTCTCGCTCGCACTAAGTACATATATGATGACTTTGAAATATAGAGGTAAATTCTAAAAAAATCGAAATAAGAATTCTTCAGATAGCGTCAGACGTCCTCGAGAAATCGAAGTTGGTTTAAATATTTTCTTAAATTTACTATCTAGACACGCGGCAGCGAGTCAAGCCAAGTTCAAGCAAAGGAACTGGCGACCGCGCCGTGTGTTATATTACACGAACCGTCCAAAGCGCGTTTTGACGACTTTTTACACCCTCGTTATACAAAAACTATTACACATAGACAAGTCAAATTTGGCACATATACTTAAATATACGAACTATATCTCTGTTCCAAATTTTAATAACACAGCTCAAAAGGTTATTTAGATATAAACATCCAGTAATCGGTGAAGTTAATACATACTGAGGGATAGATCAAAAGTAATATCCCAGTTCCAGATGACCTAGAAAGCTGAAATTTGGCATCCCGATAGGTAATGTCGTAGTAACAAAGGGAAAAATCAGAAACTAGTATTTTTTTATCATTTTAAATTATTATTAATTTTTTAAAAATGTATGATATTAAAGTTTGGGACGCCTAGGAACACATAAAGCAATAAATGTTGCATGTTGCTATAATTTTTGTGTAGGCGGCTATTTTCTGTTAGATACTACGAAGTGTGCGCGAGTCCACTATTCCTACTAATATATTATAAATACAAACTTTATACCTACTGTACGTATGGATATATGTTTTTTACTTTTTCACGCCTAAACGGGTTTAACATTGACTTTAAATTTGGTATAATAAAAAATATAGCTTAGACCCCTGGAATAACGTAATATACACTACTGTACCAAACTGTATAGCGGGTAAAACAGCTAGGCACAGCTAGTCACTAATAAAAATAGGTTCCTGGTACCTACATAACAATTGTATATCCTATAAATACCTATCAATATATCGACTCACCAGCACAAGGCGGCTCAGTAACATAGAGGTAATAATATTAACATTGTTTACAACAAAAATAATGTATGTACTTATATCGCCTTAGGTGCTAGTTGGTGTAAACATTTTAGATACCTACGTACCTGTAACGTATAGTCATAATATTATAGGTATGTGGCGGTATCTGGGGGCACGGCAGTGCCCCCGCCAAGTCGTCGTCATTACAAGTCTTGTCGGCTTAGGTTTCTTTTGATCGAAATTCTAATCCAGTTCCAGATGATCTAAAAAGTTAAATTTCCATCCAGGTAGGCGGTAGGTATAAGATAGCTGGGTTAATATAGATAAATTTATCAGTAATTATTATAGTATTGTTTGAAAATCAATTGATTAGGTACAATATTCAAATCAATAGTGCACATAAATGCTATATATAAATAAGTACTAAATTAATTATAGGTATAGGTATATCGAAGCACGGCGAGGCTCACGGGCCGCGGTGCGCGGTGCGACGGTCGTGCCATGGAGCAGTGGGGTGGGGGGAGGTGCAATAAAATAATCATTTGGTATTAATCTTATTATGACTGGGTGTCTTAAACCTATTACATACTAAAAAGTACTGTACAAAAAGCAATGATATCCCATCAAAAACATAAATGTGAAAAGAGAGCCAAGTTCAATATTACGATGTATGTACTCATAGTTACCTATGATTTGGTAGTTGACTTCAACGACAAAAGAAGTGAGATCTAAATGGGTGCCAAGTTCAATGGTCAGTCCTGAAAAATATTTACAACATAAAATATTTTATTACAACTTAAAAGATTATTTCTTCTTATCACTTAGAATTAATATTATTTTGAAGCCCAAAGTTTGACTTGGCTAGTTCTCATGGGTACCATACGACGAAGTATCATTAAGATAAGACAATATATACACCACATAATGTTACAGAAAATACATAAGTACAAAATTAAAATTAAAAATTACAATGTACAAGTGGCGGTCTTATCGTTAAAGAGCGATTTCTTCCAGACAACCAATGGATGGAGGGGACTAATTTACACGATAAAAGACGGTGGCGCACTAATTCGCATTAAGTGCGTTTAATAGTGATCAAGCTAAAGTTCAGAGAGTACCTACCTAGTATATTATGAGAACTGGCCAAGTCAGTTCAAAATAATATTAATTCTAAGTGATAAGAAGAAATAATCTTTTAAGTTGTAATAAAATATTTTATGTTGTAAATATTTTTCAGGACTGACCATTGAACTTGGCACCCATTTAGATCTCACTTCTTTTGTCGTTGAAGTCAACTACCAAATCATAGGTAACTATGAGTACATACATCGTAATATTGAACTTGGCTCTCTTTTCACATTTATGTTTTTGATGGGATACCATTTAAATTCAGGTGTCGGGAAGTACCAAGTATCTTAATTTTTAACCAATATCATTTTTGTTCTTTCTTCCTCTACTATGTATTAGTATGGTCTTCTCCACAGGACGCATGTCCGGTTGGGTGAACACGACATATCAAAAGACCCAGATTGCCAAGAAAATGTGTGTGCTCCACCAGTCCAGGACATCAGGGTGAAGAGTTTCAAGAAGCATGACCACTTCAACAAGCCTCCCTTCCAGAATGACATAGCTATCATTGAATTGGCTGAACCTGCTGTGTTGAATAGTAAGACGGTTTAGCCTCTATTGCAGAAGCCGCCTGGGGCTGTAGCCTGGGGGAAGTAGCCAGTTATTCTGCCGCCAAGCAGTAATGTGCAAGCATAAAACTGCGTTTGGACTGATGGGCAATGTTACCAGCAAAATTACTGATTTAATAGCTAATATCTCAGGGTTAAAGGCGCAGTTCAGTGCCACGCATTTTGAAAACACTAGGTGGCTCTGGTTTAGATCATATGAGCAATTATCGAGCACCTCCGTGCTGTGCGTCACTCATTGTCATAAAAAACCATGTCCACACTGTGCCTTTTCGTCTTCAACAGGCATAAACAAACTATAATTATAATAAGAAACAGTACCCAATATTCTCGCAACTATACTTTCCACATGATTGGTGCAGTCTTAAAATAAATTATTTTGTAACTAGCTGTAGCCTTTTGAATAAAATTAGGTTGGATTTTATCTCTTCGCTGTCCAGATTACGTGACTCCAGTGTGCCTTCCTCGCGACCAAGAGCAGTTGAAGCCACTGGGAGAAGGAGACGCAATTACCGTGGCAGGGTGGGGCAAAACTAACATGACCACTGAAGAAATGGCTGATGTCCTTCAGGTTCTTCAGGTAAACGTTGAAAATAAGTGAAGTATTCAAGACTAGCTGCGCCCAGCGGTTTTACCCGCTGTACAGTAGACCATGTTATTCCAGGAACTAAGCTACCAAATTATACCAAATGCAAAAATCAAATTTCAGCGCAATCGGTCCAGCCGTTTAAGCGTGATAGATTAACCTATTATTTTAACGATCATGATACAGCCAGACATCCACACATTCTTACAAACTTTCACGTTTATTATATTAGTAGGATTATCTGGTTCTTTTTCTTCCTAGCAGTTCGGGTAGTTTATTCCCCTAAACAGTGAAAACTTTGTCCCTCAGGATTCCCCTTAAATTTATTGGTCCGTTTTCATTCAGACACTTTTTTTAAATGGAAGCATAGAAGGCCAATCAACAAATTAAAAGTATATTTTTAACTTATAAAAGATACACTGAGTCTGAGTCAGTCTAAGTTAAGCATTCCTAAGTAATTATGAGGATAGTAAAAGTTAAATACTTCATTACGGTAATGGATATTGTTTTAGTATGCTGTTATTGCGCAAAACGCAAACAAATAATATTATTATTGTAGTATTCTAACCGAATACATTTTTACGGCAATGATGCAGCAAATCAGGTCACCATCATCAGCCCACGTTCGTCCACTGCTGGACATAGGCCTCCCCCATGGCACGCCACTCAACTCGGTCCTCCGTCTTCCTCCTCCACCAGCTCCCAGTGACCTTTCGGATATCGTCACCCTTCACCCTACTATTTCAATCAAAGACACTCTACACTACGTTCAAAGCAAAATAGGCAAATCAGGTGCATGATGGTTAATGGTAATCATAATAACTGGCTATATTGGTCCATATACGATACAATATGCCACTCAGTGTTAGTAGAATTTAAAACTCAAAATCCTGCACTATGTGCATGTCACCCTGAGATAATATTAGTTGCTGAATCTCGACATGCCCAGTAATTTTACAGGCAAAGATTTAGTAAATAGAGATTCGAAAGAATTGTCATCCTCCTCCTGATGTCCCGACGAATAGGTCCTTCTGAATAGGTAGGAATCAAAGAAAATTTCTTCCTCCTTTTTTAATCGACTTTCAAAAAGGAGGAATTAATTTTCTTTGGGGCCACTTAAAAGTACAAAATGACCATGTTAGGGCCATGGCCATGACTCATTATAATAAGATTGCAAAAACATAGGTACCAGTTTTATGGGTAGGTAAAATTTTTTTTGCAAAATTACCACATTTTTTAAAATTATATCGTAAACAATAAAAGGAAACCAAAACTGGACTTGTTTACCTTTACGGCGAGAAAAACCAACTGCTCTTAGGTAAACTTTTTGTAACGTTTTATTCGGGCCAAGGGATAGAACCTTTAACGTTTTATATTATGACGACTGACGACCATAATGAACTAGCTACGAGCTACGAATAGATAATTATTAGTTAGGTACTCTGAGGCTACAGGCCAAGATTTCACCTAATAATTGAGTTGTTTAGATTGGGTAAATGGCTATGTGTGACTCAGTGTGACCGCAGACTATTAGTGCTTCGGCTTAGGTACCCGATGCCCTGCCGCGGATGAGTGCTTCGGCGTACCCGCTGCCCCGACATTATGACGTCCCGCAGGAACACCCCAGGTTTTAGTGGGCCACCGCCACGCCCATCTTCGGCGGGAGAGTCCCATGACATACCGCCCCATGCCCCCCGGTTTGGGGTTATGATGCGCATTTTTTCTGGGTCAAAAAAAAAGGTACCCGCTGCCCCGGCACTATGGCGTCCCGCAGGAACACCCCCAGGATTTTTATTAGTCGCACCCATCTTAGTGGGGAAGTCCCCATACCACCCCAGGACTCATTTTTATCTGATTCCCCGATCACCCGGCGTATGGCGACGATGCTTGGGTAGTGGGTACTGCATTTTTCATATGCAAATTTCTTCTGCAGATTCTAGTCCTGGACTCAAAGAAGTGTTCGGTGTTCAGCAAGCGTTTCACACTAAGCTCTACGCAGATATGTGCCGGTGGAGATAAAAACAAGGACGCCTGCGTAGGCGATTCAGGCGGGCCTCTTACTAAAGTGAGTCTTTACCTTTCTTTGTCTTTCTTTAGAATGTGAGTAGGTACTTACCTTTCTTTTTTAGGAGTGCAGTTGTGCCAGACATGAAAGTTTATCTTTTTTTTTCTGTACATATACAAACTGACAGGTCTATCAACACACAGTTCAAAGCGCTGCGCTGCGCTGAATGGATTATGTTTTTTTTTTTTTTATGTGGAGAAGTAAGAAGACGAGCAAGACGCTCTCCTGATGTTAAAAGAGATAACGCTGCCCATAATCAGTACAGTGCTACCCAGAATTTCACAATTATGCGCAATTCTAGGTGCACTGCACCAACGCTTCTTACTCAAGAGTCATAAGATGTTAAGACTCTTTAGCCCAGTAATTTCACTAGCTACAGTGCCCTCCTACCGAAGCACAGTAATGTTTGCACATCACTGCTCAGGCGGTAGAATAACTGGCACTGTTGGGGTACCCACCTAGACGACCTCCTGCAAAGGAAGTCTACCCCCGGTGAACGGTGTATGTTGATGAATATGTTAAATTTAGCCTTAATTTAGAGGTGGATATTTATTATGTTGTTACAAAGGTAAGGTATAAGAACCTACCTTATATGAAACTGAAACCGATCAAAATTAGATGAAACAAATTGACATGAGTTTAAAACGCGAAAGTTAAACGTGTTTTACTATCGAAAAAAGATTGGTTGACATATAAGCCGCAGAGTTATGAAGTCATCCAAAATCCCAACATGATAGTTTCGTTTCTATAATTGCCTAAATCGATAGTTTGAGGTCGATAGGTTGTAAAAATACCATCTAGTTATCATCGACCGAGACACAAGCTGTTTTCACATTCCCTTATCTTTATCAAAATATATTTTACATTTTTGGTATATTCCCATTCGCCCACGCATCGAATGCCCCCAGGTGGCATTTGGGAATAAATTCTTAGTAGCCGTCGGATGAGGAATACCTCAACGGTAGTTTAAAGCGATTTAAAGTTATAACAATAGGTAACTTTGCAGTCGCCATTCGGTGGCAATGAATGTAGGGCAATCAATGTAGGGCAAGCGGGAATATAGAGTATTTTTACGACAGAAGTCCCGCGGAAACTATCTTCTATGGCGTTCCTTTACTGCTGAGGATCGCGACCACACGATATTCTCCTCCAGACTCCAGAGAGCACGGTCACGGGTGGATTGGACCTTAAATGCTGCCACCCCCTGCTCTTTTTCACCGCGGAACTAAATTAAATTCAATCAATGGTGACTGTTCAAAATCCATCCAAAAATGTTTTTATTTGGTAGATAAAGTAAATATACCTAATTAATAAAAAAAATATATGAAAAATTATGAGGAGTCAAAAATGTATAGCATTTGTAACTATAAAACACGCGATTGTGACGCCCCGTATAGGGGTAGGGGACTCCTTTCGTGAAAAGTACTTATAATAAATGATTTAGTGAAATTACTGGGCTGAAGAGTCAAATAACATCTTATACTCTCAAGTAAGAAACATTGGCGCAGTGCACCCAGAATTTTACCTTTGTAAAATCCTGGGTAGCACTGACCTAAATATGAGCAGCGTTATCTCTTACCATCAGGAGAGCGTCTTGCTCGTCTTCTTACTTCGTTGTATAAAAAAAACCTTTGCTGCTTTTTCTTAGACTCTACCACATGTTTGACGTTACAGGTATTCGACACCTTGGATGGACCAAAACACGTATTAGAAGGCGTCGTCTCTTTCGGTCCAGCAGTTTGCGGGACCGGTAACTTACCTGGAATCTATGTATCAGCGTCATCTTACATGAAATGGATCTTAGACCAAATCAATAGCTAGTCAACTTTGCAGATTAACTGATTTTTTAAATATTGTTATTTATAAAAAAAATATTATTTAAAAATTACCTACGTGTTTGATTTGTCTATCTGCCATAGTGGGAAGTTGGGAAGACAGTCTGAAGTGGTTATTAGGTCATTATTTTCTTCTTTGTCATTCAATTTTCGTCACATAATATTAGCAATCAGTAAAATGGATTTTCTGTAGATCGGCTTGTGGCCGATCTGTGGTTAATAAAAGTGTTCTTTACTGCTGTAGTAGCTGTAGTATTGTTAGTTTGTTTTTCTCAATAAAGGCATTTGCCACGTTAAAAAAAAATTATTGGTACATCAGTAAAAACTTGTCACAATATATGTACTTATCACTGATCCCCTACGCAAATGATAAAAGAATCTTTAAACAAACACTGATTAAAAAAAAAAACGAATCTCTCAAAGCTCATTTGGCGAAAAAGTAGATAAAGATGGCTGGCATAGGTCACATAAATTACTTAAGAATAGGTAAATGAATTAAAACTCAGCCTTGAAGGCAACCACGTTCTATTTAATTACATGTATTTTTTAGCTAACACATCAAAACTTGCATCTATCCAAACTCGTTTCCGAATCCGACAACTTATTTTCAATGTCGATTCTATTCAAATAATCAGCTACATCTCCATTATAGGTTTCCGCTATATCATTGATTGACACTTTTCTAGATCGATTGGGGCTGAAGTACTTTTTGTTTTTCTTCTTGACTTTTCTAGGGGATAGTTGTATGATGTCGGTCACTGGTGTGGGGTATCTAGGAGCGTAGTATCTTTCAAAAAGCATGGGTTGCTGTTGGACTCTTCCATACATTAGCTCCATTTCGTGGAGGAACTCTTCGCGTCGCATTCGCTCTTCGTCGCGTCGGGTTTGGAGACGCATTGCTATGTCTTCTTCGTGGCTGTTAACAAGAAAAGGTGTCTTAAGGTAGAGCCAACAATGGCCTGAACTTTGATACGTGTTTCAGTAGCTTTCTACTAATTGAACCTTGAAATTATACACTAATATAATAAAGATCACCCGGACTAGCAAGCGCAGCGTAGGACAGACGACCTTATAAAGGTCGCCGGAAGACGCTGGATGCAGGTCGCTTCCAACCGGTACATATGGAAGTCCAAAGGGGAGGCCTATGTTCAGCCGTGGACGTCTTACGGCTGAGATGATGATGATGATGATAATAAAGATGAAAGTTTTCTAGAGTGAGGGTATAGATATTATGTCCACGCAAAAACCACTGAACTGACTGAGATGAAGTGTATGTAGAAGTTGGAAACCTGGAAGAACACGTACGCTACTTTTTATCCCAATTTTCCAAAGGGATTGCGACTTAGGCGGGTGTTGCCGTGTTAGCCTATGACCACGATCTCGTGATTTTAGGCGACCTTGTTGCCGTAGTTGGGAGCAGACTACCTAAATCTAGAATAGTAAAATCTAGAAGGCGGAGGATATAATTAAACTTTCGCAACAACAACATAACATTAGCGTCAGCTGTTTAAAATCTGTTTTATTAAATTAAATTACCCTCATTAATTATTTTAAGCCGATCCGAAGTCATGCCCATGTATTTTTCTTCTGAGAAATATTATGACAAACGTCCATATTTACATTTAGGTATTATAAATGATGTCATAAAAATATGCAGACGTTTTCAATCGTAAATTTATGCGCTAATTAAAGACAACAAATTCTTTAGGAAAATCTATAAAATTGCACAAGATATCTTGGTTGTGGGGCTTCCTAAGATTGCAATGACACATGTGCAAAGTACCTAAAATGCAAAAAAATGCATGTTAGGTGTACTTTACGCGCACCTAACATGCATTATGGAAAACCTATAGAAGGTAACTGTACTGCGTTTGTCATCTTAAGGTATTGGTAGGTTAGGTACCTATATAATATGTCTCACGGCTCACGTGCCCAGTAAATTCTACAGCTATTACCTCTTCAAAAAATATTGCTAAATTCTTCCATGAACTTTTAATAGAAGAACAACAGCAATATTGTAGATCATGTGGTCGTACGACCGGGTTATAATCAGATACTCTGGATTCAAAACCTTTTGTGGCACTTTTCTTATTCAACTTTCGAGATTTGCTACGCTACGTGTGACGAAATTTCAAACAACAAAACTAAACAAACCGACGAGGAAAAAAATGTTACTGATTGTCATGTTCAAAAAAAAGACAAAACAGAATAGGTAAGTATACTGATGATGTCAATCAAAGCATTTTCGTGTATTTTTACGTAACAGTTAATGAATCAGAATACTTACTTGTTTTTAACCAAGTGCCAAGCTGGTTTGGACCTAAGCAGTCGGTCTCTATGTTTCATATCAGTTCTTCTTCTATGCTCCACCTCTTTTCTAGCAGACTCCAGTTCAAACCTTCTCCTAACAGTCTCCGCTCTAAGTAAAGCTGCTAGATTAGATCTTCCAGCTGCTGACGCTCGCAGTTCTAATGCTGAGTATGCTCTGGCTCTTGGAGCGTCTACGTTACTGCCTATCACACTCTCTGTGCTTTTGCTCTCTTGGTATATCTTCTTGGCTACTTCTTCCATCTGAAATGAGACTGACTTAAAATACTACCAACCTAGTTGAGATCTTGATTGATGGTTTAGACCACGCTACATGCTGGAATACTAGGAAATCATATTCTAAGCTTCTGTCGCATATTTTTCACATTTAAATAGCTGTGACACGAGAGTCATAAAGGTAAACAGAAATATGAAGCTAAAATATCAACAATATGATATTTAAAGCCCGTCGAGAGATTTTAGGGTCTTACGCTCTTGATGATAGTCTGCATAAAGCATCCAACCTTGCAGTCAAGTTGTTTCTGTCCAACGCCACGGCTCAAATCTCATTAAATCAAGACACTTTTTGCAACACAAAGTATACTTAAATAAGTATTGTCTTCTGGTAAGGAAGATAAGTATTCTACTTGCCTTTTTCGCAGCTCTATCTGCTGTATTGAACCTGAACGGTTGTGGACTAGTCGTAATGAAATCTTCTTTCTTATCTCTTCTCTTCTTAGTAGGACTCGAGCATCTTCTATCAGAGGACGTAGTGGATGGCACTGGTGGGGAAGGGTCTATGGGTAGGTCACTGTGGGCTGCAGGAGTTGATAACCTGCTTCGGTCGCGAGCTGCCATGTTGCCAGGGTAATTGGCGGAACGGAGTAACTCTTCCGCTCTGATGCGTTTGTTCATCGACCTGATTTGGGGAAACTAGACTTTATTTACTGGACTTCTTTTGGACACTAGCAATAGCGAATCGTGGTCATAGTGAGGATCGTTTGGCCATTAAGTGTTGACTGTTGAAAATTAAGCTGCCATACACAAAAAGGCCATTATAGAAAATGATGCTGACTGGAACATTAGACCAGGAACATTAGATTAATGTGTTTACATAAGTATATACTCGTACTTCAACCAAAATAATGCTGTTCAATCTAAAATGGAGTATATATCCTTAATGTTCATTATACTCTTATCTCTGTTAATCTATCAGTACCTAAGTACCTAATGGTCCTAATGAAACATTGTAAAGCAGAAGTGTGAGCCTTCTCTCGAGCTTCAAAATAGCAAATAGTTGGACTTTTGAAATTCCAAAACGTAAACATGATGTAAGCTTCCACAGTTTGGTGTTTTCTGAGAATGCCCCATTAAAAATTGGTGATTAAAATAATGTGCACTGTCATGTCTTCCCAATATTTAATGGCATTTCTTCGAATCGATGAGATATTAAATTGTAATAAAAACGGCGATGACGCAAAGACTAGAGAAACAAGACAAAGAAAATGTAGGGGCCTTATGGGTTTTAACAGAAGTCAAAAGAGCTTTGAATCTAAGCCTATCACTAATATTATAAATGTGAAAGTTTGTGAGTGAGTGTGTATGTTTGTTACTTCTTCATGCCTAAACGGATGGACCGATTGTGCTGAAATTTGGTATAGAGATAAGACCCTAGAATAACAAATAGGCTTTAGAACAGCGGGTAAAACCCCTGGGCGCAGCTAGTGTTAAATAAGATTACGTTATAGTTTAAAGTAGTATAATGAACAAAAGAGTTTCAGAAGGTCCATACCTACCGAAAGAATTCATCCTCCTTCATCCTATTGAAAAAATAATTGGAGAATAGGTTCTTGGGGACAGGACGCGCTTTAAATCGCTTTTTCTTCTTAGGTTTGGGCAAAACGTGGACTGCCCTTTCACATATACTGTCCTCAGTCTTCTCCTCGCGTTTCGTGAAGCTGAAAGGTTTCATCTGTGCCCGCAACTCCGCCTCGCTGTTAATTTTCGTGATTGCTCGTCTGAAAAAGGAATTATATATCTTACTTTTTTATGCGAAGAAGTAAGAAGACGAGCATGACGCTGTCCTGATGTTTAGAGATAACGCTGCGCTGCCCATAATCAGTACAATGCCGCCGGGGCGTGGATTTCACAATGATGTGCAATTCTAGGTGCACTGCAACAACGCTTCTTTCTCAAGAGTCATAAAAGATGTTAAGACTCTCTAATCGAGTAATTTCACCACCGCCACCCAGTATTTCACTTACGAGCAATATTGTTATAGTGTCTATTTTTTATGAACTTTCTAAAATTATTAAGATAAATTTGAGCTGTGGTTGTGGGGGTTGTAATTAAATTAATGACCGATAAGAAATATACGACAAATAATATATGAGACGGTCCAAAGTAGCTTTAAAACATTAAACCTACTGCTACTTCTTTCCAGTACTGATATAAATGTCCTACTACTACTACCTACTTCGAAATCGGATGTAATAAGTTCAAGTTGGTAATTTTCTAAAAGCAGGAAGGTTTTTTCCCGCGCGCTCATACATTATATGTTGGTAACATTGTCTATTAATAGTGGATCTTTAAAATATAAATAAAGTAGGTACATAGATAGGCAAAAAACCGGCTTGGCCCCAATCATTCGTAAACGTGATTTACCGATAATAGTTTATAGAGACAAATAAACAGAAACGATCTCAAATGATGCTCAGTCCAAGTGTTGACTTGAAGTCAGACCTCAAAGGTCACAGTCGGTGAAGGACTTGCTAGACGAGTTTTAAAGGCTACAATCTTTACGAATACGATGAAAATTAGAACTAGACGTTCCACTATATTGTTGACTAAGTATTCCCTTCATCAGTTCGTGATCCTCATGTCTGAGGGTCGTGAGTCGTGACCCTCTCCATCTGAACCCCCACCCCATCTCCTCTCTCTCTTGTGAATTGTGATTTGACTATGACAGTGTAAGTAGGGTAACCTGTTCTGTTAGGGTATAAACCCCCAATTATTACTATTATTATGACTTTCGTCCGAACAATGGAGCGCCATCTGCTCCTATCTCCAGCTACCTGGAGAGCATCCTAAACGGTAAAGTCGAGCGTTGTGTGGATCTGGTCGGACCAAAGCATCGGAATTGAATTGCGGACTAGGTATTACATGATATATACCTGGTGTTCAAAACGCGCTAGTGCTTCGATAGTAATGGTGCTATATATAAAATTCGATTGTGGATAGAACAACACATGACGTAACATCATTGGTAAAAACAGACTATAGATTGGTTTTGATACTGGTAGGTACAGGTTGTGTATAGATACTGAATTTGTGCCAATTGAGAGAAATTTTACAAGTACCAGTCTCAGTTGGGTGAGATCTTATTGCAAAGGTAAAAAGAGAAATTACTAGGCAACAACTCATGTCAGGCCGAGGCCGCAGGCCGCGGCCGACTTAATCCAATATTTTGTAGTAGGTATGTGGGATGATAAAATGATAACCACCCACCAGGCGCTTAACACCAGGCGAAAGCAGCGTTCTCAATATAAAAAAATCCCTGATAATGATTTGCAAGGTACAAAATTAAATTGCGTGACAACAAACAATTATTACGAGCTAAAAATAAAAAGTGTAACTAAAAAAAAGCATACAGGGTGCTCGTTTATTTCCTATAGAACCTCATGGCTTGGTCTTGCAAGATCTTGTCATATAGAGGGATCCGAGATTCTATGGGAACAGGTCGCGCTCGGAACTTCTTTGTCCTTTCACATTTCTGGTGCAGCATGTCTTCGGAAAATGATTTTTGGAGACCGCGAAGCTCGTTGACCATTCGGACTTCTTCATCTCTGAATTAAACAGTAAACATGTTTTGGTAATCATGTCTTATAGACGGATCACATACATAGAAAACGGGAGAGTGGTGAGAAGTAGATCAATGAATCCAGTGAGTGATTAGTGATCTTTGTTTCTCTAAGTATTTCATAAAGAGACATTTACCTATAATAATTTTTATGTCCCATTGAGTAATAATGACTTTTACAAAAGAGAATCTCGCGATAGGATTGAAGCTGCGAGCGTAAACTACGCAAGTAGTCTTTAATATTTACCTTTCTGACATCTTGAATGGTTTAGGAATGGTGATACTCTTACGTCTTCTAGGGGGTGATCGACTGCGTTTCGTTCGCAGAGGACTAGAAGGCATACTCTGCGTCCTGAAATCTTCATCATCATTGAATGGTGATGAATACTTCCTTCCTATAAAGAAATCGTCGAACTTCTTGTCGATCTCTGTCTTAGGTTCGATTTTATCATTCCAGGATATAGAGCAAGCTGAGTGATTTCGCTTCGGCCGATCAGCCTTTTCCAAGCTACTCTTCAGCGCAGTAACTTTCAATTCACTATTCCCATTTTTGACAGGGATAAGTGAAGACTTCCGTACCGGGCGTTTCAAGCAAGTTCCCGGTTTACTAGCCCCGTAACTCCCACTGGAAGTTTTCGTCGTATCACTTTTGCTAACAGTTCCTTTCCCTTCAGACGACAATTTTCTCCTCAGCGTTCCGTTTGTTTTAGTTTTGTTCATTGCCGAAGATATCGAGTCCTTTGTGAACTTATTTATAGAAGTTTTGTCGATATCTCCATTGCAGTCGATGTGGTCTATGGCAAGGCCGAGCATGACTTGCTTTTTCTCTCGCAAATGTTTTAGTGTAGAGTAAAATTCGTCGGCAGGTAAATGATGAATGTCATGGTAGTCTGGGATGCTCCTGTAGAAATCCTTTAGCTTACTGGCGTCGACGTGAGGGGGTGCTATGGAGCAAGACGAAGAGGATTCTATAGAAGATTGCTCTGGGACTCTCTTTTCTCGACGTTCGTACGAGTTCCTTGGCATCTTACTGATTGGATCCACGGGAACTTTCAAGCAGGAATTTCTAAAAACGCTATTGTTATGATTCATTTTGAAAAATATTTTAATTTATTAATAAATATAAAAAATACTAATTTGTCTAATATTTAAGTTGCTTAAAGCTTTTAATATCGTATACAAAGGACTGGATAATCCTATTTTTATTGGTGGGTTTGTTGTTCTCCAAGTTGCTATGGATGTTTTGCGGCAATTTTTTTTTTCTAGACATCTACGTTCTAAATTTCTTAAATTTGACGATTGTCAAGATATTTCAAATTATCTTTAAATATTTTAGGTGGGTAGATAAGTAGACGTATTTAATAAAGTGTCTTGCTCTACTGCATTGAATCGACTTTTGGATTCTACATAATTAAAGTTAGAACCATGAAAACTTACCTTAACGTGCATTCCAGTAATAGGTGCCTACCTAACTTTATGATATAATATTATTATCTTATGTGGATTACTTTAGAGTGATAATTTTAATAATTTTTATATAACATGCACGAACATCCACTTCGATTCTCCATTCAAAATCTAACAAGTACTTAGTTGTCATGGTGACGTCAGATCCGCTTATTCAGCTTAAATATTACAGACGTTAGCAGTACCAGTTTTTTAAATCAGTTTCACTTTAAAAAACTTCTATTATAAATTTACAACTTATTTTTCAAAATATTATTAACATTGCGCAATGATTTTGGCAAATAAAATTCTCTAGTTTTGGTGCTTTTACAAAAAAAAAATGAGCTGTCATGATTTGACATTGACTTGGGCATTTTTATTGTCAGTAGTCAGTGTCAGTCAGTCAGTAGTAGGTAGGGTTTTTGGCGGCAAGCCTTGATCATATCATTAGCTCCACGTCTTTTGCTTAATAATCGTGTAGAATTTGATTGTTAGCGTGTAATAATGGTGGAATATTGCGTGTTAAGTGTTTTTGAATGTGCACAGATGTAGGCAAGTGATATGGTGCTGAAATATGAATTTTGGTGCCCCCTCCAAAACTCCTCCGAACTTTCAGTAAAATTCCACCCATTTTACTGGAAGACTCACGTGACTAGACGAGCTATTAAGCTCACTCTGACTCTGACCTGACTAACTAACTTATTACTTAAAAAATAACATTTAACTTGACACTGGCAAAACACGAAAGTGGAGACCATAATTTAATATCCCGTGAACATTCACGAATTTTACTCGACACTGGCAAAATGCACATGTTGCCATATTATTAAAAAGAAAAAAAAAAAAGGTATTAAAATTAAAAATATTTAATGCTTTGCCTTGTGTATATTTTTAAAAATCTCTTGTAATACTCTTCAGGTTTCATAATTTTTCGTGTCAAGATTATTCAGGCAAGTGTGGCTTATTAATTAATCTTATACTTCCCATTTTTATCAACCTCAGTTCGATAATAAAAATTAAACCTGTGATTGTTTACTCTTGCAGGTGACCCTACAAGAATCAAAATGTTTTTAAACAAAAACATTCAGAGATTTATAGCAAAAAATCTATCCAGCTATGTGAGAGTTATAGCTGGAACTCGAAAGGCAAGCACAGCAATTGAGAGTGACCAGAGTAAAGGGAATTATGATGTTATTATAGCCGGCGGTGGAATGGTCGGATGCGCTTTAGCTTGTGCTATGTGTATGTACTATCCTCTGTTGTATTAGTCCGATCTTATAAACGTATGTTTAATAATTATTTGCAGTCGGCGTTGTCACTTCCGTATCGGCCTGCCTAGCCATTCACGGAAGTACCGAACCATTATTACCTAAGGACTGAGGACTGCTACTTTTGATAATCATCATTCACAGATGCAAGTCCAGTGATGATGATGACTATAGACTTATCAATGGTATCTTTGAAATTCCGTATTCAAAATTATCTGTTACCAATTTTTAGCTCAATCCTTAGGTTAAATATTAGCTTAAAGAGATACCAAAGATGCGTTTATAAAGATCCTTTAATTGGTATGAGAGAAAAGTTATTTAATTTTTTTTTTAATTTAGAACTATGCACCATAATGTCACCTCCTTTTGGATGAATTGCACACAATTTTTCTCATTTTCTGTAAAATCTCACAATTATTATTCTTTTAATTGCTTTGCATTTACATTTCAGCAAAAAATTCAATTCTCTCCAATCTCAAAATTCTGTTGGTGGAAAGTGGATCTGAGAGCAAGTTTCAGCTGAAACCTGAATTCAGTAACAGAGTGGTTGCCCTGAACCCATCTACAAAGTCTTTGATGACCTCTTTAAAAGTTTGGCAGCATGTGGAAAATATGAGGCTTCAGCCCGTAAGATTTATGCAAGTAAGTTGTGTAGTACTGTGGTTCCACACTATTTTGACCTATCAGTAGAATAATGTCCCGTCTGAAAAATCATTACTCGTAAAGAAGAAACTAAATTATGTACATACTAGCTGCGCCCAGCGATTTTACCTATTGTACTATAGCTTATGTGTTATTCCAGGGTCTAAGCTATCTCTTTATATTTCAGCAGATGTTGGCTATTTCTCACCCACTATGATTGAAGACAACTTCAATGTACATTGCTGAGTTTGTTATTTTACTCATATGTATTAATGAGGAGGTTTAAGCAAGTAATGTACGCAAAATTGTCTATGGATTTTAGTGTTTTAGATGTCGTTTGGCGATAGCCAATAGGCCCTCTGCATTGGTCCACCCGTTTAGGTGTGAAAGAGTAAAAAACAAACATCCTGACATTCAGGCATCCATACATTCTTTCATGTTTATAATATTAAGATATCGAATAGACGAACTAATTCTATGTAGAGTTTCTTATTTACAGTACTGATTTTTCATATGGAACATTATTCTACATGTAGGTTGATTTGCATGTGAAATTTGCTTTAGTATTAACACTAAAAAGGTTGGTTTATTTCTTTAACTCAACCCATGAATGACTTTTAAACAGAATAATTACTTGTATAGTAAGATTTTTAATGTCATCTTGGTTAGTTACCATAACTTTCGAATATTCTGCAATGTTTCACTTTAGTTCAGACTTGTCATCTTATGTTGTTGTATGATGAGCACTTTGAGGCTGCTCATTCGTCTTTGACAACCTCTGTGGCACGGTGGGCTAATACCCGCTTGCAACGCAGAAGGGTTTGATTCCCACAAGGGACAAATGTTTGTGTAATCCACAGATATTTGTTTCTGGTCTGGGTGGTTTTCAGTATCTATTATAAGTATGTATTTACAAAAGGAAAAGTATATAAGTATTATTATATCCCTTATCCTAACCACCATAACACAAGCATTAAGTTGCTTAGCTTGGTGTTAGGTGGCATTGTCCTGAAATATTTATTTATTCTATGTCGAATGTCGACCCGCCTTATGTTGGGGGCTCATTTCTATTCTTGAAATTCCAGGTATGGGATGCATGCTCAGACGCAATAATATCATTCGACAATGCCGAAATATACAATGAAGAAATCGCCTACATAGTAGAAAATGATGTCCTCCTTCATGCGATCAACACTGAACTCTCAGCCACTAGCAATAAGAACCTTAATATACATTACGGAGCCAAGATTGCTGATTGTAAGCTGCCGAGCAGTGTAGACGGCAGTACGAAGAGTTATGTCAAGCTGAGTAATGGAGATACTTATGGGTGTGACCTTTTGGTAAGTGAACTTTTTTAATTTATTGGTATTACCTAATTACTAAACAGTAGTGAGTGGTTGTGCCATAATACATAAATAACTGAGATGGTAGTCTATGCCAAGAAGTGAAGTGATAAAGAACTTGGAAGTCACAAAATAATGAAGGCTTATGTAGGTACCTAATATAATCTACTTACGTGATATAACAGTGTGGCTACTCAAGAGTAATTTTACAAAACTTTTTACAAAGGGTCCAAGGGTTTTTTAAGTTTATAAAGATTGCATTGTAGGTAAGTGGACGAATTTTATAACTAAGCAGACATGGTATCCTCACAGTGGTAGGTATTTAGTCACTGCTGTTTAAAAGAAATTACAAATATTTCCTTACATGATTTATTACTATAATACAAAACTTCATAAAT
This sequence comes from Hemithea aestivaria, assembly GCA_947507615.1. Classification (NCBI taxonomy): domain Eukaryota; kingdom Metazoa; phylum Arthropoda; class Insecta; order Lepidoptera; family Geometridae; genus Hemithea; species Hemithea aestivaria. The sequence continues at coordinate 8,019,180 of OX382344.1, read as the reverse complement.
TAACTATAATATAAGGCACCATAGAATCACAAATGAACACAATATTGATCACGGAGGATGCACATCACCTTTATTACAACCCATTTCAACTTGACTTATTATGTTCGTCTCTGACATTTCATACAACTTATTCAACTTCTTGGTGATCTCTAGCAATTGATTCTTAATTTCTACCATGCTTATTTCCTGTATGGTTCTTAAATCGTTGACCGTGAAAGAAGTGTTGCAAAGATTGTCTCCCATAGTTGACCCTGAGGTAGTACGTCTTCTTCGTTCTACTTGCTGGCTCTCGAGAGAATATCTGTCGAACATGTTGCTCTTTCTTTTCACTTGTTTGTCTTTGCTGCCATCTTTGTCTCGGTTGATACGGAACTCGTAATTGTTGTTCTTGCGTATACTCCGCTTTGTGCTTTTGCGGCTCGCGACAAGTTTGTATATTGATGTGATTAGTTCTTTTGGGATCTGGAATGAGGTATGAGAATTAGTGTATGTTTCTGGCAAACATAAGGTTCATTTGTAGCCAGCATCGCGACCTCGAGGCGTGAGCTCCTGATGAAGCTCATCGTAATTGTCCGAAACCCAGGGTCGAGCCTACCTTCGACTTTTATATTCGTGAGTTCAGTCGGTATTTTTATGGATAAATTAGGTCTTAATGTTTTAAGTACCAAGTAAAAGATGCGTCGGAAGGCGTAAACTAGTGGCTCTACATCATCTTGCAGGGATTAATGTTAGGTTAGAATCGTGCCTGCTGTCAAGACAGAGAGGATTTGTATATAAAATAAAGCATGTGCCTCGCGATCAATCATGACCTTCATCTCAAAACAGCTATTTGCAGAGCATATGACAGTAGGACACTAATACATAAGTAAGAAAATACGAGTATAACGATATCCTTACCCTATTCTCCCTTGGATCATTAGGCCGTATATAAAGCTGCCGCATATGAGTGGCAGTCAGCACGGCGCCCCATCTCAACACGGCTAGTAGTTGTTTAGGAGTATATGACAGTAGGGAGCTAAATAGCATGCTCTCCAAGTGGCCAACTAGTTCTGTTTGTCGTACCAGTCGGTCGAGACCCGCACTTTCTTGTAGAGCCTGAAATTTAGTTAAACATTTTTAAGAATGTTAAGATTAAAGACCCAAGAGGGAGCGAAGACTGCTTCGCTCCCCTATTTAGATTAGATTAGACACTTTATTGATACAATTGGCGATCGATTATATGTAATAGCGATCTCTTCTAGATAACCAAAGTTTAGAATAGGTGCTTTTCAGACTTTTTGTCTTATTTAGAAATCTTGAAGTTCCCTAACACCTGTTTCATAATTTAATGTGAAGTTCTTGAAAAGTTTCTCCGTGAACAATATTAAAGGCATCTATTTAATTATTACTCATTAATTAGATTACTTAAGAATGTCAATCATTTCTATAGGAAAAAATCTGGAAAATTTCATTTTTGTTCCGCATAATTTTGTCTCACCTGAATATCGCTAACAGCCAAACCGACCAGCAAATTCGTGAGTATCACAGTCACAAGCAAAACGAATATCAGGAACATTCCATGAGCGGTGATAGGGTATCTAGGATTAGAGTCCGTGCTGTTCCCATTGTAAAATATATCCTCGTACTCCAGTTCACCGGACATCATCATGACTGTCTTGACAAGGCCAGCGGGCAGTGTGAAAGCGTTATAGTTGCTGAATAATACGCTGAACGCTAGCCCAAACGCTATGAGGATGCAGCTGTATGCCAAGAGGAACTTTGCGAAATTAACTGTCACTGTAACAAAACAACAATTAAAAATATCAATTCTTCAAGATTTCATTGTCTCTTTCTTTAGGGGGAGGTCGTCCCCGGTCCCCGATCTCCTGTCGCCCGATCTCCATAAAATTTGGGAATAACCCGTTTTATTATTTCAAATTGATCTGGTTCCGTCATCGAGAAGCCAGTGAACACACAAATAAAATATTACGAGGAATTGTTAACCTTTCCTAAACATATTTTTGAAATTGGTTTCAAAATGGTTTTATTTAAAAATAGTTTACAGAGAGGAGGGGGGGGGGGGGGGGGGGTTAGAGTTAATACTCTAATGTGAAATAGTTTATGTGTAACGAGGGAGAGTCAAAACTCGTCAAAAGTCGCTTCAATGGGTTCCTGTAACACACACGGTGCTGCTCGCCAGTTCTTTTGCTTGAACTTGGCTTGACACTATATGTGTCCAGATTTCTGTAAACTTAAATCGGCAAACCAACCTGTAGTAAACATCTGCACGTACAATCCGAACGTCGGAAACCTTCCTATGATCATCATCAGCTCGAACCAACAGAAAAATATTGTAACAGCTGCCACATCATGTTGCCACTGCGAGGTCTTCTTCGTAGGCTCCTGCCAATCGGGCATCTGTAAATAAAGACATGATTATTCAAAACATTCTATGATATTACATCTTGTATTTTTTATGTGAAGAAGTAAGAAGACGAGCAAGACGCCTGTTGGTAAAACATAACGCTGCCTATAATTAGGTCTTAGTATCTACACAAATATGTAGATGGTAACTTTTTGATCATAATAATAACAATAAAAAAATAAACAGATTTTTTTTATTAGCGATGTTATCGATGAAGCAAAGTCATGATTTCTTAAAGAGTTTTTGAGTGTATATTTCTTTTAAAGGCATATTCAACTATGGACACTTGTCAAGGAAATGTTGAGGGCAGTTGGATTATGGTATCCTTCCATTATCAAAATAAAATAGAAAAGTATCTTATGTTAACACAAGTTGCTGATTGATTGACTGACTGTACTATCAACGTACAGCTCAAACAGATGAACGGATTGCGTATGAAAATTGAAAACAGATAAGTTTTTTGACGTAAACCTTCACTAAGAAAGGTTCTACGCAGGCAAAGTCGCGAGCATAAGCTAGTTAAATAATATATAAGACTTTGAACTTACGGCACATAAAAATACTCCTATTATAATAAGTAGTTGCAACCAATTTTCCCATTGTCGAATGTAAGCCCACCAGTCCAAACATGATTGAAATATCTCTTTTATCAGGAAGCACAAATTGAGAAGAATAATTACGTATTGTATCGGTATTAGATATGTGGGCTTCGTGCAAGTTGTTTCTTTGCATAGAAAAAGTTCTGAAACACAAAGATTATTAAATTTTTAGTTCTAAAAGGAAATCTGACTGACTTATCTATTAACACACAGCTCAAACCGCAGCGCTGCGCTGAACAGATTAACTTGAAAGTTGACACTGGTTTATTGGTAGATTTTTATGACCTGCAAAGGCTAAGATGCGCAAGACGACAAGACTTTATATCAATCTTCTTCGTCGAAATTATCGTACTCGTATGTATAACTTGACTGTAAGTGCTTGTTTACGTTGAACGCGCGGGCGCGGGCGCGGGTGCGGTCACGAAATATCAAACATACGATGTGATAATATGAAAGTGTTCACGTACAAACGCACGTGCGGTGTAAGCAACGTCTGCTGCGCCCGCACCCGCGCCCGCGCCCGCGCATTCAACGTGAACAAGCACTAAGACAGCGAGTACATTATATTATGACAATTTGCCCGAGTTCTATATCGTCTTGCGCATCTTTGTTCTGCTGGACATAAGGAAGCAATGCTGTGAGATTAAGATGGTCTTCTATAAAATGGGTCTATTAAAACAGAGTAGTTGTGTGACTTACCAAGAATATAAAAGCTGAACAATGATATAAATAATGCGTGATAAATGAAACTTAACACGAAGAATTTCCTAATTCGTCTCCATTTTAGAAACAAAAATGTCTCTGCAACCGGATGCTTTAAAACATCTCTACGACCGACCTGAAAGTACAAACAAAATAAAATCATTGATAAAAATACAAAATAATATTATCTAAGCTGCATAATAGCCATAATAAACATACTATACAGACTCGAATCAGAAACTCTGGATTCGAACTTGTGGAAATTACTTCATTACGGTACCTTGTTCCGGAATACACCGAGAACTTTAAGGTCCATATTTATTAGGTACAAGCATGTATTTGCCGTGATGACTTGCAAATTCAGATTGTTGACCAATATTTAAGGATTTTCATCATAGAATCCTCAAACAGTATAATACCGGGTAGGTAATCATTTAAAAACTCCAAATATATACGTACCTCAACAAAAGCCAGAAGCAGTTCAGCTTCGCCCCTTTCCAAGCAAGCAACCAACGGCCTGAAGTCGACAGTCAGTTCACAGTCTACGTCGCCAAGTTCGTGCTCGCTCACGTGTATGGCATCGTCCAACTTGCTCAAGTATCGTGGCAACACATTCGGTACTCGTCTCACTATGAAGGATAGGGCTGATACTCCGCCGTTTGTGCGGAGAGTGACGTCACCGCCGTAATCTGAAAACATAACACACACATTTTTTATTAATTCCAGCATAATAATAGTATAATTGCATCTTTATCGGACATAAGTCAATTTAGACCAGCTTGGCGGCGGACTGGCTCATCACGAAAAGACTTGCCTCTGTAATATATCCTATTCAGTGTTCAGTGTTTTTAGTCATTACTATATCCAATAGGTCTACCATTCTGAACATCGTTCCCTTTGGAAATCAAACCATAGAAACCGCAGTTCCTTGATGGGAGTAAAACATCAGTTAAATGCCTAGATATCGTTAACATTATTCTATGTATGTCTTTCTTGCAACATATTTTCAACTTTGAGCGTAAAGGTAATTTTACTAGTTTACTTGCTAGTTTCTCTAATATGGTTTGCTTAAATTTATTAGGAGGAATTCGATAGCAATTCTGCTTTAAACTTCCGAGTTCGAAACGGAATAGTGCTGAAAGTACAGAAAAACTTTGAGGTCTTACCTAGCAACAGCAAAACACAAGCAGAAAACTCGTTCAACGCAGCAATATGCAACGGAGTATATCCAAAGTTATCCCTAGCGTTGGGATCAGCTCCAGAAGTCAGGAGCAATCTTGCCACGTCACAAGCCCGAGCTCCTCGTACTATGGCACCGTGCAATGGAGTTCGACCGTCCTGGTCTTGAGCCTTCACGTTTGCTTTTCTGCTCACTAGTAACTCTACTACGTCTACTGATTGGGCCAATGTAGCTGGAAGAATAGATAAGAATTTCAATTAAAAGTCCAGTGCCCAGTCGTTTTTGATTGAGCATGTGGCTTGAACAACAGGAGCTGTAGTTAACTTAGTGCTGTATGTACATGCCGCGAAAAGTTCAGCATACCCTAGGCCCCGGTATTATGACATCCCGCAGGGAAACCCTCAGGTTTTACTGGATATCCCCGCCGTGCCCATCTTCCCCATATCGTCTTATATACCACCCCAGGGTGACGATGCTTTACATCTGGATGCTTTCGTATTTCAGAAAGCATTTTAAACTGCATTTTAGACTGGACATAATACGTAGTAGATTACTTATGGCCAGTATTATACTTGGTATTCTAGACAATTGACTTTCGTGACACAACTGATAGCTATCAATCAGTTGAAAACTATAGTTTTCTTTGGATAAAATTTAAGCAACCTTATCTTTTGTCTTAAACTCCAAGTACATACTACACAATGTTATAGACCTTCCGTCATCGCGGCTGTTACATAAATGAATTTTACCAAATTCACAAAACTAAATAATTACCAAGATGCAAAGGCGTCTGCCCCTTAGAGTTCTGCCCATCGATATTAGCTCCATGGTCCAATAGCAATCGAGCGCACTCCGCATGGCCATCCTCAGACGCTAGATGCAAAGCTGTTGCCTTGCCCGGGCCGAACGCTGCCCTGACGTCCGCACCAGCATCTAGCAGTAGCTTGATACACACAGCTGATCCTAGAGATGCTGCCACGTGGAGCGGAGTTTGAGTAAATACCTGGAACATTTCGATTGAATCTTATATTTTCTTTAACCTTTTTTCACTGTTCTTATAGTTGATAACGAGTAGGTACATTTATTGCCGATCTAAGTAATCATAAAATGGTCATTAGAAACCTAGCAATCTATCATCAGTCTATGAAATACTGAATAAACATTTATGGAATCTTCAAGGCACGAGCAAAAGGGCAATTTACATTATTCATTTTTACACCGCATCTGTATTTTCCATGTGGTCAAACGTAAGCCGATTTATCATAAAAAATCATCTTACCTAACTGTAAATTTAGTTTTTCGCACATCATATCAAATTCTTGTACTTAGGATGAATTTAAGGTACCTACCTGCCAAACATAACTGTTTCATAACTCTAAAAATTTTAAGTTATTCAAAATAATGGCACCTGTGGCGTATAAGGGCAGGCACCTGCTTCCAACAATACAGCTACCACTTCAGGTGCGTCACTTAGCACTGCGTAATGTAACGCTGACTTCTCTCTCTTCTGACCAGCGTTCACATTAGCACCGTTCGCAACCAGCACCTGAAATATAAATACATTGGCTAATATTTTAAAAGATTTTAGGTCACCTTTCATCTGGGTGCATCCTGTTTACCTTTACGCAAGGCACGTTTTTCGCGCTCGCGGCGCAATGTAGGGGTGTGGCTTTCTTGTCGAAAGGCGAATCCCATTTGTTGGGATTCGCGCCTTGTTCTAGCAATAATATGGTGCATTCTTCACTTCCGACTAAGCAACTTAGATGTAGGCACGTTCTGAAAAGAGAAAGTCAAGTTTTACTGGTCATATTGGGAAGTCTAAATGGAGTTACTTTTATGGCAATGTAGTTAAGTAATATAAAATCAAAATCAGTTCATCCGTTCGGGAGCAACGATGGCACAGATAGACAAACAGACATCAATCTTATAACACCGTTGCGTCAAGGGTTAATGAAGGAATTACGCAAAAACATAATCACAAAATTATGTTTGTTTTTGTACCATTGCCGTTCCTATTAATCTCACCTGCCAGCATCATCAAACGCGTTAGCATCAAATCCATGCAACTTCGTCAGTCGAGCCAACAGGTTCCTCTTCCCGAGCCAGCAAGCCCACAGAGTGCCTGTTCTCAGTGCTTCCGCTGATTGTGATATTATAGCGAACGCTTCTTCATAATGACCTGTCACTAACAGTGGGGAGATTTCCTCTGCGTGTGGAAGATGACTTAGGGCGTTTTGGATCTCATCTGCAAAGAAAGTAACAATTGTTTGTCGTATCCGTAGCCCAGTGTCCATTTTGTAGCATCGGTCCCTGTGGTTGTACGTCCTGTTTGTAATCCGTTTCAGTTTGTGGCATTTTTTTCGTCTGGATGGACCCTGTTTCGGAAGGCACGTAATACTGTAGGTCCCGGGTGTTTCCTATAAGCTATGTAGGAGGCAGTTGTTAGGTCATGTTGCAGACCTTGCAGTGGCGCAGAGACCTCAACATGTAGGTTTGCCACCCCACCATCTTATAATATCTAATTTTGATTTGACTCTGACAGTGTAAGAAGGTTAACCTGTTCATCGAAGTATAAACCACAATTATTTGTTTATTCTTCAATTCCGCATGTGCTGACATTTTTCTTTAACCGTAACTCCACACGATATAGCAAATGTTATTCGTTTTTCTTGGCAGAAATTGAAATGATTTTGCAGAAAGACCGAAAGTATTATATTTGCGTAATTAAATCCTCTTTCTTCCTTGAAATACCGTTTTTATTCAGTGTTTTTCTCAATTGCGAAAATACCACTAAAAATGATGATGCTTTTTCTCAGAAATGAGTCAAGATGTTCTGTGCCTATGGCAATTAAGAGAAGTATTGGGTAGGGTATGTAAATTTCTATGAGCCGAGTAGCTACTCGTATTTTTTGCTCAAATTAGTAAGTAATTTAGGAATTCTATAGGGACAAAGTAGCACCTCAAGCTCATTCGTGGCAAGAAATGTCCAAGAATAGGGAAGTGGCATGTTCTTGTATCAGACTAAGACTCGGTTTTGTGTCGTTGCGCGTCAGTAGAGAACCCACCTAGTTCCCATATATCCTTGGAGGGTTTGGCTCTCAGTCGTTCGGCGAGGTCGTCTCCGTGCGCGGACTCGTCGCTCGATATGTACCCTGGCTCTGCATCATCCTCGGTGTCCTCCGGCAGCTCAACCATGCCGACACACCATCGCGAACTGCCTTCTCTTAGGATCTGCACCGAAAAAAATCAACTTTAACTGTGGTTTTCGCTATAATCATAACAAAGGTCACAGCAACATATATGTTGGCCACACAACAAAATTAGGATATGACTCTGACAGTGTAGGTAGGGTAATCTGTTCTGTTGCTTGTTGCTGAATGGGTGGTAGAGCCTTAAAGTAAATTACTATAATAAGTTCCCTGTAGACAACCTATATGAATGAATCCTTTTAATTTTGATTTTCAACTCAAGCGGTCGTTTAGGCGTGACGAAGTAAGAAACACACAGTGAACTGAGATTTATTCTTGGTCACACATTTTTTACGTGGCTCATTAAAACTAATGTCTCGAGACATGAAACGTTCAGATTAACATTTGACAGTCACAAACTAAAAAATATATCACTGTAAAATTATGACTTACATTAACCAATTATAAATTAAGAACAAAATATAAATAATTTCACAACATGACAGAGCATTTTACAAGAAGCCTGCCCAGCAATCATACATATTCATGATTTCGTTGCGCGAAATAGTAAGGGATGTTTGGGAATGGATATCCTTTCCCATAGGAATCCTTAATATTTTTTGGGAAAAAGGGACCTATTTAATTCAAGAATTTATAAGGTAAATTTCAAGTCAATCGATGCAGCCCGCTCGATTTTCCTTACAAACTTTAACCACCCATTTCACCCACTTAGGGATTGAATTTGGCAAAATCCGGTCTTAGTGAGCCTTTATATTTCAAATTGAAACCGCATGTAATTTTTATGATTCCTAGCGATCGTAGTTTCTGAGATTGTATACGAATGAGTCGATATCGAAAAAAAAATGGCTAAACACTAAACATTTTGTTTTCTTGATGTCTTGGGACAGTACATTCCGTAAGTTTCACAACAATTGGTTCATTGGAACCGGGTTCCGGGGTTTTTACAAGTTTTTATTTACTTTCACGCGTCTGTCTGTCTGTAATCAAATCTTGCAAGTTTAATTTGATCCACTTCCCGGTTTCTGATTGAGTTGAAATTATGCATATTATGCATGGAGCTGGAAGGCCATAGGAACTCCGTAATTAAACCAAGTAACCCCATCGAGTTGGACTGATTTGATTCGTCTCGACTAGCACTGATGCTAGATGTTATAATAATAATATTTATTAATAACATCTAACATCTAGCTTGTTTTTAAAAAGATTTTTAAATTGTACTTGTTAAGTTTAACGACACTCCACTACAAGTAACTTGAAAAGAGAAATTTCCGAATAACTTGCCATTTGACCAATCTGCAATCCATTTTGTAATGAAAACGAAATAGTTTTTCCGGAATATAGAAATTCTTTCTTGAGCAAGTGCTTCCGTTTAACAAGCACTTTTACTCCTTACGATATAATATGTACACCTTTATATAAACCTTTGCACCATTTTTCAGTATAAATATTTCAGTATTAAATAAGTGTTGATAATATTTCTGGAGGAGCGCGTTGATATATGCGATATCAGCGAGTCTTCTTTGTAATCTGTATTCTTGTAATAATGATTATTTATTTGTATCAAACGTACATTGTTAATCGTTTTTCCACTTATCTTGTTTTCATTAACAATCCGGGCTGTAACGTGTTTGTATTTGTGTGCGTATTTGCGGATCATCACGCGCGCGCTCGCGACTCGATGCAAACTGAGAAAATCACACGTTCGTGTCACCATCCCTAGCCGAATTGCTCGTGGATGGACAAGTCGGGAGCTGGAAGGCTAATGTTTGACAGTCTTTTAGCGCTTAATCGGGATGCCTTTCGGCGTTGTGGTAAAATTAGCGTTCTTTAATGCTACTAAAAGGACGAAGAAGGGAAGAACTTGACGGTGCTCCAAACTGAGTCTTGGCAGAAGACTTAGCGCTAGACATGCAAGAATAGCGTCTTCTTGTGCTAAAGACAAGACTCAGTTGGAATTACAATCCTTTAGTATAAAAATGATGAATGATGATGAATAAAACATCCTTTGTTCCAGAGATTGGATTCTTACTAAATTAATGAGTAAGCTTTGCAATTGCAAGGAGATGAATAAGTCGAGCCCGACGCTCACCTTTTCCTTTAGTTATAATAATGGCATTTTTCTCCGATTAGTGTACTTTTCCAATGCTATTCCTATCTTTATATGTGTCGTGGTCAGCCAGCGTTATATCTTGAGAAGTTAAAAATCCATTTTCGAAAATCATCCTGGAATATCACAAGCTAATCTACGATGACAGGTCTATTTGAGTCTATTGTTTATGGTCACAAATCACAACCAATACAAACAATTCGTTATTTATGCTACCGGTCCAATTTATTGACACTATTTTGATTAAATATTAGAAAAAAAGTATAGTAATATTTAAATGTAGGTCATTGGCATGTTTCGTGTCGGTCTGCCAGATGGAAATCACAAATCATTTTCGTTGGTACCTTTTTATTTGTGAATTTCTATTTACATCTCTTGATAGCACGCGACAGTGACGCCTACACGTTTATTTATTTTAATAGTCCCTAACGAATTCTTAAATTTTAATGGCTGATACCACTTTTAACTATGAATATTACACGTCGCGTCATTTTATACCGCGATCTTTTGGTGAAAGCGCTGGATCAAAGACCATCCAGCCGGACATGATATTTGTCAAGGTTTAAAAGATTATTAAATACCTACATATTTTTTTACCTTGTAAATTTGTATAAAAGGGAGACACATGGTACAACGCATTAAAATTACTCGATCATGTCATCAGTTCTGAAAAAAGAACTTAGCTGGAACATTTTATACCTTCTGCAGTGCAAAAACTTATAAAAGCGTTGCCATCTGAGCCAAACAAGAAAATTCGCGTCTAGTATTTTTTTTATACCGTACCTCATAGCTGATGAACTAAATAGATTTATTTTAACCTTGTCCGCATACAAACTGTTTAAAAATTAATTTGGATTCAGGTTTTTCCTGTAAGTCTCTTAGAATTTTCCAACTTTTCTGAGTATAAACGTGGAGTAATAAAGGTAATAAATGAGCTAATACATTATAATGAGTAAACTGTAAACAGAATGAACGATCGAATTTGGTTAGATTAAATAAACTCTTCTCTAGGAATAGCGCAAAATATTTAGAATTTAAATAAATGGGTTTCACTAAACACTTTCACCATAGGTACCACTGTAAAAATCCGAAACTTGTTGCAGATTTAACCATTAGATTTAGTTTTTAGACCGAAACAAGTAAAATTTTGAAAAATAATAATAAAAAAAACTTGAGAGGTGTCAAGGGACACCCGGATGGAACGAAGTTCGATTAATGGAAATATCTGGCTTGCTTTCTATAAGAGAGAGAGAGAGAGACAGACAGAGAAACATGCGCACGCCGCACAGCTTACAATAGCTTACTATAGCAAAAAGTGTCGTGACAACTTTTCGTAAGAATTTTTTCCGTCTAGTCCCCTTTCACAACGCGCGATAAGGAACTTCGTTCCAAAAATAATAATAAATCGAATTAGAAAAAAATAACCAAATTCAAGCTAGACTGAAAAAGGAAGAAGCACGTGCGCGAGTGCGCAGTTCATAGTATACAAACACTAGCTCCGTCCAGCGGTTTTACCCGCTGTACTTTGTATGTATGTAGCCTATGTGTTATTCCAGGGTCTAAGCTATCTCTATACCAAATTTCAGCTCAATCGGTCCACCCGTTTAGGCGTGAAAGAGTAACAAACATACATCCAGACATTCTTACAAACTTTCACGTTTATAATATTAGTAAGACATTTAATTGATCACCTCTTTGGAGTCGGTTTAAAATGTCTGTAACCGCAAAATATTTCGCAAAACAACAATGAACGCTCCAAGCGAGATATTTCAGTAATTTTACATTGTTTATCGAAGTTACCGCTACATTCAACATGTCATAAAGTGACCGAAACCATATGCTAGGGGATACATGGAAACAATCGAATGGTTCCAATATTAGCTCTTATATAAAGCACTACGCGTTTCTCACCGATTTGAGTTTACTTTGTTAAATTGATTAATAATTAATAGGTACTTGCTGCTACGATGTGAGTGACTTCTTTACTTCAATAATGCTTAGAAAGTCTTTTATTTATTAGGGAAAACATTGTGTTTTTTACAAGCTTTTATTTACCTGTCTGTGGTCTGTCTGTAATCAAATCTTGCAAGTTTAATTTGACCCATTTCGCGGTTTTCGATTGAGCTGAAATTTTGCATGTAGGAATCGGATGACAATGCAATATTATTATGAAATCGAGCTGATCTGATTATGGAACTGGAAGGTGGTCATAGGCAGTGGCGGATTTGCCCTAAGGCCCAGTAGGCCCGGGCCTAGAGCGGCCAGATATTAGGGGCGGCCAATCGTGACAAAAAAATCACTGATGACAAGAAATAACTAAAAGTACGTAAATATTTTAAAAGGATTCAAGGGGCCATGGGTTTTTCTCGGCGGCTCTGCTCTATAATAAGAATATTTATTTTCTCACCGCTCAGAACACAACTTTTGTAGCCTGAAATATAAAATTTTCTCGGCACTCGCAGCTAGCTGCTCGCGCAATTATAAATAGAATATTATGTATTTTGCTCACCACTCAGAACGAGCTATTGCACAGAGTACCGGCGTTAGGGTGGGGTGCGGTTGGGCGACCGCCCAGGGCGCCGGATAAAAGGGGCGCCACAGGCGCCACATTCGTTCTGAAAAATTCAATATTCTCGGTGCTCGTAGCAAGCTGCTCGCGCTTTTATAAGAACATTTAGTTTCTTTGCCACTCGAAGGAAGATAAACGAACATCATTCGTGCTGAAAAATTCAAAATTTTCTCGGCGCTCGCAGCGAGCTGCTCGCGCTTTTATAAATGAGAAAATTTACTTTCTTTGCCATTCGAAGCAAGATAAACGCACATCATTCGTGCTGAAAATTCAAATTTTTTTCGGCGCTCGCAGCGAGTTACTCGCGCTTTTATAAATAAGGACATTTAGTTTCTTTGCCACTCGAAGTTAGCTAAACGCACATCATTCGTGCTGTAAAATATCTAAATTTTCTCGGCGCTCGCAGCGAGCTGCTCGCGCTTTTATAAATAAGAATACTTATTTAGTTTCTTTGCCGCTCGGAGTAAGCTAAACGCACAACATTCGTGCTGAAAAATTCAAAATTTTCTCGGCGCTCGCAGCGAGCTGCTCGCGCTTTTATAAATGAGAACATTTACTTTCTTTGCCACTCGAAGCAAGCTTAACGCACATCATTCGTGCTGAAAAATTCAAATTTTTCTCGGCGCTCGCGCTTTTACAAATAAGAATACTTATTTAGTTTCTTTGCCGCTCGGAGCAAGCTAAACGCTCATCATTCGTGCTGAAAAATTCAAAATTTTCTCGGAACTCGCAGCAACTGGAAAGATGGATTTTTTTTCTAGATACGCCCATGATTTTGCCCATCGGAATCGGTCCAGAAAAAAATCCTGGAATTTTTTCCTTTTTAGTATGGGTTTGAATTGCTTTTTAGGGGGCGCCGTAGAAATCTCGCCCAAGGCGCTGGTAATGTTAAAACCGGCTCTGATTGCACATCTTTTGTAGTCTGAAATGTAAAATTTTCTCGGCGCTCGCAGCAAGCTGCTCGCGCATTACAAGGTTTTTAAAATTTATTCTATTCGGAACGAGTTTAACGCACACGTTCTTGTCAGAGATATAACATTTCCTATTTTAGAGATTCAAATTGTAGGTAAACATTGAAATGTTTTGTACATTTCAATGTTTACCTTGTTCACAAGAAAAAAAATTTTGGATCCGCCACTGTTTAAGGAGTAAGTAGGAGTAGACATGTTATATACGACGTAGGTGCAGGTATTACATGGACCGGGGCCTAGGGCGGCCTAGACTGTAAATCCGCCACTGGTCATAGGAACTACGTAATTAAACGACGCGACTCCATCGAGTTTGGGCTCATTTGATTTGTCTTGAAGAGTAATTTATGGTGCTAAAATGGTAATAATAATAAAAGCTTGTTTTTAAAAAGTTTTTTAAAAATTTCGCTTGTATATATCGATGGCTACGAAGTACTCGTGGACATACGTTGACAATTCGTAGCATACTTTTATTTGGGTAATTTTTTGAGTGCAGTAACATTTCAAATCAATTTATTTTTATTCGAGTTTGAATGTCTTTAAATATCTTGTTTTTAACTATTCAACCTTTAGTGTATAACTAATACAGTTTACATTACGGTTAACATTCTATTTTTTAACTGTTTAGACACACGTCTGTCGAGATTTCACGGTAGTTTCACGTGGAAATTCCTACTAAAGGTGAACGCACACTTATCTGACCCGAACGCGCCTAACGAATCGAATTTTCGAATTCTTTGTATGAAATCTCAAGAAACCTCGCTTACTTCCCCGCGTCGCACGATTCGATGCGGCATTCGAAAATTCGATTCGTTCGTTTCGTTCGGGTCAGATAAGTGTGCGTACACCTTTACACTCATGTTCATAGCAGTTTGTTTTCTTTGTTACTCAATCACTTATTCGTAATCGCAGCTTATATTGGAATATCCTATTTTGGTTGACGTGATTCAGAGAATCTTGTGTAGTTGCAATGATTAACGGAAGGTACTGGCTGATGTGTACTGAGAAATGCCACAAATGTTATGATTAAGAAAGTTTAGTAGGGTGGAGGTTTCAGTGGAAATGCTGGTTTCAATAGTTTCAACCTATTTTTATATTATTTTATTTAAAAAATAGAGAATGGCTACCGTACATAGTTCTTTATAAATTTTATTTTTAGAAAAAGAGAATGGCAACCATAAAACTTATTAATTTAGATTTTTAGATCTTTATAATTTTATCAATATGATGCTGTGATCAGTAGTCAAGTCATAAGTCATATAATAAATTCGTTCTGTGAGAAAAAGTTGTAGAACTCCTAAACCTAATGTTTAGGAGTTCTTTCAGGAAGCCAACAAACTCAGTAAACATAACTTTTTTGATAAGTTAGTGAACTATGTCCAAAGATTTGGATATCGCTCACTCTCTCGACGCTCATCCTAAGCGACAATGCTGCCTCAGATGGTAGAAGATTGACTGTTAAGCAGGATAACTTCGTTCCTGATTTCACTGAACATCTTACCGGAGCGCGGTCACAACACAATGACCGCTGGCTTTGTCCAGTGGAATAAGTAAATAAAATAGTTGGCATGGTTTTGACTCGTCTTACAATTCATTGAATTTTACTCACCTGCTTTTTATCTTTAGTCGACGGTCGTTTTTCCTTTTTCTTGCTGCTGTTCATTTTCATTGAAATCTTAATTTTGAATTTGTACCTCTTCGAGGCTCTTGACTTTGATTTTTCAATCTTTCTTATTTTGTATTGCACTTGATTTCAAACAATTTGTACCTATTATGTAATGCTATTTTGATCGTGTGTGTTTTATTGACGTTCCATAGCTTTTAATAGGAAGCTTAAAGCTACTTTCAACTATGTATAATATAATAATGATTTATGTTTGCGACTAACATATAAAACTGTGCCAATTTACGAACACAAAATTGAAATCAACAAAATCGTTACAACGATATTAAAATGAGAAGTCTTCAACTAATTATTCATAGCAGAGCTATAAAAATATTCGAAACACTTGGCTTTAACATTTCAGCTAAAATTTCACTGTAGCGTGTGTTTCCCGTCACTGTATTTATTTTCACACGGTTTTTTGTCTGTTTCTGTTAGAAACCGTACCGAACGGCGTTGTATGCGCGATTGTAGGGAACTCTCGGGATTTAGGCTAAGCGTTTACACGTAAAACACAAATAAACTCTCTCAACTAATAATTACATAGCAATCGCGCCATGTGTTTGCTTTGTTGTATTTCCTACTTCTGTTATTAATTTGCATATTTGAAAGCAAGCAAAGATTATTTTAGTGTTGTGCAATTGTAGCTGCATCGTAAAGTAACTAATGTAGGTAATAGGTACTACAAATTCCAAAATATAACACCTTACGAGTATGTTTCTTGAAATGTAGTTGCAATAGCGACTTTTAAGCTAACATTGGTAGATATAATATCTCACGTGCGCTAACAAATCCACTTGACACTAAAGGAATATATAGTCATAGTCGTCTAGACTTTTTACAAGCTATTATTTACTTTCAACCTGTCTTTTGTCTGTCTGTCTGTAATCAAATCTTGGAAGTTGAATTTGATCCACTTCCCGATTTCTGATTGAGCTGATATTTGGCATGCATGTATGTTAGATGCCAGCTCTGATGTTGGAGAATGGTTCTCTGTTGTTGGTTAATTTGATGTGGTGTCTGGGACTTCTGTCCGCCATGGAGGTTCTTGTAAAATGATAATACCAGTTGAGATGCAGTAACACTTTTATTAGAGCTCTTCACTCTACCGATGCCACCAGAAAAGTCACAATTGTGAGGGCTTACCCTCTTTACATTGACTCGGTTATTGTAAACAACTTTCACATTGCGACCTTGAGGAAGACTACAGTCAACCCATTGTCAATTTAGTATTTTACACAATCTTATTCCAATAATAAAATCACTTCATTATTTCTAAATTCTTAATACTATTTTACAATCACATTCAATAATGTTTCTCGCCGATAAACCTCGGCTCGAACTTAACTTGTTTGTTAACAACTTTTAGGTTGCAAACTTGAGAAAGACTCGCAGAGTCACGAGGTGGACTCGTAATCAATTACAATCTTATTAACACCACAAAATGGTTACAATATTTCTAAATTCTCAAGACTATTTTTATTATCATTTTCAACAATTAATTAACTGATAATTGTTATTCCTTGAATTATTGCTACTTATGAGCAATAATTCAATTCAATTAAAATAGTAACGGAAATACGTCATTCAAAAATGGTCATTTTAACAAAGGCGCTAACACGGCCATTCTGCAAAAGCGCACGTGCTCTGGGCGCGTTATCTTTGTCGAAGACTTAGCTCACAATGGAACTCATAATACACTAAGAAAATTACTAAAACAGTAAATTTGTCAAATATTGTGCCACACTTTTGTGATCTTTTGACTTTTTATGAACTTTGAAAACTTGTGACCATAATTTGGTTCTTAAATGTTGGCACTTTGAAGTGTTCTTTAAATGTTTGATTACTTTAAAATTTTAAAATATTAAGTTATTTTATGTTGACACTTTGCTGTGTTCTTTTGTGACTCTTTGATACTATCGAGTTCTTCTAAGTTGACACTTTGTTGTGTTCTTTTGTGACACTTTGCTGTGTTCTTTTGTCAATACCGTCAGCGATATTGTACTTTTTATTAAAAGAATTCAATAGCTAACACGGCCATCTTTTAGAGTATTCAATGTTATCTGATCAATTACTGTAATTATCAGCAGTTCAAAAGTTCGCTCGGTCATTCTGCCAATAACAATTCAAATATTTCAGCAAATATTTGATATCGACACATGGAAAACTACAATCTGTTATGACTGGCAAAAATATTATGAGCTCTAAATATGAGCTTTAGATCTACATTACAGTTTTTGTTACGATACCACATAGGGATCTCTTAATACATTAGATCTGGGTCAAGTCGCAAGGCAGGCGCGTTGACCACACTGCATCCACGGGGTGTGCTGGCTCGTGGCAGGCACATCAGGTTTAAACTCGTCCAGGGCGAACGTTCGTTATCAGGATTCTCTGAAAGCAGTTAAGGAGCGGACAGAAAAGGCGTATTTGCATTTCTACACGTCAGGGCATGTTTTTTTTTTACAGGTGACTAATGTGATCAATAAAACAAAAAAGTGTATTCTTGTTACTCGTTGGTGTTCCGTTATTCAGTACCTATCGTATTCTATTATAATACTAGCGTGTTGCTAAATAACTAGAGGGCAATACTCATAATCTGATCACTAGCTTAAAGTACAATGTGCATTAATTATTTTCGAACATTAGTTCGAATATGAAAGTTGCATTGAAACTTGACAAATAGCATTAGCATAATAAGCATCTTACTAGACATCGTACGAAGTTGTCAATAATAGCCAGTAGTAATGAAGCGATTATCAAAATATGTTCTCAGCCAATAACATTTGAAGCTCTTTAGCATGAGGATTGTTTTTGTCTGAAAATCTCATAGCACCGACGACTACACAAGTAAACATTCTCTTCGCTGCATAATCTTTCAAATAAGGGTAGATAGTAAAAAAGCCTTAGAAAAATATGATATTAAAAAATTATCGAGTTATCAATCGCTATCAATGTGTAAACTTTAATTGAATTAATTTAAGTTGCACATATTAACTTTGAAGACGTAAATTTAAAGGAATCAGAGCAAGCACTACAAATCTTAAAGATTATTATTGCTTTTTGAGTTATGATTATGAACACGGAAAACATATTCTTTTTGCATACCTTAATTTTCTCTCAGTTACACAACTTCGCTCAAAAGCTGTTGGCAGATGGTGCACCGGAAAATCTCACGACTCCCGTACACGTGTTCTGAACTCTGGTACACAACAGTCGTTCATTGTTGACTTCTGGTTAGCTGTACAAATTGCATCATTGCATTCTTTCATTGCATCTTGCGATGGTCAGGATCAAATTCAGCGGAGAAAATCACAGTGAATCTTCGATTTCTATTTGAGGGTAAACGCTAATCTTATTGTAGAAGCGTTAAGCGTTGTCGAATATCTTAATTTCTGCACTTTGTAGGTACAGCCGGTAAAATTCTTGTGTTGGGCGTTATTGTGGGTATCGTTATCCCCGTCTTCTGATGTTAGATGCCAGCTCTGATGTCGGTGAATGGTTCTCTGTTGTTGGTTAATTTGATGTGGTGTCTGGGACTTCTGTCCGCCATGGAGGTTCTTGTAAAATGATAATACCAGTTGAGATGCAGTAACACTTTTATTAGAGCTCTTCACTCTACCGATGCCACCAGAAAAGTCACAATTGTGAGGGCTTACCCTCTTTACATTGACTCGGTTATTGTAAACAACTTTCACATTGCGACCTTGAGGAAGACTACAGTCAACCCATTGTCAATTTAGTATTTTACACAATCTTATTCCAATAATAAAATCACTTCATTATTTCTAAATTCTTAATACTATTTTACAATCACATTCAATAATGTTTCTCGCCGATAAACCTCGGCTCGAACTTAACTTGTTTGTTAACAACTTTTAGGTTGCAAACTTGAGAAAGACTCGCAGAGTCACGAGGTGGACTCGTAATCAATTACAATCTTATTAACACCACAAAATGGTTACAATATTTCTAAATTCTCAAGACTATTTTTATTATCATTTTCAACAATTAATTAACTGATAATTGTTATTCCTTGAATTATTGCTACTTATGAGCAATAATTCAATTCAATTAAAATAGTAACGGAAATACGTCATTCAAAAATGGTCATTTTAACAAAGGCGCTAACATGTATGAATCGGACATCGGATGACAATGCAATATTATTATGACATGGAGCTGATCTGATGATGGTGGTCTTGTGGCCACCGAAGTTCTTATGAACTTCGTAATTAAACGACGCAACCCCATTGCGTTTGGGCTCATTTGATTCGTCTTGAAAAGTACTTTGGTGCTAGATGGTAATAATATTAAAAGCTTGTTTTATGTTATAAAGATTTTTTTTAATTTCACTTGTTTTGATACAGGTCACCCGGACGCCTTCCGTTCTGCGGTAAATCGCAAATGGCTTAGTGCTTGTTCACGTGAACGCGCGGGCGCGGGCGCGGGCGCGGGCGCGACAGACTTTGCTTACACCGCACGTGCGTTTGTACGTGAACACTTTCATAGCACGTCGTATGTTTGAAAAAAAAAAGAGTCAAGTTATTATTACTATCTAAAGCATACTACAGTGTCCATGACTTCTTATCAGACAAAATTTAAATGATTAATGTGATTTTTATAATATAATGAATTTTTATTTTTAAATTATTATTATTTTCTCTTGACATGTGTATTAATTTTTCCCTTGACATTGAAGATGTTATTTTAATGTAATTTGTATTAAATTTGACATTTCTTTTATCATTATTAATATTATGTAATTATTATTGTATTAACACAGCATGCCGAAAGGTAGATAATGGCGATCTGAATGTTTTTACATTTCTACTGTTACCTTTTTGTATACCCATTTTCGCTTGTGATTAAATGAATTATGAATTATGAATTGATCTATCGCGCCCGCGCCCGCGCCCGCGCCCGCGCGTTCACGTGGGCCAACGCTTACGTAAAGGGACATAATTGTCATTACCGATGCACCTACCCATGTCATCTCCCTACATCACGTTAATAAATTATAAACCATTAAGTAGTCAAATGATTCTGTAGTATATTATTTTAATATCTCAATCCTTTCATCAGTTCTTTAATATAATATTCTTATGACGTGTGTGAAATGTAGCTACCGATCGTTAATAAGAATTAGTGTTTGTCTGGAGTCAAAACTATAAATTAAATGTAATAAGTACTATTAATATTAATCTTAGTTTATATAAATAAGTACGTGTGTGTAATGCGTAATAAGGTGTTTATTTACCTTAAGAATTTTTAAGAATTGAATATACCTTAAGAATCGATTGAGAATATCCTTCGATTTACCTCCATGTAGGTGATTGAAAATTTTGTCACGATACATCATCTATCTAAATTCTGAACACTAAAAATATCGTATAGTGCACGCTTTCGTAAAGGTATCTCTATTACTAATATTGTCATCCAAATACAAAAACCCACTTCTGCGTTATTTCATTCAGTTTGCTCCACAACATAATATATTTTTCATTAATACAAACTACGTCTTAATTCCTAGAATGTAACCATTTGATTTTCATTTTGTGTAAACAGTTTATTTTTCCATCTTACCATTTACCAGAACGCTTGAATCTTGACTGGTTCCTGATTAATTGCTAGGTCAATAGATAAATAGGTCGATTGATAGGTCTTTTGTAGATAAACTACTTAAGCTTGTAAAGTTATCGTTTATAGCTTCTAGAAGTTACGAAGCTTCAGGAAACAGAGGAAATGATAGAAGGTTGACTAAAGTCCAAACCCAAACCGACACCAGGCGCGGATCCAGGGGGGGGGTCAAGGGGGTCATGACCCCCCCCAAAATCCTAGTCGGAAAAAAAATCCGATTATATCAACTGGTTTTATGCTACTTTCATAGTTAGAATTAGGAAATTTTCTCTTAGCTGCAAGCTTTACGTACAAGTTCATAAAATTGATTCGCGGTTTTAATTATTTTTTTTACTAAGCTCCTTTTTTTCGGTCCTCGCCTACGAATTTTTCGTAGGTTCTCGTAGCAAACTGCACAGTATCTTTCATATTTAGGATTAATTGGATTATATTAACTACTGTTCGCGCTTTATGTCGTCTTTGCAGCTAAGTCTTTGCGCATGCAGCAAGCTGCTCGCATGTATAATAGTATTTTTTTTGGCTCGCAGCGAGCTGCTCCCGCTCTATAAATAAGAATATTTTATTTTCAAACTGTTCAGAGCGAGCGAAACTGAGATCATTCGTTCTGAAAGATTCAAAATTTTCTCGAACTGCTCGCACCTCATTCGTGCTAATAATTTAAAATTTTCTCGGCGCTCGCAGCGCGCTTTTATAAATAAGAATATTTAGTTTCCTTGCCTCTCGGAGCAAACTAAACGCACATCATTCGTGCTGAAAAATTTAAAATTTTATCGGCGCTCGCAGCGAGCTGCTCGCACTTTATAAATAAGAATATTTACTTTCCATACCACTTGGAGCAAACTAAACGCACGTCATACGTGCTGAAAAATTCAAAATTTTCTCGGCGCTCGCAGTGAGCAGCTCGCGCTTTTATAAATAAAAATATTTAGTTTACTTGTCTCTTGAAGCAAGCTAAACGCACATCATACGCGCTGAAAAATTCAAAATTTTCTCGGCGCTCGCAGCGAGCTGCTCGCGCTTTTATAAATAAGAATATTTAGTTTCCTTGCCTCTCGGAGCAAGCTAAACGCACGTCATACGTGCTGAAAAATTCAAAATTTTCTCGGCGCTCGCAGCGAGCTGCTCGCGCTCTATAAATAAGAATATTTAGTTTCCTTACCACTTGGAGAAAGCTAATCGCACATCATTCGTGCTGAAAAATTTAAAATTTTCTCGGCGCTCGCAGTGAGCAGCTCGCGCTTTTATAAATAAGAATATTTAGTTTCCTTGCCTCTCGGAGCAAGCTAAACGCACGTCATTCGTGCTGAAAAATTCAAAATTTTCTCGGCGCTCGCAGCGAGCTGCTCGCGCTTTTATAAGTAAGAATATTTAGTTTCCTTGCCTCTCGGAGCAAGCTAAACGCACGTCATACGTGCTGAAAAATTAAAAAATTTCTCGCAGCGAGCTGCTCGCGCTTTTATAAGTAAGAATATTTAGTTTCCTTGCAACTTGGAGCAAGCAAAACGCGCATCGTTTGTATTGAAAAATGTAAGATTTTCAAGACTACGCTGAAACGAGTCCCCAAAAAATTCTTAGTTTGAAAAAATTCTAGCCGATGACCCCCCCCAAAATTATGGTCTGGATCCGCGCCTGACCGACACTTGTAGACTTGTAGACCGACACGACCGACACTTGTAGACTTTAGTCTAGACTAGTAGTTATAGCTTATGCTGAGGGAGACCAGAGGGCTTGGTTTGGCTACCGCGCACTGCAGACAATCCTAAATGACAAATATAACATGTTCTTAGAACGCTAGAGTTGAAAGATTTTTCTTAAATTTGTCGTGTAACGTGCTAGTAAGTTACGCGGCAACGTTGAAAAATGACATTTTCAACTTTACCGTTTTATGTCTCTAAGTACATTTTACTTTTGACGATTAATAGTGATAGACACGGTAGCCTTCTTAGTACACTGTACTAACTTCACAACACCACAAACGCCTATTAGCTTTACAGCTGGAAAGGAGAGAAGAGGTTTCATTATTATTATATCTAGCCTATACTGTCCCACTGCTAAGCAAAGGCTTCCCCCAAGTCTATCCACAAATCGCGAGGTTTCATGCATTCAGATTTTTGTTTGTGTTCATGTTCATCAACCTATATAGAACTGTTGTAATTTCAGATTGGTGCCGATGGAGCGAACTCAGCGGTCAGGAAAGCTATGGGAGTGCAGTACGTATCATGGAGTTACGAACAAATGGGCGTCGTGGCCACTCTGGAGCTAGCTGAGGTATTCTATTATAAATATGTTCTATTATAAAGGTGAAAGTTTGTATGCGAGTGTGTATGTTAGTTGATCTTTCACGCAAATACCACTAAACCGATTGCGATGTAAATCGGTATGAATATAGCTGGAAATCTTGAAGAACAGCACAGGCAGTTCGGTACATACAGGTAATAGTTTACTGTTTTACAATATTGTTTCCTTATCCACCTTACACTTTCAATCGAAGCAGATCACTGCAATATAAAGTAAGGTCGTGGTAACTTACCCAGCTGCTAGCTAGAGTAAGCTTTCTTACGTTTCAACTATCTGACCTAATATATTATTGCGCGATTCACTCCGGTTGGAGTGTGGTGGAGGTAGTGGTTAGAAGACTTAACATCTTGTATTCATGGTTGAAAGATATCGAGCGAATCGCAACGAATCCTTCACGGTTTGCGTTCAAATACTCCATCAAATACCATCTCCAATGGCTTCGGTCCGTCATCGTTTCTTAACAGTCCGATGACGGATAGCTGTAATGCGTGACGAAATTTTATTCTAATAATCTAAATATATAAAAGGAAAGAGTGACTGATTGACTGACTGATCTATCAAAGCACAGCCTAAACCATACCGTACGACAACCGTATTGTTTAAGTAAAACTGTAATTTTCTTTGGTTGCAATAAATAGTATTCTATTCTAAACCACTAGACGGATTGGGTTGAATTTTGGAACACAGATAGGTTTTATGACGTAGACCACCGCTAAGAATGGATTTCGCCAAGCGGACAAAGCCGCGAGCATAAGCATACTAGCATATAAATATAATAAAAAATAAGATAATAAAAAAAAACTGTTGATATGATATATTGTTTACCATTACATTTTTAAAGGAGGTCGTCTAGGTGGGTACCACAACAGTGCCAGTTATTCTACCGCCTGAGCAGTGTAGCTAGGGAAATTACTGGGCTAAAAAGTCTTATTAACATCTTATTTTTTAACCCCCGACGCAAAAACGACGGGGTGTTATCGTTATAGTCTGTGTGTGTGTGTGTGTGTATGTGTGTGTGTGTGTGTGTGTGTGTGTGTGTGTGTGTGTGTGTGTGTGTGTGTCTGTGTGTGGCATCGTAGCTCCCGAACGGATGAACGGATTTTGATTTAGTTTTTTTTGTTTGAAAGAAGAGTTAGTCGAGAGTGTTCTTAGCCATGTTTGGTGGAAATCGGTCCAAGATGGCCGCCGCTACAAAATGGCGGATAACTTTTTTTCTCCACGACCCCCTCAATATGGGTATCAATGAAAGGGCTTGACTTGTAGAATACAACGCACTATAACAAATTTAAAATCCAAGATGGCCGCCATCACAAAATGGCGAATAACATATTGCGTTGGGGTTTTTTTAAATAAGGGCTCCACAATTTAATTCACTTGTCTTAAGCACGAAACGTTGGCGCAGTGCACCTAGATTGTCACACCATTTTGAAATCCTGGGTGGCACTGTACGGATAATGGGCAGCGATATCTCTTTCACATCAGGAGAGCGTCTTGCTCGTCTTATTATTTGACGACCTCTGTATAAACCACAGATATTTGTTTCTGGTCTGGGTGGCTTTCAATATCTATTATAAGTATGTATTTACAAAAGAAAAGTATATAAGTATTATATCCGTTATCCTGACTACCATAACACAAGCATTAAGTTGGTTAGCTTGGGGTTGGGTGGCGCTGTGTGAAATGTCCTGAAATATTTATATTTATTTATTTAATTATAAAATATATAACCCCCGGGGGTTATTCTACCGCCTGAGCAGTGATGTGCAAACATTACTGTGCTCCGATAGGAGGGCACTGTAGCTAGTGAAATTACTGGGCTAAAGAGTCTTAACATCTTATGACTCTTGAGTAAGAAGCGTTGGTGCAGTGCTCCTAGAATTTCACATAATTGTGAAATCCTAGGTAACACTGTACTGATTATGGGCAGCCGTTATCTCTTAACATCAGGAGAGCGTCTTGCTCGTCTTCTACTTCTTCACATAAAAAAAAAAAAAAAAAAACTTATGAATTCCAGGAGTGTGAAAACACCACAGCATGGCAAAGGTTCCTCCCCACGGGACCCATAGCGTTACTTCCCTTGGATTCAACGCGCAGTTCTCTTGTCTGGTCCACGTGGAAGGATAACGCCAAGGAGTTGCTTCAGATGCCCGAGGAACAGTTCGTTGATGCACTCAATGATGCCTTGGTGAGGGGTTTTTATTTGTTTATTTCTTAGATTCAATTAAAAGGAAGAAACGGTACAGGCGCCTCGCAAATGGACCACTCCAAGCAGGTTCATGGACACAATTTTACTTCGGCGCAGAATTCAACACTTTCCGACCCAGCAGGCCCAAGTTTGGCTATAGCAACGATAGCGCGTACCGTATCTTCCCTTTTTATTTTAATTTAACGTTTATTTATTTATTACTAGCTAGGGGCTATGTCCAATTGTTTTACACGATGAAAATTAGTCTATATTATGTTACTTTTGGATCTAAACTAACTATGGGTATACCAATATTTAAGATTTTTTTGTGGCAAATGCCTTTATTGAGAAAAAATAAGCAAACTTACTACAGCAGTAAAGAACACTTGTATTAACCAAAGTTACAATTTCATTTACAATCCGGATTCTGAACTTGTAAACATAATTAATAAAATAAATAAATAGTTACAATACTTTTCCAGTGGAAACAATACCCTCGCAGCAGCGGCGTAGAAGC
The DNA here is from genome assembly GCA_947507615.1 of Hemithea aestivaria. Classification (NCBI taxonomy): domain Eukaryota; kingdom Metazoa; phylum Arthropoda; class Insecta; order Lepidoptera; family Geometridae; genus Hemithea; species Hemithea aestivaria. Next base: position 7,993,139 of record OX382344.1, on the reverse strand, counting down.
GGTGACGTCATGGATGACGTCAGCACTCAAACGCGCCGGCTTGCCCGACGGCGCGTCCCGACAACTACCGCCCTCTGTGAGGAGTGCCACGTCCAGGGCAGCCTTCCCGCTGGCATTTGGGCACAGCACCAAGTATATAGCGCCTGGAGTTGCTCTTATTGGGTATGAACCTTTAGTATTGGTCTACTTAGAGTCTACAGCAAGGTTTGTATCGTCGTCCTAGTTATAATCTGGAGATCCTTTGGGTCATATCTCAGCGGCGCGGCGTGGAAGTCGTGATGTTATGGGTGACGTCAGCGCTCAAAGTCACCAAGTATATAGCGCCTGGAGTTGATCGTATTGGGTATGAACCTTCATATTATATTAGTCTACGACATGGTTTGTTCCGTATATATTTATAATATGGAGATCCTCGGATCAAATTTCAGCGGCATGGAAGCGGTGACGTCAGCATCAGCGCTCAAGGTCACAGCACCAAGTACATAGCACCAGGAGTTGTTCTTATTGGGTATGAAAGTATGAACCTTTATTATTGGTCTACAGTCTACTCCAAGGTTTGTTCCGTCATACATTCGGCTTATAATCTGGAGATACCTTGGATTATATCTCAGCAGCGTGGAAGCGGTGACGTAGTGGGTGTCGTGACGTCAGCGCTCAATCATCCTAATATATTGCAAATTGGAATGGCCCTGCTAGGCTATATAGGAATTATTCAAGAAATGTGAAGTATACAATAAAACTACGAGTATTTACTTCCCTTTAGACCAAAAAAGAATTTTCAAAATCGGTTCTGGCGTCAGGTCTGGTCTGGTGGTCATAAGTAGACAATACACACAGAAGCAGAATTTTTGTTATTTCAAGTTCTAAGCTAATCTGGCCGCGGATGAGTGCTTCGGCGTATCCGCTGCCCCGGCATTATGGCGTCCCGCAGGAACACCTCAAGGTTTTTAGTGGGTATCCCCGCCGCTCCCACCTTCGGCGGGGGAGTCCCACATACCACCCTGCACCCCGCGGCGCTAGGCGACGATGCATAACGCATTTTTCCTGGAAAAAAAAGGGTCTAAGCTATCTCTATACCAAATTTCAGCTCAATCGGTCCACCCGTTTAGGCGTCTAAGAATGACAAACATACATCCAAACATCCATCCATATTTACAAACTTTCGAGTTTATAATATTAATAATGCGCTGTCTAATTTAGCTTGATAATTTTGACAGCTCACTATAGGGATGGGGTAGTGTATAATCGTTAAAGACTCGATTCGATTTTTATATTCATCGAATATTGAAAAATTTCTTATCTTATCTATTAATTATAAATTATTAATAGGTGGGTATGTTAATAAAAGCTCTCCCACAATATCACCTAGTGCATATTTTTATTTGGTCAGTCAGAATATTTAGTGGAATAGGTACGTGCCAAAATAATTTTTGAGAAAAATCTCTTGGGTGAAATAAAAAAAAATGGAACATAGAGTTATTTATTATTAAAATAATGGGGTACATCCTAAATTAAATTCATCTTCGTCATCATCATCACTAGGCCCACTACTGGAACTCTCCCCTAAGTTGATTATCAATTCTTGATCACAAACGCTGTCAAAGTGGACATCTCGCTCCCAGTCTTCTAATATATATTTTTTCGTGTGTTCCACGACTCTTCTCCAGTCATCCGCAGTAACGTAATCACAGGCATTTTGCAATAAAGTCAACATTTTCTTAGCCGTAAACGGTGGAGATGTGTTATGTTTGGCTGCATGACCTAAAAAAATAAGTAAAAATTAAGTAGGTATGATAAGTATCATAGGTAATAATAAGTCTTCTTGTATGTTTTACTAGTCTCAATAAAGAGTTTTTGTATTGTATTGTAAGTAGGTAAATAGTAAGTAGGTAATAATTTAATTTAAAAAACCTTTGACATAAGCCCAAATCCGTTCGATGGCATTGTAATGACAATGATATGGTGGCAATCTAAGCACAGTATGGCCGTGTTGTTCAGCGATTTCATCCAATATGTAGGTTGGCTTTCTGGGTTTGTTTTCCTTCACTAATCGGACTAATTCGTGTTTCAACATATTTTCATTGGCTTCAATGCCTTTGCTCTGCAGCCAGGATATTAGCTCCAGTTTTCTACTGCTGGATGTTGGAGCTTTGTCCTTTTGTACGGAATGATATGGTGCATTATCCATTATAATTATATGTGGTTCATTTAGATTTTTCAGTAATGCTAAAAACCACTCTTTAAACTTATCAAAATTCATTTCTTCGTGATATTCCGTTGTTTTTGTTGATTTGAAAGCCAACAAACAATTAGGTACGAAACCGTTTGCCGTCCCTGCGTGAGCAATTATCAGCCGTTGACCTTTGCCTTCGGGCACTTTGGTGACTGACTGTGCTGTGTCATCAGTCCACGCTTTCGGCACAGTGTGGTTTGCATTAAGCCACGTCTCGTCTAGAAATACGACTTTATCCCAATTTGAAATATGTTTGGCTTTTTTCAAAAAGTCTATCCGTGCCAAGGCAATATCTGTGCGTTCCATTATTATTTTTCTTTTATCGCATTTTTTATAAGCGAAACCAATTTTATGTAGTATGATGGCCAATGACTGTAAACTGCCCTTAAATAAATCTGAGTCTTTAAGGGACACTAATAATTTTCTTAATGTCGGATATTCATCACGTCTATAATACGCGTAAACATGATTGCGTATTGCGGCGGCATCAAAGTCGTCAATCGCAGTGACACTTGAGAGTCTCCTTCGTTTTTTATTCGGCGTCGACAATTTTGAAGTGAAAACTTCTTTAGCGGCGCTGAGCACTTTTTTTGTATGGGTAAAAACTTTCAAACTCGCGTCAGGGTCACGCGTGATGCTGATCGAAAAAGCGTAAGATCGAGGGGAAGGGAGAGGAACTAGTATCTCCCACTCTTTCTACCGTGCCTGAGTGTGCTGCTCTGTTTAGGCGGCACAGGGGGCTTAGACAAGCGCGCGCCCGATATTTTTTTTTTATATTTTATATTTTTATATTTTATTTTTTTTTTTATTAGACACTTAAATAGGTTCGAATCAAAACTGTTTGTTTCTTACTTCAGTTATCATAAACCAATTGTATCAGTTGTAAAAATTTGCGATGATGATTCTGATAATAACGATGGTGTAAAAGTCGTCGAAATTATGGATGGAAGTTGATTTTATAAATAACGATATAATATTATAAATAACAACATATAAATTGTCATATTTGTGTACGATAGCGCAATAAATAAACATTGTATTCTACCTCATAAATGATAGTATTTTTATACTTATAATTAAACACAACGTTAATATTGAAGTTTTCACTTCTGCCGGCACTCCCGGAGTGCTACCTTTTTTTTGAAGTGAAAACTTCTTTAGCGGCGCTGAGCACTTTTTTTGTATGGGTAAAAACTTTAAAACTCGCGTCAGGGTCACGTGATGCTGATCGAAAAAGCGTAAGATCGAGGGGAAGGGAGAGGAACTAGTATCTCCCACTCTTTCTACCGTGCCTGAGTGTGCTGCTCTGTTGATGGTGTAAAAGTCGTCGAAATTATGGATGGAAGTTGATTTTTCTGAGAGATAAAATTTTATGTAATATATAAATAACGATATAATATTATAAATAACAACATATAAATTGTCATATTTGTGTACGATAGCGCAATAAATAAAAATTGTATTCTACCTCATAAATGATAGTACTTTTATACTTATAATTAAACACAACGTTAATATTGAAGTTTTCACTTCTGCCGGCACTCCCGGAGTGCTACCTTTTTTTTCCGTGTCTTCCTCTGTCGCTTGAGTTGATGAGGGCTTGCCATGCTTTTCTTGCAATATACGAGATACAGTTGCACGACCGATGCCAAGAGCGTCCGCAACTCTGTTGCCAACTTGGGTTAAAGGCAACAACGGTCCGCCATTTTGACACTCACGTTCAAAATAATCTTGCAAGCGAACCACAAACTCGCGACATTCGCTGTTCAAAACAGTCTTTTTAGTTCTTTTCGGCATTGAGAAACCAAAAATAACAAAAACTAACGACAAATACTCAACAAAAACAGTAGAAAGCAGAAAATAACAAAAACTCAACAAAAACAATAAACAGCAGAAAATAACAAAAACAGTAGGTACCTAGCAGAACAAAAACAAAAACTCAACAAAAACAGAAAATAGCAGAAAGTAACAAAAACTGAACAAAAGCGTATACAAGGCACTAACGGCGCGACGTCAGAACTCGTACTGATTTACAAAATGGCTGGCTGACAAAAGGATGACAGGCTGTAGTGTTGCCAGTTGCCACAATCTTAGAGTTATACTATTTTTGATTTCCATTTTTATTTTAAGAATAACACCTGTCAATATAAGGGTGACACGCAATTAGTGCCATTAATAGAATATATTATATTGCCAATGAAAAGCTAATTCCAATACATAATTTACGCGATTTTAAATATTCGATTCAATTCAAAACCGATTTTTTATAGTCTGTGGTTTGTTCGTTATACATGGCACATCACTAAGTGGGCGGTAACCATCCATGAAGTACAACATTAACTGTATGAGAGAAAAACTAAAAAAAACACGAAACTTCATAGGCGCGAGCTGTCAAAATTATCAAGCTAAATTAGACAGCGCAAAGATTAATTGTAATAATAATTGGATGGCAGTAACATGTATATTTCTATGTTTCCAGAGACGCAGCTCATCGAGTGCATCCATTGGCCGGTCAAGGCGTCAACTTGGGCTTCGGAGATGTAAAGGATCTCACTGAATATCTGTCTGCGGCCGTTTATAGCGGACTTGAAGTCTGTAAGTAACTTTACTATCCAATATTACACGGGCAAGACATAGACAACAAATTTGTATTCTGTCTATTACACGGGAAAGTCAGAGACAAGATTTGTATGTTATAGCTTCGTTTTGTTAAGTGTCGGAAAAATAATTGTGTTCTATACTTTAACTATAAATAAATAAAAACTTCTATAAAAAAATATAGTAAAACCTACTAGTAACATGTCTCAAAATTAAAATTATACTGATAACTAAAAATATACATCTAAAGTGAAAAACTTGTTTCCTGCGATAATATTATGTACTTATGTCTCCTTATATATCTTTATAACCACCGTCGCTCTATTTTATGTATTTCCTTTCCCTGCTTGACTGCCTGGAAGAGATCGCTATTAGCGATAAGACCGCCAATTGTAACACTTCTTTCTGTGTAATCTTAGTTCTAAGTTTATATTGTTGTATTTGTGTGAACAATAAAGAGTTTTCTATTCTATAATAATTTCTAGATGGTCCCAAAAGTAGTAAAGTGGATAGTAGGAAACTCAAAATTCATTTATTCAAATAGGCTACAATGGAGCACTTTTGCAAGTCAATTTTACATTTTATTTTAATATTTTACCGAAAATCTATTATTATCAGCAGGTTCATCTTATTATATTTATTTTGTCTAATTAAATATTTTTTTGTTCACAGCACACTCAGCTTGGATGCAAAAATACGAAACGTCTCGTCAACGTCACAACGTGCCAACACAACTGGCTATAGAAGCACTACACCGATTATACACCGTTGACTTACCGCCTGTAGTACTCATCAGGAGTCTAGGCTTGCAGATCACTAACGCATTGCTACCTGTTAAGGTATCCATATATAATGCTAGTCTAGGCTACCTGTATAATATGACCTAACTATAGAAGCAATACACCGTGGACTTACCGCCTGTAGTACTCATCAGAAGTCTAGGCTTGCAGATCACTAACGCATTGCTACCTGTTAAGGTATCCATATATAATGCTAGTCTAGGCTACCTGTATAATATGACCTAACTATAGAAGCACTACACCGTTGACTTACCGCCTGTAGTACTCATCAGAAGTCTAGGCTTGCAGATCACTAACGCATTGCTACCTGTTAAGGTATCCATATATAATGCTAGTCTAGGCTACCTGTATAATATGACCTAACTATAGAAGCACTACACCGTTGACTTACCGCCTGTAGTACTCATCAGAAGTCTAGGCTTGCAGATCACTAACGCATTGCTACCTGTTAAGGTATCCATATATAATGCTAGTCTAGGCTACCCGTATAATATGACCTAACTATAGAAGCACTACACCGTTGACTTACCGCCTGTAGTACTCATCAGAAGTCTAGGCTTGCAGATCACTAACGCATTGCTACCTGTTAAGGTATCCATATATAATGCTAGTCTAGGCTACCTGTATAATATGACCTAACTATAGAAGCACTACACCGTTGACTTACCGCCTGTAGTACTCATCAGAAGTCTAGGCTTGCAGATCACTAACGCATTGCTACCTGTTAAGGTATCCATATATAATGCTAGTCTAGGCTACCCGTATAATATGACCTAACTATAGAAGCACTACACCGTTGACTTACCGCCTGTAGTACTCATCAGAAGTCTAGGCTTGCAGATCACTAACGCATTGCTACCTGTTAAGGTATCCATATATAATGCTAGTCTAGGCTACCTGTATAATATGACCTAACTATAGAAGCACTACACCGTTGACTTACCGCCTGTAGTACTCATCAGAAGTCTAGGCTTGCAGATCACTAACGCATTGCTACCTGTTAAGGTATCCATATATAATGCTAGTCTAGGCTACCTGTATAATATGACCTAACTATAGAAGCACTAAACCGTTGACTTACCGCCTGTAGTACTCATCAGAAGTCTAGGCTTGCAGATCACTAACGCATTGCTACCTGTTAAGGTATCCATATATAATGCTAGTCTAGGCTACCTGTATAATATGACCTAACTATAGAAGCACTACACCGTTGACTTACCGCCTGTAGTACTCATCAGAAGTCTAGGCTTGCAGATCACTAACGCATTGCTACCTGTTAAGGTATCCATATATAATGCTAGTCTAGGCTACCTGTATAATATGACCTAACTATAGAAGCACTACACCGTTGACTTACCGCCTGTAGTACTCATCAGAAGTCTAGGCTTGCAGATCACTAACGCATTGCTACCTGTTAAGGTATCCATATATAATGCTAGTCTAGGCTACCTGTATAATATGACCTAACTATAGAAGCACTACACCGTTGACTTACCGCCTGTAGAACTCATCAGAAGTCTAGGCTTGCAGATCACTAACGCATTGCTACCTGTTAAGGTATCCATATATAATGCTAGTCTAGGCTACCTGTATAATATGACCTAACTATAGAAGCACTAAACCGTTGACTTACCGCCTGTAGTACTCATCAGGAGTCTAGGCTTGCAGATCACTAACGCATTGCTACCTGTTAAGGTATCCATATATAATGCTAGTCTAGGCTACCTGTATAATATGACCTAACTATAGAAGCACTACACCGTTGACTTACCGCCTGTAGTACTCATCAGAAGTCTAGGCTTGCAGATCACTAACGCATTGCTACCTGTTAAGGTATCCATATATAATGCTAGTCTAGGCTACCTGTATAATATGACCTAACTATAGAAGCACTACACCGTTGACTTACCGCCTGTAGTACTCATCAGAAGTCTAGGCTTGCAGATCACTAACGCATTGCTACCTGTTAAGGTATCCATATATAATGCTAGTCTAGGCTACCTGTATAATATGACCTAACTATAGAAGCACTACACCGTTGACTTACCGCCTGTAGTACTCATCAGAAGTCTAGGCTTGCAGATCACTAACGCATTGCTACCTGTTAAGGTATCCATATATAATGCTAGTCTAGGCTACCCGTATAATATGACCTAACTATAGAAGCACTACACCGTTGACTTACCGCCTGTAGTACTCATCAGAAGTCTAGGCTTGCAGATCACTAACGCATTGCTACCTGTTAAGGTATCCATATATAATGCTAGTCTAGGCTACCTGTATAATATGACCTAACTATAGAAGCACTACACCGTTGACTTACCGCCTGTAGTACTCATCAGAAGTCTAGGCTTGCAGATCACTAACGCATTGCTACCTGTTAAGGTATCCATATATAATGCTAGTCTAGGCTACCCGTATAATATGACCTAACTATAGAAGCACTACACCGTTGACTTACCGCCTGTAGTACTCATCAGAAGTCTAGGCTTGCAGATCACTAACGCATTGCTACCTGTTAAGGTATCCATATATAATGCTAGTCTAGGCTACCTGTATAATATGACCTAACTATAGAAGCACTACACCGTTGACTTACCGCCTGTAGTACTCATCAGAAGTCTAGGCTTGCAGATCACTAACGCATTGCTACCTGTTAAGGTATCCATATATAATGCTAGTCTAGGCTACCTGTATAATATGACCTAACTATAGAAGCACTAAACCGTTGACTTACCGCCTGTAGTACTCATCAGAAGTCTAGGCTTGCAGATCACTAACGCATTGCTACCTGTTAAGGTATCCATATATAATGCTAGTCTAGGCTACCTGTATAATATGACCTAACTATAGAAGCACTACACCGTTGACTTACCGCCTGTAGTACTCATCAGAAGTCTAGGCTTGCAGATCACTAACGCATTGCTACCTGTTAAGGTATCCATATATAATGCTAGTCTAGGCTACCTGTATAATATGACCTAACTATAGAAGCACTACACCGTTGACTTACCGCCTGTAGTACTCATCAGAAGTCTAGGCTTGCAGATCACTAACGCATTGCTACCTGTTAAGGTATCCATATATAATGCTAGTCTAGGCTACCTGTATAATATGACCTAACTATAGAAGCACTACACCGTTGACTTACCGCCTGTAGAACTCATCAGAAGTCTAGGCTTGCAGATCACTAACGCATTGCTACCTGTTAAGGTATCCATATATAATGCTAGTCTAGGCTACCTGTATAATATGACCTAACTATAGAAGCACTAAACCGTTGACTTACCGCCTGTAGTACTCATCAGGAGTCTAGGCTTGCAGATCACTAACGCATTGCTACCTGTTAAGGTATCCATATATAATGCTAGTCTAGGCTACCTGTATAATATGACCTAACTATAGAAGCACTACACCGTTGACTTACCGCCTGTAGTACTCATCAGAAGTCTAGGCTTGCAGATCACTAACGCATTGCTACCTGTTAAGGTATCCATATATAATGCTAGTCTAGGCTACCTGTATAATATGACCTAACTATAGAAGCACTACACCGTTGACTTACCGCCTGTAGTACTCATCAGAAGTCTAGGCTTGCAGATCACTAACGCATTGCTACCTGTTAAGGTATCCATATATAATGCTAGTCTAGGCTACCTGTATAATATGACCTAACTATAGAAGCACTACACCGTTGACTTACCGCCTGTAGTACTCATCAGAAGTCTAGGCTTGCCGATCACTAACGCATTGCTACCTGTTAAGGTATCCATATATAATGCTAGTCTAGGCTACCTGTATAATATGACCTGGCTATAGAGCGGCTATAGAGCACTACACCGTGGACTTACCGCCTATAATAGTACTCATAAATACAATAATATTTTTTGAATACCTATACCTGGAAACCCCACATGGGATTTTTTATTTTATTATAACCACAAACAAATTTCAGCCCCATATTACATGTATGGCAGAAACCCTAAATTACTTAACTTATTAGAATATTTTTTTCTACCGATCTCTTAGCCTTATTATTATCCTTAATCTATGAAAAATTACAGCTTTATAGGACTTATAGTTTCTCCGTAAAACCGTCAACAGACAGATAAACAAAACGAAACAATAAAGATTCTATGTTGACTACAGAACCCTAAAAAGGCGCGTGGTATTTCGCAATAATAGAAATCATTATTTATCTTGTGTCGTTAAAGTCATTAAGACATTAAGATAAATATACATACTTTTAATGTTAATTTCTAAATATGTAACAGATCTGAGTACAGCTGTGATATGCGGAGAAGACAACTTAATAATCTCCTTACTTGCTTCTAGGTAATGATAAATCTTCAAATTATTAAATTCACAGAAACAAACTCAAATTTAACTAAAAACTAAAGTTATTTTGTCATTACAAACAATAGAGACTTTCTCAGAAAATAGTAATTGCACATTCCATAGTTTTAACAATGAAAGAATTTTGACGGGTTTGTTTTAGTGCATTCTTTGAACTAAACAATTGATCAATTGTATTACTTTTGAGCAGGTAAAAACGTGTTTAGGGTACTTAGATTTTTTATCAAAAATAGGAATGTATGAATTTTATAGGAGAGTTTTGAAGTTGTATTTTAGAGACAGTTAAACTAGTCACTTTTGTATAAAATAGTATTATGTAATACAGGTTCATGTAAGAAGAATTTTAAATTTTATCTACTCGTACTTACATCTACTTTTACTTGTTAAAGTCCGTTCTGTACGAAATGATACAACTCGACTTATATCGCTAAAATTATTTTAAACTAGCTGCGCCCAGTGGTTTTACCCGGTATACTTTAGGCTATGTGGGTCTATGCTATCCAGGGTCTATGCTATCTCTATACCAAATTTCAGCTCAATCGGTCTACCCGTTTAGGCGTGAAAGAGTAACAAACATCCATTCTTACAAACTTTCACGTTCATAAACGATTACGATTATTCACGATTATTAAGATTTGTCAAATTATTTTCTATTCGAAAAGAATAGTCCTAGCTTTGTGGTGAATAATAAACAAACAGTCAATAAACTATTATTTTTAACAATTAAATAACTACGGTATAAGTAAAGTTATATTATATTTTTTACACTATCCACAGTGCACAGTATTGTAATAAAAATGCGCGTGGTATTTTAAGTAAATGAAATGACAATACATAATATGTGTACATTTTACATAAACATCGTTTATTTAACAACTATTTAAAGCGGAAGTGGATACATTTTGTTAGAGGAAGTAACAAACCGGAAAACCATGAAGTTAAAAAAATATACGTCAACTTTCGTTTTCCTTGTATATTACTTGAGGACAACCACTTCTAAAGCCATTCCTGTGAAAATGCATACATTTTGTTTTTTTTTTAAGTTTCATACTATAATTTTACAAATGTGAACTTATGTGTTTGTTAATTTTTAACATTTTCTTACCTAAACAGTAATTAACTGAAATCTTAGTTGTCTTAAAGTATATTGAACCCTTGTATTTTAAAACTTGTACTCCCTTTCAACTCTGCTCTTAACCCTTTTCGAGGAAAACGGTAGTCTAAATCGAAAATATGGCTACTGCTCGCTATTTTTTTTTTTTTTTCTTAGTTTGTCTGGGCTTCTAATCTTAAAATCTTATGACTCTTGAGTAAGAAGCGTTGGCGCAGTGCATCTAGAATTTTACATCATTGTGAAATCCTAGGTAGCACTCTACTAGTTATGGGCAGCGTTATCTCTTACCATGGGGAGAGCGTCTTGTTCCACATCTTACTTCTTTGATCTTGGTATAAAAACAAAATGAATAATCCGTGTCACATCATAAGTCGTGGAGTGGTCCTTTGACACATTTAAAACTATGGGAACCCGAGTCGTTAGGTCATGTTGCATGCCTTGCAGTAATCTTGGCAACCAGAAACTGCAGCATATAGGTTGACTACACTACCTTTACATAATATGATTCATTATACTTATTAGATAACAAGGGTATGAGTAATTATGACTAATGTTTACATTCTTTGTTTCAGAGGTTGATCATGAGTCACGCAGCTGCATAGATTCAATAAATATAGGTTTTAAAGTAAATGAATTGTTTTTGTTAAGATAGAATATTAAATAGTATTTGTTTAATCTTTGTCTTATTTATTTTAGATTAGTTTCAGCCAAAAACTGAAAAAAAAACGCATTTTTTTTAGGATAAAGCCACGTAACAAATTTCAGTATCGATCGGATAAGGGCTTGTTCACGTTGGAACGCGCGGGCGCGGGCGCGCCAGACTTTGCTTGCACCGCACGTGCATTTGTACGTGAACACCTTCATAGCACGTCATATGTTTGATATTTCGCGCCCGCGCCCGCGCGTTCAACGTGAACAAGCCCTTAGACATGAAGATGTAACAAACTTTTCAATATTATTGTTTTTATTTTTTGCCCAAATTATACCAGAGAGAGTCTTCTAGTAAACTAGCTGCGTCCAGCGGTTTTACATGCTGTAGTAGCCTATTTGTTATTCCAGGGTCTAAGCTAACTTCTATACTTACCAAATTTCATTTCAAAAGGTCCACCCGTTGAGGCGTGAAAGAGTTACAGCATCCAGACATCCATACATTCTTACAAAATTTCCCGTTTGTAAAATTAGTAGGATTACTCCTCTGACCCAAAAAAAAAATATAACGCCAACCTACCAATGCTGAGCGAATAATCGTCGACTTTAGGCGTTTCTAAAATGGAGTTGCTGACGTCATTGCGTACCAATTAGGCTGGGTAAACCAATCCTACCGCGGATGAGTGCTTCGGCGTACCCGCTGCCCCAACATTAAGGCGTCCCGCAGGAACACCCCCAGGTTTTTTAGTGGGTATTCCCGCCGCGCCCATTTTCAGCGGGGGAGTCCACCGAGCATCGTGTCAAAACTCAAAACCCGGCCAAATTGACTTTTGTCCAGTGGATCCTTTCTTATTTCTGATACAAATCTTTCCTTCGTCTATGAGGAATTAGCTGCAAGTTAAGAATGGTCGTACTCTACGATCTTAATACTTAGGTATTTAGAACCTATTTATCTACCCAAAATGAATACCTATAGGTATAGCTTAAGCACTGTAGTTGGTATACCTACCTACCTGGCTATAAAAAAAAATCAAATAGGTAGATCGATCTTTGAGTATCCTTTACTACACAAAGTCAACCACGAAATGGGTAGGTAGGTATTAAATATAAACCTTTTTATCGCAAATGAATTTCCTGTACCTACCTATGTCTTCTTTGTTTTAATTTTTATTGTGATTAAATTACCTAATACTGGCAAATGCACCAACGTGTGGAATCATAAGCGCTCCGGAAATGGAAAAAAAAGTGTAGAAATATAAACATTTATTTTCTTTCCAAGCATTATTTTAACGATGTAACATAAAAAATATCTTTTACAATATTAAAATAACCGATAAAACCTTTGTACCCAATAAGCTAAAAATTATTATGAACAAAAACCGGAATCTGAGTAAAAGCAGAGAAGAAACACATTAGCCTTTAGAGGCTAGGTTCATATCGCTTCCCGTCAGTGCGCAAGATAAAGACTTTACAAAGAGCTGTGTCAATTTAACAGAAACATGACTTATTGTGCTGTGAAAGGCTGCAACAATGCCTCACATAAACATGAAAAGGATTCAAAGGTCACATTTCACTCGTAAGTATATCGTAGTGTTATAAATTCTATAGTTATCAGAAAATGTAAACATTAAACAAACGGCCGCCATTTTAATACAAATGTTGCCATGTGAGGGAAAAAAAATTCCCAACACTTTCAAAATAAATATAACTAATACATATTTTAAACGTGAAAGTTTGTAAGAATGTATATGGATGTACGTTTGTTACTCTTTCACGCCTAAAAGGGTGGACCGATTGAGCTGAAATTTGGTATAGAGATGAGAGCTTAGACCCTGGAATCTGGAATAACACATACAGCGGGTAAAACTGCTGGGCACCGGCACAGCACAACTAGTTCTATATATAATAGGTTTGATGTACTACATATCTAAGATATTTTAATTTTGTATGTAATGAAATAAATAATAATGTAATTTCATTTTTAGTTTTCCTACTGATCCGTTTACCGCTTTACAATGGGTGAAAAAACTAAGACTTAATCGCAAAGAAGAACGTTGGAAGCCATCTAAGCATACCAAGATATGTTCCGAACATTTTCAAGACTCTGAAAGGTTTTTGACTAAAGGAGGCAATTGGAAATTAAAAAAGAGTGCTGTTCCAACAAAGGTATAAATATAACGATATAGCCCTAAATTTCTAACTTCTTTGATAATTAATAATAAGCTATGTAAACTTCCATAATAATATTAACTTAAATATGTAAAGCCGCGTCTCCAGCTCCTGTTTTGGTTCAAACATTAAACACAAACATGTTGTGATTAAAAAAAAATCTCGCCGATTTTGATGAATATTGATATTATGTTTTGTTGTACGGGCTTTCCATCGCGCGTCTTCAGCTAGGTTTTGGTTCAAACATTCGACATGAACATGACAACATTAAAAAAAAAATCTCGGCGATTTTCACTTCTTGTTTGCTTTAACAATTTTTTTTGCTTTCCATATCCGATGGAAAGCACCTACAACAAAACATAATATCCAAATGGCCGAAATTTTTTTCGGATGTTGTAATGCTCATGTTGAATGTTTGAACCAAAACAGGAGCTGGACACGCGGCTTTACATATTCCTGTATCCCTTATCTCATATTTCAGGGGCTGCATATCAACTGTGTTGAAAGCTGTGAGAGTACCCACGGTGCACAGGAAGGGGTACATTCATGCCAAGATACAGATCTGGTTAGTTCTTAAATTTGATTCAAGTGCTACATTATTTTTCTTTTAAACATACCCAAACTGTGACTAAGATATTAGAGGTAGATATTCACTAAGAAATTATTTTATGACGAGAGCCTAAAATAGCTCAATTATTATTATTAAATAATATAACATCAACCTACCTATTTGGTTTTTTTTATATTTCATATACATTTTCGTATATTAATCATTTTTGTGTTTTTCTCATAATTTAGGAACAGCATGACAGTAATGATGAAAGTGAACATGATAAAAATGATTCATCCGATTCTCAAGAAACTCGTATCAAATTGGAGGATCCATGTTCAAGCCCAGGACCTGATCCGGTTAGTTATAAATACAAAATATTATTACATACTTAATATAATAGTTAAAAAGTTTTTGGGTGGGGAAGCGTTATGTCATTCTCCTGGTACCTAATTACTTAAAACAAAATAATGTTATGTTAGTAACATTATCACTAAAATAAAAATTTCTTTACAGATATCTGAAGATACTGACCCCACCTCCGTAAAACACCGACGGCCAAATGACAGTTCACGGATACCAAAATTAAAGAGACTTATAACCATAAGGAAATCACTCCAACAAAAATATAATAAGGAAATTAAAATGTTGAACCAAAGAACTCGCCGCTTACAAAAAAGATATGAATCTTTGAAACAAGACCTGAAGGATTTGCAGAAAGAAATGGTTTATTGATACGGGTGTTGCAATAAATACACAAGTAAAAAATTAAAAATACTTTTTAATAACAAGCATCTAGCATCAAAGTACTCGTCAAGACGAATCAACGAGCTTAAACTCGATGGGGTTGCGACGTTTAATTACGGAGTTCCTATGGCCACCTTCCAGCTCCAACATCAGATCAGCACTATGTCATAATAATATTGCATTGTTATCCGATTTATACATGTATGCAAAACCTGCCCTGGCCGTGGTATGATTCCTTAGGTTAAGATGAAGTAGCAATTAACATAGATTTGGTTTAGGTAGGCACTTCTGATTTTAATTTAAATACAATAGGTATTAAATTTATAAAATGTTATATTATTTATTATTGATTGTTCCAACCTTTGAAAATAAGTCCGAAAAGTAAAAAATTAAAAATATTTGATAGTATAGTTATTCATATTAATTATATAACTCGGGACTTATCGCGTTGGTATTTAATGCTAGTTTTACAAAAACATTATAAAACTAACCTCGACGTTTCGATACAGTTGCATGTATCGTGGTCACGAGAATACTGCAGGGACGATCATCCTTCGGCGCTCGACGATAGATTTACATCTACCCTCACTTGATCAAGAATGTTCTCAGGGTTGTCACGACACACAACACTAATGGTATCCTCCGGTTTCTGAATTACGTTAGGACGCAAACACCTTCTTATTACCGGATTCCACGCAGATGACAATTTGAAACCATCTTCACGATTGAAATTAGGGTGCTTTTTAATTTCAATTGCTTCACGTACCATTCTTTGATAATAATATCCCACAGTGGAAAGAATTTTCGGTTCGTGGAGCTCGATCCAGTGGTTTGGTCCAGACTCAATAAGGTGCTCAGCGATCGCTGACTTGTTAGTCTGTCGGTTTTTTACCGCTGCAATATGCTGTTTGACTCTTTCTGCGATGGTGCGCTTAGTTTGTCCTATGTACGAGCTACCACAACTGCAATCTACCTTGAGATCTATCTGATCGTCCGCGTCCCTGCAGTATTCTCGTGACCACGATACATGCAACTGTATCGAAACGTCGAGGTTAGTTTTATAATGTTTTTGTAAAACTAGCATTAAATACCAACGCGATAAGTCCCGAGTTATATAATTAATATGAGTTTAAATCGCGGAAGTCTAAAATGTTATATAGTATAGTTATTATCTAATATGATAATTATTTAAAAAAAAAACAATTTTACACTTTCAATTTCCCAACTCTAGGGTGTATTTTACATTACTTGCAACACCGGGCTATAACTTCGGTCTACGGCGTAGACAGTCTACAGAAAGCCGTTTACTGTCTACGGTAAAGAGCATAATATAAATAAGTAATAATAAATATTATTACATACTGTATGTGCCTACTTATAAGAATATTTAATAGGTATACTGACGCAGGCCAAGAACCGATGTCGTCATTCGTCATACATTTCTTACTCAGACTCGTTTTTAACCCTTCTCACAAATCAGCTATTATTATCTCGTCGAGGGGAGCAAGAATTCGTTCACACATACACACAGCTGCCTCACACTCACAACTGCTCTCAACCGACCTGCTTGCGCCTGCGTGAAACCAGTTAGTGACGTCATAATAATGGCCGCCAGACTGACACCATCTTGTTAACACCTATGCCGTAGAGTCCTTTTCACGAAAGAGGTTTCGCGGAATTTCGGGTTAAAGAAATATTTATTTCTCAAAAAGAATTACATTCACTTATATGAGAAAACATTAAAGTTATTTAAGATAAGGTTAGTGTTGGGCTTATGCTATGTATTATTTTAGTTCTATCTTATTTAATAACAAACCTTACTGAGCAAACTTATTTAAAATACAACATTATAAACACAAGTTACTTTCGGTGACAAAAATGGTACATTTTTTTTATGAGGGTAGTTGCTACGTAAATATTAAGTAAAAACTAAACATGAATGCATTGTATCGATGCGATGCGATGTACACAAACCGGCGATACCATTAATGTACGACATAACTGAGCACAGTTGGATATGGCATGTTACAGCAGATTATGTTACGGTTTAAATTAACAATAATATTCTAAAGTAATAAAAATTTATATATTTAATCTATATATCTCTTTTTATCTTAAACTGTATATGATATTGAAATTTAGGAAAATAGTTATCATATAATGTCCTTTTATATTGTTTTATCATTATATTATAGTTATTATATAATTTATAGTTTTAATTTAACATAATTTACTCTTATATATTTATAGTTTACTATTAGCCGTAAAGTAATAATAAAGTTTACATAACAGTATTGGAGTAGTTGACATATCCATCAAGTTTTGTAATTTTATGTTTAACAAGAACAGGCCAGTTTAAAGTATTGCGGATTGAGCGTAGCTGGAAGTGGCATGGGATACAGATAAATGTTATTTATATTAAATAATACTATGCTTATTATTAAACTTTTTTTTTTTATGTAATCAATATTTTTATGGTTTTATTTTTATTGTTTTTAATAATTATATATATACTTTTTTTTTTGTCTTTTGTTTTATAAAAAAAAAAAAAAAAATATAATATAAAGTAAATAATGCCTAATATAAAGTATTATATTATTAAATATATATAGTAAAATATATTTTTTATGTATTGTATACCTATTTAGTTACAAAGGTAATCTGTTATCATTCATAGTAATATTATTATAGTCGTTCGTATTAGTAGTCAGTAGTGCCTATCATTATATTATAATTTTGTAGTATTTTTTATATATTTTTTTAGTTTATAAATGTTGTTTCAAATATAAAGTTTTTTTTTTTTGTGTATTGTATACCTACTTAGTAACAAATGAAAACCGTTATTATCTAAATATTGATTGTTATATAATATTATAGTATGTACGAGTACTTAATATTAGTAGTGCCTATCATTATTTTATTACCTATTATTATATTATTCTGTTTTTCTTTGAAGTGCTATTATCTTGGGTACGCCTTTGATATATTTTATAATGAGATCCTTTTCACCTCCATCAATACGTCGATTCAGCTCTTCCTTTAGAGTTGTCATGTGTGCTCGTTGTTGAGGCGTTTGGTCAGAGAAAACTGTGACACCGTCGCGCTTTAAGTTTTTTCTCACTTTTAAGAGAGATATACTGGTATCTTGTGAGGCAAAGCATACTTTTATTGGTCTTGTTTTGTTCAGCATATATTTTCCTAGACGGTATATTGCTGTGGGAACTGCACATTTCTCATTAAGTAGGTTTATTATTTTTATCACTTCTTCTTTATCTTTATTATTTCTTTCGTTATCATTATCTCCTTGTGGTTCCATCAGTCCAGTTATTATTATGTTCTTGCTTCTCATATCACGTTCCTTTAACTCTGCTGCCATATCCTCAATTGAACCAGTTGAAGAAATCGATGTCGCAGTAGCCTTCAGTTTTGTAACATCAAACGTCAGCATTTTAACTTTCTCATTAGTTTCTATTAAATCGGTCTTTATGTTTGTTATGTCTGCTTTTATTGTAAGTTGTTCCGCCCTCAAGTTGTTTAAAGTTGTTTTTACGTCACTTATGTCTTCTTTGATGGCCATGATGTCATTAGTTACTCTGTCTAAGAATTCTTTTTGATTAGTGCTGAGCGAGCTCAACATAGACATCATTTGAGACATTTGGTTTTTTATTTCACCAATATCATCATCCTCAACAAGTTTTTTACGCTTGTTGCGCATTTTAGCCCTTGACGTATCATAAAATTCCAAAGGATCATTTAGATTTGGTTGGGATCCACTAAGCTGGGTGGCGAGGCCACTTCTAGTCGGTGACCGTTGGACGCTCATTATATCTGTGTAATTTCTTATCTTGATTTGTAGGAATGGATCAGCTATATATGCTCGTCCCTTTTTACCTGTCACTGAGGTTCTTCAAACATGGAAAAATAGCTTAACCGGCGCACGATGCTGTCACTTGATATTAATTCTTATTTGAAGCACTTTACGTTTGAATTTCGGTTAACACGGTTTTAAAATAAATTGTAACACGTCTGCTCAGTAGGCTGTCTCAATCGCGAATTTTAGCGGAACTAACTTTAATTTAATCGATTTTCACTGGACTTCATATCCTAAATAATTTTTATTTGTTAGATAAAATAAATAGGTACCTACCATATTTAATTAAGAAATTATGAGGAGTTAAAATGTTATATACCTAGATATTTTAAATTTTAAAATGTACGATAGTGGCGCAAAAAGGACTCCTTACGTGAAAAGTACTCTACAAAGAAAAGAAGAAATCTTGTAGAAATCAATTTTAATTGGTCATGTCAAAGTGCGCTAGTGATGTTCGTACATTTTACTTTTTAGAATACCTAATTATCGATGGTTGCAAAGTTGCAACTCCACCCTTGGTTGGTAAAATATTCTAAAGGCCCATTCAAACCTAAGCGATAGAGGGCGGTAGCAAATAATGAATAGGTCGTAGTACCTATTAATAAATACAGTACACAATATGTACTATATTAAGACAATAGTTTTGATTCGCTTTCCTTTTCTCTCTGCTAGTAATTAATTTTGATTTTGCTAAAATAGTAATTAATTTTAATCACTGGCTTAAAGGTAGGTACTTTTATATTTACGCAATAATATAATCTATACTATTATCCTCAAATTCATCTACTTTTGCTATGGGTTCGTTTTCTGTCTCAGTTCGTTGAAATTCTATGCCCTTGAGTCTTGAGTTCCCCTTATAATAAGGGACCGTTATTTTACCTGTTCCGTCGGTTTAGTTTTTATCTGCGCACCTTTTAACCGATTGTTGCAGCTGCTAAGGAAATACCTAATGTAATAATAATATATTTATGAATCTTGCTGACCGGTACAAATTGGTTTTTTGTAATTTTACGATAATAAGTACTTACTATACCTACTTTCATTCTCAAACAAAATTTTCCTAACTACCTACTTACCTTCAATTAGGACTAAGTACTAGCTCATTATACCTCTAATTCTCATTGTAGGTTCATGTAATTAAGTTGGTAATAAGGTACCTACTTAAGTAAATAGGTACTATACGTGCTTAGTTAAGTATCTTTCCTACCACTTATTAGTTATAGGTAAACAAGGACAATTTGATAAACTACTTATTATGTGTTTGACTAATAAAAAAATCATTGAAGTTCAATAAAACTATGGTCACAATAATATTGTTTAACTCTGTAAATTTTAATAAAAAACGGTTGAGAGTTGAGATACAACGCACTGAAGCAGTTTTGGCGAGGGATCATGAGAATCATGACGTTTTACTGCTTACGTAGTGGGTACGCGTTGTGACGTAGGTAGCTCGACCCCACCCAGACATAAATTTATAAGTGTTGTAGGTATCTCAGCCATTTTAAAATATTATATTGACAATCCAAAAATATAAATGTATAGGTCTGTCTGGTATTTTTTATACTTTTACTAGATAATATTTAACTGACGGACTACATAATTTCGCAATTTCTCAACCCCGTACCTAAATACCCTTTTACCATATTAATAGGTACTTATATGGGATTATCCACGTGGAACTAAGCTGCCCTAAAACACAATCTATTTTTAAATATTTCGTCGAAGCTTCTAGAATATTGTCCAAACTGGGGCGAGTCACGAGTCGTCTCCCGATCAATACCCATCTCGGCGACTACCCCGCCCTTCCCGCGTCTTGCCCCTTGTTTGGCCGCATTGGCACATCTGCTAGCGAGCGACCGTTGGATTTCGTTCCAATAATAATAGGAATTAGGAGTAATAACATTTTTATAACGTAGTATCTATTTATTTATTTAAAATATTCAGATTAATAGTAATATTCACTGATGCCCTAACGTAATACAAGACAACATTGAAAGTAACATTTATTAAAAAGTTAATAACAAAAATCTTGATGAAAGATTTTGTTATCACATGGTAATATCACGGTAAAGAGATATACAGTAGTTCGACTCCATAGAAACGGGCGGAAAATGGAAGTGAATAGATGTCGGTAGATGTGGGTAGAAGTGGGTATATAATCCAGAAGCGGGTGCCACGCAGCGACGGGCGGACGTCGCGATAGTTTTTTGCAAGTATTTAGTGTAATTTACGTTATTTACTTTTGACGTATGTATACATAATATAATAAATTATATAAAATTATATAAAAATTGCAAAAAAATAGCATACTATATTATGCTGTTTTTGGTAGCTTGAACTTATCATTGAACTTTTCAGGAAATCCAGAAATAACATTATTAACCCCCGACGCAAAATCGACGGGGTGTTATAAGTTTGACGTGTCTGTCTGTCTGTCTCTGTGTGTGTGTGTCTGTCTGTGGCACCGTAGCTCCCGAACGGATGAACGGATTTTGATTTAGTTTTTTTTGTTTGAAAGTAAGGTTAGTCGAGAGTGTTCTCAGACATGTTTGGTGGAAATCGGTCCAAGTTTTTGTTATCTAAAGAACAAAAATTTTCGCTAACGAAGTTAAAAGTTGAATCTATGTTGCAGGATGCAAGAAAGGGAAAAAAAAAACTACAGCTATCTTACATTGAGGTCTCGCGGGGTTGAAAATGGGCTCAGGACCTTGGAGATATATCCGATACCATTTCAACTAAAAGTGGCCGCAGGACACTCATAGGACTTCACAAGAAAAACTCGAGATACTTGCTACGGACAGAACAATTCCTCAATTACACAAGCTATCTCTCAATACAAACAACAAGAAAATGCTAACAACAACAACAAAAACCGTAACAAAGATTTATTTATCTTCAGGTATAACCAGAAAACGGTCTCATGGTGGTCACTAAAGGACCAACATGGCTGAGTATCGTCCAAGGCACGGCCCGTATGACCCGGGTACTATAGACCACACAGAAGGA
The DNA here is from genome assembly GCA_947507615.1 of Hemithea aestivaria. Classification (NCBI taxonomy): domain Eukaryota; kingdom Metazoa; phylum Arthropoda; class Insecta; order Lepidoptera; family Geometridae; genus Hemithea; species Hemithea aestivaria. The sequence goes on along the minus strand of OX382344.1, from coordinate 7,971,047 downwards.
TACAGTACGGGGACCGTGGTGAGACTAAAAAAGGCTGCTGTGACGCCCTAGGGATATCAACTACCTAATTTGGACTAGTCACATATATGCAGAAAGAGATGCAAACAAGGCATCAGTAGGCAGCGTTCCAAGCGCTGAAAGGAGCAGTGTGCCCAAGGCAAAACACCGTCCTAGAGGGATAGGCACAAACATGGTGAAACTATACCCTCAGTAGTGCGGGCAGAGCCCATTTCGTCACTACATAAGTAAAGATAAGTATAAGGCAGCGTACCGAGCGCTGAAGGGGACCAATATGGTACCACCAAGGCGTTGCCCACTACAGGGGTTAACAACGAAGTCTTCTCCAAAACAACTAAAATCCTCATAACAAAATAAAGGAGGTTAGGCTGACCTGACAAAGTGTTGACGCTCTCTTGGCGCAACACTCCACCACTAAGACCTAACCCACTCAGAGTCATCACCAGTGGGAGGAAAAAGATCAACTCCCTTAAAACGACAAGTCCAAACCAACGAGGCTACTGAGTGATACCGGACGGAGACTGGTGATTGCATACTTGATACTATATTACTTCCAGTAATAAATTAAGTTTACTAGAATAAAGTTATTAATAATTATTATTGTTAGTTTTATTTCTTTACTTTTCCAAAAAACTCTATTTAAGAAATATATATAATAGAAGCAAGAATTGTTAATGAACTGTGGGTCTGCCCGGTATACCAGACAAACACCACAATATAATCTGTGAATACATTAATTTTCAAAATTAAGTTTGAATAAGTTCCTAGGTATTAGATCATTAAAGATATAGGTACTAATTTGTATAAACTCTTCCAAAGCGTTACTCTGTTTTCTCTCACTTAGTTCTATCCTGACATACCTCTTTCATCACATTCATCATACACACTCGCCGGATCTTGGTACTCTTAAGTATTAGTTTGACCAAATGCGGCTTGTCCATTCACACTTACCTTGCATATAAATCTTTCGTCAATCGCCTTCCATTCATCCTCTCACATTAGATTAAATGATAACTTGGCTCAGCGAAACATCACCAGAATACATTCAGCCTAGGGTACCTACTGAAGTAAACTATGGTGTTCGGTCACTGATATCAGGTTCACAGGTATTATGCTCTCTGACACCAGAATGTGTGTTACAACACAGCAATAGATAGTGAATGAAATTTATTGTTTAATATTACTGTAGTCTTCAGCAATAAAATGAGTTTAGCTTTCTTAGGAATGGAAAAAAAATATAAATTCACATAAAACAAATTTTTACTTAAGAACTTCCTTATAGTAGCAAGTATGAATGAATATTAATAATTGGCGCCGCAACGTGAGACCAGATGAGATTCTCAGTTTCATTAAATATTTTGCTTTTAAAACTTTGAAATTCAATAATTATTCTACACTTAAACTGAAATTGGATCTGTATTGGTTGTGTTGAGATCTTTATTTACTCATAAGTTTTTCTTATAAGTGAATACTTATAATTATTAATTTAAAAACCTCATTATATTTAAACTTCTTTAATATTGTAAAGGTATTATATCTGTAGTTATACCATGATACCATTGGTAATATTGTAAAGTTCCAATAGAACTTATAGAAGGTTGGTGAAGATATTTTATTATCTTTCACTATTAAATGTGTTGGAAACCGTGTTGGTTAAGAACTATATTTTATAAAAAACATTGAACTGGTGCTGCCTAGATTTATAATTTAACTGTATAAAATTTTACATTACACACTTACTAATTTTACACACACATTAATGCTCCGGCCTTAGCCGAGAATCTTACTTTTGGAAATAGTTTTTAAATACTTGACATAAAGCTTTACCTTTATGAACTTAATCTTCGGCCTTAGCCGACTCAATAATTTAATCAAGCATTTTACTTGATTCTTATTTTTAATAAATTGCTGTTGTGGACAATTTTTCTTTCTACACATTATATGAGGCCCACGTCGGTTTGATACTGGACGGGGATACCCATTAAACTGATTACTGATTTTCTTTGATTCCTTTTGAAAGGGGAACTTTGGGTGGATTGCATACTATATATTTGATCTACGGCTTTACTTGATACTTATTTGGATTTACTTAGAAAGTTATATTTCTTTCCTTGAACTTTGATATATACAACTTTATTTGTATATTACTAACTTTTGAAATGGATTTCCTACAAGCTGGTGGTAAGATAGCTCATCTCTTGAAAGATGAAATTTCACATGAGTTATCAATTAGAAATTTAGAAATTAACCCTGAGTCGCGGCGCGATAGTCTTAAAAAGATACTTACACAAACGTCTAGATACGCTCGCAAGGGTAGCCTTAAGCTAGTACCTTTAAAATCAGTTAATCCTGATGATGAATTATCTCTTTGTTCTAAAAAAGTTGATGAGATAGAGGAAGACATTTTAAAAATTGAGGTCATGCCGGCCACTACTTTGGCTAGGTTACCTGGGAGACTTCCATATCAAGGATTTAGTCCGCCCAGATGGTGTAACCGCTTAAAGGTTAAAGTACTTATAGATTTTTTTTTTCCTCCCTCAAACAATTTTGTCAAAGCCAAATTCTAATCTTTTCCAGTAACATATATCCTTTGAAAACTTAAATTTAATTTTATCTCCTTTGTTGTTGAATTGAACTGAGATATAATTATTAATATTCATTCATACTTGCTATTATAAGGAAGTTCTCAAGTAAAAATTTGTTTTATGTGAATTTATATTTTTTTTGTTATTCCTAGGAAGCTAAAATCATTTATTGCTGAAGACTACAGTAATATTAAACAATAAATTTCATTCACTATCCATTGCTGTGTTGTAACACACATTCTGGTGTCAGAGAGCATAGTACCTGTGAGCCTGATATCAGTGACCGAACACCATAGTTTACTTCAGTACTGGCTAGACTGAATGTATTCTGGTGATGTTTCGCTGAGCCTAGTTATCATTTAGTCTAATGCGAGAGGATGGACGAAAGGCGATTGACGAAAGATTGATATGCAAGGTGAGTGTGTATGATGAATGTGATGTAAGAGGTATGTCAGGATAGAACTAAGTGAGAGAAAACAGAGTAACGCTTTGGAAGAGTTTATACAGATCAGTACCTATATTTTTAATGATCTAATACCTAGGAACTTATTCAAACTTAATTTTGAAAATTAATTTATTCACAGTTTATATTGTGGTGTTTGTCTGGTGCACCGTGCAGACCCACAGTTCATTAACAATTCTTGCGTCTATGATTTATATTTCTTAAATAGAGTTTTTTTGGAAAAGTAAAGAAATAAAACTAACAATAATTATTAATAACTTTATTCTAGTAAACTTAATTTATTACTGGAAATAATATAGTATCAAGTATGCAATCCCCAGTCTCCGTCCGGTATCACTCAGTAGCCTCGTTGGTTTGGACTTGTCGTTTTAAGGGAGTTGATTTTTTTCCTCCCACTGGTGATGACTTTGAATGGGTTAGGTCTTAGTGGTGGAGTGTTGCGCCAAGAGAGCGTCAACACTTTGTCAGGTCAGCCTAACCTCCTTTACTTTGTTATGAGGATGTTAGTTGTTTTGGAGAAAACTTCGTTGTTAACCCCTGTAGTGGGCAACGCCTTGGTGGTACCATATTGGTCCCCTTCAGCGCTCGGTACGCTGCCTTATACTTATCTTTACTTATGTAGTGACGAAATGGGCTCTGCCCGCACTACTGAGGGTATAGTTTCACCATGTTTGTGCCTATCCCTCTGGGACGGTGTTTTGCCTTGGGCACACTGCTCCTTTCAGCGCTTGGAACGCTGCCTACTGATGCCTTGTTTGCATCTCTTTCTGCATATATGTGACTAGTCCAAATTAGGTAGTTGATATCCCTAGGGCGTCACAGCAGCCTTTTTTAGTCTCACCACGGTCCCCGTACTGTATCCTTCTGTGTGGTCTATAGTACCCGGGTCATACGGGCCGTGCCTTGGACGATACTCAGCCATGTTGCTCCTTTAGTGACCACCATGAGACCGTTTTCTGGTTATACCTGAAGATAAATAAATCTTTGTTACGGTTTTTGTTGTTGTTGTTAGCGTTTTCTTGTTGTTTGTATTGAGAGATAGCTTGTGTAATTGTGGAATTGTTCTGTCCGTAGCAAGTATCTCGAGTTTTTCTTGTGAAGTCCTATGAGTGTCCTGCGGCCACTTTTAGTTGAAATGGTATCGGATATATCTCCAAGGTCCTGAGCCCATTTTCAACCCCGCGAGACCTCAATGTAAGATAGCTGTAGTTTTTTTTTCCTTTCGTGCATCCTGCAACATAGATTCAACTTTTAACTTCGTTAGCGAAAATTTTTGTTCTTTAGATAACAAAAATTTTCTTACTCAACCGAGGGGGTGTGTAACACTTTGAGGTGTTCTAAACCACCAGGAAGCACACTCACCTCTCTTTACATACTTAATAATACATTTCATACAGAAATATTCCATTTTCCATAACTTTTAGATTAAAATTCTACACTCACGAACTTGTAATAATAACCTATTACCAACCTGACAGACGTCAAAGTCGCTCATGATGTTCTGTCAACGTCACTTTTCGTTTGTCAATCTGACATTTTCTTTTTTTTATCGATCCTTTTAGTCGATCTTGTTTATATCATCGGTATCGATAATTTATTCGCTCGATGTCGTATCAAGCGGGCAGGATCCCGGAGTTTCCTCCATTAGAATATTTCTCCAGTTGAAGGAATACAATCCTGGAGTCAGAGACCCGATTGGTAGCCTTGACAGCTGGAGAAACAACAGAGGAACCCGATGACAGTCGCCGCCGCTTGATACGGTAATCGACTACCATATCGATCATGTGAGGGAAAATCGACGTGAGCAAGCGCAGTGTCCCATCTTTAGCTGGCTTGGTTCTGTGAGTCAGTGTCACTGATTCCGGACCAGAGGTTGGACGTATGGCCGCTTCACCCCCACGCACCGCCTCCGGGCCGGTGCGCGTGGCGGTGGAGCGTCCTCCGCCATTTTGTGATCAACCTCGGACCTTCACACACTCAACCACAACGGCGGCGAGGTGCGTGATTTCTCCATCGGTTTCTACCACGTTTTCTCTCCTGATCATTTGGTTTAACATGCCACATTATTTGTCGTAGGATTCCTCGCCTTTAACAGCGTAAACCGGCGCACCAGTTCGCAGCACGGAACAACATAATCTCCGAGCCTGCGCAAGCGGTGAGTTTTTGGGGCTTATATTTAGCAATCCTCGGCAATATTTCGGTTAATTCAACATAAAATCTACCCCCTTTTTAATCTAATAGATTTCTTTTCGTTTACGTTACTGAAGTGTAACCTTTTGTTCACTTCAGGGTTTTTCGGAGCGGCGGAAAGCTCTCCGGTATTTTTCGGAGCGGCGGAAAGCTCTCCGGTATTTTTCGGAGCGGCGGAAAGCTCGCCGGTATTTTTTGGAGGGGCGGAAAGCTCATCAGCATTTTCTGGAGCGGCGGAAAGCTCTCCAGTCCTTTTCTTTGGAGCGGCGGCAGCTCCCCAGCCTTTTTGGAGTGCCCTGTAACGCCGAGTCATCCCGATTCGTGGAGATACGACCGCGGGTTGCCTGCCACGTCGGTGCTAGTGGGTGACAGCCGTGACCTCAGGCAGCGGGGACGTCTTGCCTACCCTTGTGTAGCGGCGCTTCTCTGCGGCCTGACCTTAACGGTACCTGTTAGGGCCCGACAGCAATCTGTTGGTCGTACTTCGGACTTCAGACTCCGGTAGCTTCATCTAAATTTATTTATAACCTCTTTACATTCTTGTTGTCTGGAACCTTCTATATTTTAACTTTTAATTTCAACGACACCAGAATATAATCCTGGGATCAACACTGCATACACAACATAACACTCACACTTCTTTATGTTATAATTAATTCTCTGTGTTATTACTATATTACTTGAATGTAAGTTAATTTAGGTGTATAAAAAGTGTGGTTAATATAATTTTATAGTGAAAAACTTAGCTTATTTCTTTATGTGTACATTTTGTATGTCCTTCAGACAACGTTGATCCAATAAACGAATATTGAAAGGAAACCTGGTGTTTTAATGAAACTGAAGTCTTAGTTTGTGGTGGGAGTCGCCTGGCGCTCTTATATAAATTTGGTGCCTTCCACCCTCTGGCTCGCATCGTCTCACGCCCTGCCAGCAAGCCTTACCATCTTCACTTGCTGACTCATGCTCTGGGCCTAGCCACTCTAACGGTTCGTTCCCTCTTCTAGGGACACCGTGCCTAAAACGACTTGAGGGTTCCCCTCCGGGACCTGAATGTTATAAAATTGGCCAATTTTATAACATTCAGGTCCCGGAGGGAGACCCTCAAGTCGTATTAGGCACGGTGTCCCTAGAAGAGGGAACGAACCGTTAGGGTGGCTAGGCCCAGAGCATGAGTCAGCAAGTGAAGATGGTAAGGCTTGCTGGCAGGGCGTGAGACGATGCGAGCCAGAGGGTGGAAGGCACCAAATTTATATAAGAGCGCCAGGCGACTCCCACCACAAACTGAGACTTCAGTTTCATTAAAACACCAGGTTTCCTTTCAATATTCGTTTATTGGATCAACGTTGTCTGAAGGACATACAAAATGTACACATAGAGAAATAAGCTAAGTTTTCCACTATAAAATTATATTAACCACACTTCTTATACACCTAAATTAACTTACATTCAAGTAATATAGTAATAACACAGAGAATTAATTATAACATAAAGAAGTGTGAGTGTTATGTTGTGTATGCAGTGTTGATCCCAGGATTATATTCTGGTGTCGTTGAAATTAAAAGTTAAAATATAGAAGGTTCCAGGCAAAAAGAATGTAAAGAGGTTATAAATAAATTTAGATGAAGCTACCAGAGTCTGAAGTCCGAAGTACGACCAACAGATTGCTGTCGGGCCCTAACAGGTACCGTTAAGGTCAGGCCGCAGAGAAGCGCCGCTACACAAGGGTAGGCAAGGCGTCCCCGCTGCCTGAGGTCGCGGCTGTCACCTACTAGCACCGACGTGGCAGGCAACCCGCGGTCGTATCTCCACGAATCGGGAAGACTCGGCGTTACAGGACACTCCAAAAAGGCTGGGGCGCTGCCGCCGCTCCCAAAGAAAAGGCTGGAGATTTTGTCGCCACTCCAAAAAATGCTGGTGAGCTTTCCGCCCCTCCAAAGAACCCTGAAGTGAACAAAAGGTTACACTTCAGTAACGTAAACGAAAAGAAATCTATTAGATTAAAAAAAGAGGGTAGATTTTATGTTGGATTAACCGGGATATTGCCGAGGATTGCTAAATATAAGCCCCAAAAACTCACCGCTTGCGCAGGCTCGGAGATTATGTTGTTCCGTGCTGCGAACTGGTGCGCCGGTTTACGCTGTTAAAGGCGAGGAATCCTACGACAAATAATGTGGCATGTTAAACCAAATGATCAGGAGAGAAAACGTGGTAGAAACCGATGGAGAAATCACGCACCTCGCCGCTGTTGTGGATGAGTGTGTGAAGGTCCGAGGTTGACCACAAAATGGCGGAGGACGCTCCACCGCCACGCGCACCGGCCCGGAGGCGGTGCGTGGGGGTGAAGCGGCCATACGTCCAACCTCTGGTCCGGAATCAGTGACACTGAGGGGGAGGGGGGAGGGGAAGGGGGGAAGGAGGGGAGGGGAAGGGGAGGAGGGGGAAGGGGAGAGGGGGAAGGGGAGAGGGGGAGGGGGAAGGGGAGGAGGGGGAAGGGGAGTAGGGGGAAGGGGAGGAGAGGGAAGGTGGGGAGGGGGAAGGGGAGGAGGTTGTCTTGTCTTGTCTTTTGTCTTGTCTTGGGTTTTAATATACGCCGCCACGACATGATAGGTAAGTAGGTAGTAGGTAGGTAGCTCAAGTAAGTAGATGATATGAAACAGGTACCTACTGTATGCGGGCAGCGCCTGCCCGGCAGCCCTATGACTTGCGCATGTACCGCGCGACTGTAGGTATTTATGTTCAAAAATCACGCTCAGTCAAACTACTGTATATCTCTTTACCGTGGTAATATTAACGAAAAAGTTAGTGAGAATTGAGAATATATGGAATATGGAAGTATGTTTCACGATTCACGCCTAAACGGGTGGACGGATTGAGTTGAAATTTGGTATAGAGATGGCTTAGACCCTGGACAATAACATAATATGGACCAGTAGTCAGTAATCCATATTAAATGTTATTTTACAGCTGGTAAAACCACTGGGCGTAGCTAGTATACTATATATTATAACAAAGAAACCGTTTTTTTATCACACATTATACCTACTTTTGTTCTAACAAAGATTTAAGAGATTTCACCATCTCCGTCAATGCTTCATTTTTTTTCGTTAAGATTCGGTTTAGCCTTTGAACCCTTTTTATTTTATCCGTCAACTTTTTTTTACCATGGGTTAAATGACGTATTCTCCGCTCGAGAACTATTTTAGTTGGTTCATCAAGAACTGATTCAGACTCGCTGCCGGAATCCAAAACATTTTCCTCCTTTGGTTTAGCGCTTCTGTGTTCAATACTTGGCTGAAACAAACATAACAAAGTAAATGGGGGATGGGGTGGGATAAAACTGTTATATATTCTATATTATTAATGTTTGTATAATAAATAATAATTACAGATAAAAAAGGAATATGCGGTATTGACGTTTCTGACATGGTCTCATGGACCCGCGCTTAATAAGGCCCATGAGCCTAATAGGGATGTTGTAAATCTGATAAAAAACGTGAGAGATACAGTGCACTAAAGTTGCTTGATTGTGACGTCACACCACTCAATCTATAGTACATTTTTGTTTAGTGGTGTGACATAACGCGTCCCCACAACATCTTAAGCATTATAATATCTGAGCTATTTTTTATTTTATTTGCAAGAAAAAAATACGTGTCTAATATTTTTCAATAATTTACATTCAGTCAACATCCCAATTGTAGCACAATATAACAAGTGTTATATAATATATTATATTTTTAATACTATTTATAAAGTATTTCCAATTTGCTATAACAATTCTACGAATTTATATTTAAAAATAATATTAATGTCATAAGGGATTAGGGATGCCCGAGTCTTGGTTTTGAATCGATCTTATGGATCGTTACTTTATGAATCGATTCATGATTTACTTTATTGAATTGAATTTATATTGAATTGAAATGATCTGATCAATCTCGCGAGATAGGAAGGTTTTTGAGAGGTCAAAGACTGATGACGCGCTCATAGGCAAGCGAAAATCTTCGTGCGAAGTGTATAATAATTACTTAAGACATTTTTAGGGTTCCGTACCTTAAAAGGAAAAAACGGAACCCTTATAGGATCACTTTGTTGTCCGTCCGTCTGTCTGTCTGTCTGTCTGTCTGTCTGTCAAGACCCTTTTTCTCAGGAACGCGTGGAGGTAACAAGCTGAAATTTATAGGAAATACTAAGGTCCATTGCCTCTTAGAGCTGTAAAAATTTCAAACTTCTAGGCCAACGCAATCAAAAGATATAGTCGAATATGTCGCAAATTTCATCAAATTTTCGACATTACCAAATAAATCAAAACCTACGGGGCACTTCCCGTGAACTCAGAATCATGAAATTTGGCACAAAGTAACACCTTAGAGCACAAATAAAGGAAAAATTGCGAAAACCATAAATTTTTATTTGCATCATATGAAAAAAATATTTTGAATAATTTTATACCTACTACCCCTTTTCTCATGAACGCGTAGACGTATTAAATTGAAATTCATATCAAATACTCAAGTCTATAATACCTTTAAACTGTAATAAAATCAAACCTCTATGTCAACACATTCAAAAGAAGCAGCAATTTTAGTCGCAATTTTAAACTCGCAACTACTCTCAAAAAATCAAAACCTACAGGGTACTTCCCGTGAACTTAGAATCTTGAAAATTGGCACGAAGCAACTCCTTAGAGCACAGATAAAGGAAAAATTACGAAAACTGTACATTTTTAGTTACATCATATAAAAAAATATTTTTAATAATTTCATACTTACTACCTTATTTCTCATGAACGCGTACAGGTATTTAATTGAAATTCATACCAAATACTCAGCTTTATAATAACTTTAAGCTGTAAAAAAATCAACCATTTATGTCAACGCAATCAAAAGAAACAGCAATTTTAGCCGCATATTTTCAAACTCGCAAGTACTCGCAAGGGAATCAAAACCTACAGTATATAATATTATACCCATTTTTCCTTAGGGTTCCGTAGAAACCCGTAGGTTTGTACGGAACCCTCGGTGCTCGAGTCCTACTCGTACTTGACCGGTTTTATTTTATTTTGGCATCACACTCCCTTTTTATGTATTTGCTATAGATAAAAGTACCCTAGAGTCAAAAATATGTACAGTAGAATCTGTTTAATACAATACGATCACGCTTAATACGATTTTCCCATAATGCGCCATTTTGCATCAGTCCCAGTAACTTAAGACTTGAGACATGTTTTCATACATTTCTTAACACTGGATACCATTCGCCATTCCGTTTAATACACCTAATATGCCAACACGAGCCACATATTCACCAGAAATAACGAGATTGACGTCGTGTTGGAAGAAGAACCCGTAAAACTGCAGGGTTGTCCTGGATATTTTTCTATTGATGACAATGTGGCACCGGGCACAGTACGAAATTCAATCAATTAAAGATCTTTAAAAATAATATAGCACGGTATACCAAGGCCTTGCTATACGATGCCATATATGGTACCAGAGTACCAGGAGTCATATAGCAAGGTATAGTATAGCTACGCTTTATTGAGAACTAGCGGATCTGCGCGCACTTCATAGCGCGTAACAGTTCAAATATATATACCTAGAAATTTAAATTATTCTATAATTTCCCGGGAATCCCACATTCTTTTTGAGTCTCAAGCTGTATTACCTATACCAAAATTTAGTTAAATAAAGACATTGGTAACTGATTTCTAATAAAAACTTTCACCCTCCACCCATGATAAAAAAAACAATCTCATATCCTTTATCAAGACTCAAGCTAACACCATACAAATTTTTATCTAAATAGGTATACCAATAACTGATCTCCCATATAAACTTTGAAGCCTCCTTTTACTCTCATAAAAGTTAATATCTATGACATTAAAAATATCCATTATTCATTAACGTAGTATCGTTTTACAAAATTTCAGCTCAATCGGTTCAGCGGTTAAGAATTTGCATACAAACGTTTTTTGTGAATGATTTTCGTTCCCATGGGGATTTCGCAAAATCTCTTCTTATCGGTCGCCTAGGTCACCTAAAGTAATACTGATGGCTGATTTTTGGGATAAACCTTGCTTTATGTCCTTTTAAGATACTGAAAATACGTCAATATCAAATTTTAGCTCAAAAAGATAACGGGTACTTATTTTCCATACAAACTCTGAACCCCTATTCCTTAACCCCTTACCGCATTTTGTGCCATAAATGAACCAAATCAGAAATCGCCCCATAAAATGATAAACCGGTGTATTTTTCAACGTTTACTGCTCAATGTTACATATTTGAAACATACTCTACACATATAATTCAAAACACCGCCATCTATGCGGAGTTACACAAATAAAATTGTAGTTGAAAGTTCCGTGTACAGGTTACCACAGGTTATGCGCGGAGCTAAGATTTAAAAAATTGCAAATAATTAGTAAATAATATCAAAACCTATTGAAAAAATATAGAACGTCTTGGAGATACATTCCCCTCCGTGAAAAAGGTAAGTTTAATGTTTGTTTTTATTTATAAGTAGCGAATAAATTGATTTATCTGTGTGGATCTGATATGAGCCATTATGCAGAAATATTCTTTTGACAATTTTATGACTTGGTTCATATATGGCACATCATGCTGTGATGTTACAAATTTTAAACATTTATTTATTTATTTTTTGAAAGAAATATTTTATAAAAATGTATATTGTATTATTATCGTATTATACTATGTAGCACTTTTGACCAATGATGGATTTAAATCGATATTATGGTGGTATTCACACCATTACACAAAACATTCCCGATGATAATACCGATGAAGATCTTTCCGACGACGACCCACATGCGAGACCAGCTCGCAATAGACCGCCGGTGGTGATCCCTGAAGAATCTGATCCTGAGGATAACATTCCACTATCGGCTGTTCAGGGTACGACGAGCTCAAGAGAGGCTAGGGCACAAAACCTGGATGGAGAGATGATTCCCTAAGAAAGGTAGTACAGAAATTGAATCTTCTGGTTCCTGGAGTTTCTGGTGGAGATTTATCTTCACCTACTCTTGTTTACGGATGACATGTTTCACCATATAGCTGAAGAGCTGATAGCTGTTTTTAAGTCAAAACACCCTAAGAAGCTGATGAACATGACTATACACGTTTTAGAACAATTTGTGGTATGTTAACAGGGTTGTAAGTTTTGCGTTTACGTACGTCAGTATCAGACCTATGACAGATTAGACGTTATAATAAAAAAGAAGAATCACCAGTACTACCTATTTAATTGATATAACATTTGAACTTACTTTATTTATAATTTTCATTATTTTTATTGTTGGTTCAGCTGAAGGTACTATTTGTCGACAACCTTTGTTGGATATTGCTATGCAAGCCTCCTCAAAATGAAGCGAACATATTGTGCTGTTTCTGGTTGGCATCCAATTAAACCTGCCAGTTGCTTCTATCCACTTCTCGTTATCGTCTGGATTTTTAGGAAACCTTAAAATTCGTTTTAAACAATTAATTAAATTTATCGATAAGTATAACAAATGTAACCACCTTACATCACTACCACTAGGACCCGTTAAGATAAAATGCATTTTATTATTTAGTTAATAAGGTAGTTATTAGAAAATTTGTTTTTAAAATAATTTTGTGAATTGAATTTAATTCATAATTTAAGAAAATAAAAGAAACATTACTTATGGTACGAGACTCCTCCATTTTTTAAATTATTTACACGACTTTTATTTTTACACTCTAAAACCGAACAATATGGCATAGCGAGACGAAAATGTAGTGATTTACGGACGACCTAAGTACTTACTCGATGCGATGTCAGAGCTCGACTGAGAGCGTTCGCGGGGAACGCTGCTCTCCAGTGCCTAGTGCCTGCCTTCTTTGGTTTTCCTATCACACCCACATGAGCTATCCACTCTATTTTGTAATCCGTGATTTTGCCAATGTCGAGTATAAAAACATATAATATCAATAGGATCAGGATAAGTACTACATACTAAGTATATAACTACTGTTTAGATTTCTAAAACTTACATCTATAATGGGTACAGCAGTTTTCTTCAGGTAACTCCTTCCCGTTTTACTAATATATTTATCTTCGTCGCTAAAATGTGCCGAACATATATAAGTATGATCGGACGGTAACCAGTTGCATTCGCTGCGATTCGTTCGGACAAATTTTAACCATTTTCCCCAATCTTTTGAGTTCGGACGTGGAAACCTTTAATAAAAAACATTGTGCTAAATAAATAGAGTTGGTGCATCAGCGCGTACCACTACAGGAACAATCATAGGCATAGGTCAGCAGCGGAAAACACTGCCCATCCCGTCTAGTCTATGTTAAAAAAGAAAACCGGGACACAGACCGGGACATCCGTGCAAAAATGTACACCTATTACTGTAGGTGTGTACATTTTTGCATAAGTACCTTCACTTTTTTTATATAAAAAATGATCTTCTATGTCTTTACCGTGCTTAGATTAAAACAAGTGAAATTTAAAAAATACTTTTTAAAAACAAGCTTTAATTATTGTTATCATCTTGCATCATAAAGTACTCGTCAAGACGAATCAAATGAGCCTAAACTCGATGGGGTTGCGTTGTTTTATGACAGAGTTCCTTTGGCCACCTTCCAGCTCCATCATCAGATCAGCTCGATGTCATAAAAATATTGCATTGTCATCCGATTTACACACGCATGCAAATTTTCAGCTCAATTGGAAACCGGGAAGTGGGTCAAATTAAACTTGCAAGATTTGATTACAGACAGACAGACAGACAGACAGACAGACAGACAACAGACAGGTGAAAGTAATATAAAGCTTGTAATAAAAAGGGAAGACACGGTACGTACTATAAATGCTATAGCCAAACTTGAGCCTGACGGGTCGGACTGCTGCCGTGCTGACTCGCACCGAGATAAAATTGTATGCCATAAACCTAATCGGATCGGTTCATTTGCAAGACCGTGTAGTAGGCACCTATCCTTCCCCTTTTTATTTTAATCTGAGATTAGACCCTATAGTTAAAGTAAGTAGACTTACCGATGGAAACTAATATTATCACATTTCCCAGTGCGTGTACTATTGGTACAATATCGGCACACACACGAGGGCATAGCTCGATGTGTTTTAAGTTTTTTTTTTATATTAAAACGGAGGAGAAACGGCGACTAACACACTCAAGAGCAAGCGAGCAACTAAGTGTAGTGCGGCCGGATAACTGCTCTTTAGCGGAACTCGATAAAGTGTACATTTTGTTACACTATTTAGACTAAATTCCTGTTCAGCGCGCAGCGTGGTAATATCAGTAAAAAGATACACATAAGTATTATTTTAATGTACTAGCTGCGCCCAGCTGTTTTACCCGCTGTAGTAGTAGTAGTGTATAGCTTATGTGTTATTTCAGGATCTAATAGATCTTTCAAGATCTCTATACCAAACTCGGTCCACCCGTTTATTAGTTAGATAAGTAAGAGTATTAGTAAGATAAGTAAGATTTCTTATGAAACCGGGAAAAAATAGGTAGTTGTGTTTTTATAGTAATAGGTACCTAGGTTAGTAGCTGAACCTAACTGACACCATAAATAATTATTTAGGGGAGTATTATATTAATAGGTACTTATTTTAGAATCTATATCTAATATATAAAATTCTCGTGTCACAGTTTTCGTTGCCATACTCCTCCGAAACGGCTTGACCGATTTTGATGAAATTTTTTGTGCTTATCCGATATCTATGAGAATCGACCAACATCTATTTTTCATCCCCCTAAATGTTAGGGGTAGTCCACCCCTAAATTTTTTATTTTATTTTTTAGACAAAATTTTTAATTTCTATTTTTTTATGATACAACATACAAAAATACATACAATCCTCAATTTTCACCCTTCTACGATCAACCCTTATTTCTTAATAGCCATTTTAGTAATTTAATCATTTTTCCTCTCCGGTCGAAAACTGATCAATCGTCATTTAATTAGTTATCCCCGCCAGATGTCTACAGGTGTCACTTCTGACCCAGTAAACAGCACGGAGTAGGGATGAGAACGAAGCCGGTCTCCTTTCTTTCTCACTCCCTACACAGTTGTCGGCCATCATTATTGTTTATGCATCAAGTGTAGTAGTAAACGTTGACAATTATTATTTTGCTATCTCAGTGTAACTCTCATATTAACTTTTAATCATTCCTATTTTATCAATAATAATTAAATTATCAATTTTGAGTGTATTTTGCACGATTAGTTAATCAAGTGATTTTATAACCTCAAAAGTACTCAACACGTGACACGAGCTTCCAATAACAACGGATTTTGTGTTGTAAGTATACTTTTTTTTTATTTATATCGAAAATGTTGTTGATCTTATAAAAATGTAATTTTAATTTAATTTTATTAAAAAAATGTAATTGAACAATTAAGATTTTCATAGTTTACAAAAAATCAATCATTATGAATCTTTATTTTGAAATGTCAATGGAAATATTGGTTGTATGAAAAAAATTTCCATAAAATAATGCTTATTTCACGCATATACCACATTCTTACATACATACAATATACAAATTCTAACATACATACATACTTCCAATAAGTAAGCTATTTTTTGTCTACACTAGAAATTACTAGGAAATTATTTATATGGCAAAACAACGTTTGCCGGGTAAGCTAGTAAATTATAAATACCTACCTTTGTTTTAAAACCAAGACGAAAGTTAGATAAGTAGGTACCGAAATAATAATAATATTATATTATCAATGAATTTTGAATTCCTATTGAATAGGTAGGTAGGTCTAAAGACATGGACAAAGGAAGTGGTGAAATATTATTTATTACAATAGAATCTAGTAGGTAGGCATACTAAGGTCTTATACGTTAATAATTAACGTTTTAAGTGGTTTTAATGAGATTATTTAGAATCTTATAAAAAATTGTTTACACATTCCATTCGTCATAATCAAAAAATACCACGACGAAACAAATGAAACGTGACTTCTAGAAACACGACACACTATCGATCGTGAAAAGTGTGGCTTCGGAACACTTCGGCAAGATTCGGCCCTTGGAAATGTCGTTGGATCGCCGCCATTTTCTACGAAACTGCGCATTTGCCCTCGGCCGACGCCCCAGCGAGCAGCGGGTATAAATATGAGTTCAGTGACGTCATGCCCCTCATTGATCGCTCACCGTGGTGCAGTGCGGACGTGTCTGTTATGTGAAGTGCTCTGCCAACGAATCTCATCAAGTGACTCAGTGCCTGAACGGATACAGGTGTGTAACATTGCCAAAAATATTTGCCCGCCACTATTATTATGGGCTACACTACTAAAGAAAAATCTGTCGTTGACTTTTGTGAAAGCAAAGCCGAATCCCTCTCTAATTGGGTCCGCCAAGTTAAAAATAAATCCATCAATGCCAAGACAAAGAGAAAGCGCGATTTGAGAGTAATCGCCATTTTGAGTAATTCACTAATACGCGCCGAGAGTGAACTATTTACGAAGCAGCGAGAACGAGCTAGAAAATGGGCGCAGATGCAAGCTGACCTCGGATTGTGCCATAAGGAAGAAGATATCGCCAGACAACAACGGGAAAAAATAGATAATTTATGGAAGAATGATCTCAGCGGCCTAGATAATTTTTTCAAAGAATTAGACAATGTCAAACCAATGCAAGTCGTACATTAATACGACTTTAGGTAATGTAATCAGTATTTGTATCTGTGATATATGTAGGATGTTTTTCTACCTTCCAGTCCCATTGCGTTTCGCGTGGGTCTGCATCCGTTGGCCGCCATCTTGGTCGCCGCTGGGGCGTCGCGCTTCGCTTGCTGCGATGGGTTTGTAGTAATTGTATCATGCATTTTATTTTTAGTTAGTTCATTTTTTAATTGCCTGTAAATTGTAAGCGTTTCAATTGATCTATTTTTAAATGATAGTTAAATTGGAATTTTGAGTTTATTCATATTGAATAAGAAAATTGTAACATATGTTTAAGTATGGAAATAAAAGATTTTATACAAAAAAAGTGTCTTGTCCCTGATTTTGCTCTATTTCTGTATCTTCACCACGCATCAAATGTATTATTCCATGAGTCATCGATCGTCGTCACATCGTGGAAGGTGGAAGCGGAGGCGGCCATCTTGTCGGAGCAATGCGCGACCTCAGCGAGGCGCGACTGCGCATGTCCACGGCACTGCCGTCGCCGCGGCGAGCCCACGGGCGATCATGCGTCACTCACACGAGTCCCGGTTCTCTCAGCCCACTAGGTAACGGTTAGGTGATTGCGTCATGATTTCATCATAATATCTAGCTAGCTTACATCTGTTGGCCGCCCGAGTGCGGGCCCCGCCGTGTGTAACATGCCTTTAGACCCCAGAGCCCAGCCGCCGCCGCGCTCCCAGCCAGGTCGGTGCGAGGAACGCCTCGCTCGCCATGCGCTCTCTGCCTCGAGACTCGAGGTACAGCTGCACTATCCGCTGCCAGATTGTCGCCTCGCTCTGGTGGGATCTATCCGAACATAAGAGCGTATTTCCCCTTAAACGTTCGGTGAGTCATTTGTTTTCAAATCGATCATGAACGAGAACTTAACTTTTTAAAGGAATTTATGATAAGCGATGAAATTCCTGAAGACAATAAACAGTTAGGTGTGTTTTTGTTATTAATCATTCATTGACAGGCGTTCGTATTAATGTATAAGCGGAGAATCTGGTTTGCGTCTCGTTTGGTATGGAGTTTCCACGGAGCGATGGTGACGCAGAGCTGGCGGGCTCACTCGGGGTGGCGCAACACACTTTCACTTTTAGGTAATCGCTCGGGCCGTTGTAATAAGAACTATATTTCACAACCTACTGAACGTGCACGCAACAAACTTGACACATGGACAACTCTTGATAATAAGTTAGGCAACGAACAATATACAAGCAAACGATAAGGAAGAGATACGAGGAAAACGTGGGCTGATGACACATCCGGGACCGAACCTATCTATAAAACAAATAAGGACTTATATGAACTCTGAATAAATACTGAACGTTAGGGACAAGCGTGGATGGATAGATTTACGGTAAGTTAAGTATGCACTTGACATGTTTCAATGTTCTCTAAACACATCAATCTATTGGCATCATGATAATACTGCTAGTAACATAATCTTTAGCTACCGATATAGTATTATATGTTATGACGATAATATATTGTATTCTATCGGTGCTTGAAATACGACTAATCTTGAACTGAGAAAATCTTTTCGTTAAACTGAATGTAGGTAGGCATCTGATTCTTATTCTGATTTCTATGCAAATTTCACAGCTCGAGTGGAATAGCGGAGGGTGTCGAAACAAGACTCTTCCTATGACCGAAAGATTGCGGTGACCCTTCTACCGACGGAGGCTTACCTGCTCCAGTTGGGTCGAGAGTCGAGACTCGAGTGGACCCTACCACCCCACGCAAAGATAAGTCTCAAGGGTATCACGAAATTATACTCGCTGTTATCAACTTTATTATAAATTCAATCGCCTATTGGCATAATCAACGATCTAAAACTACACACTCGAAGTATTCTAAAGCTTTTTCTATTTTTGATAGGGTAAGTCAACTATTCTGTTTAATTGACTTTACCTACAACAAATTACTAAACTAATTTATCTATAAAAGCTTCGTCAAAAACTAAAATTCTAAACACAAACTATAATATAATTCGTCTAAGTCTTGTATAGTAAGACCGTAGGTAGGGCCGCTAAAGTTTCTTTTGTTTTCAGATATTCTAGATTTATATTTTAGCACACAATCTGTTATTATGCCTGCAATAGAATCTCATCTCATACACTATAAATGGACTTCAAGTCGGAGCTGACTCATCCTCGAATGACTCAGACTGACACTTATTCATGTATTATGTGTATTATGTTTAATGGAATATTCATCCTACTTCATGATATTCAATGACGTCATAATGAACAGGAATTTCCTGCAATTCAAAATGAACTTAAACATCAAAATAATTAATATCACCAACTCGCGAAAAATGTTCCGACAAAAATCAAATTTTATTTACACCAATGCTGCCAAGGTATGTGAAGATACAAATTTTAATTATTTTATTATTTTCGACCGTGCATAAGGTTTCCTTTTGAGGAAGCCAAATACCCTTTGTTCAGATTATGTTCGACAGATACCTTGAGATCGCGAATGCGGCAGAAACCTTGAAGATGACCTTAATTTAAAATTGAGGCTACGTGTCAAGGAAACTCATTGTACCAGCACCTACTGACGCTACCGTGGTATTTGAATACGATTCCTGGCTATGAAACTCAACGGCCGCATTATAAACTAATTTTTTATCCTTCAGGTTTATGTGATAACCCACATAAATAAAGCAAATCGTGCTTCAAGATTTTAATTTGAACGTGAACAATGAAATCGAATAATGTCGCAGATTAATCCAATATGCAAATTACTACATATTAATTTAAACAAAAATAATGAACCTGCAAATAATAAAGCTATGACTATACAATAACATAACACAGAAAGAAAAATAAAATACATAAACAGTATCCGGTAAGGTAAAGTGGTCAATTTGGCTAAATGTACAGTAATGTGCTTGGCAATTTATTTCATAAAACTTTTATGAAAATATTACCTTCAATATATCAACCAAAGAAAATAATACCTACTATATATCAACCAAAGAAAATAATATGGAAGCATCACATTTACACAACTATCAAGACTGTCGAGGTTCTGCAGAAAAATCGTATTTTCTTCGTTTTTGGCATTCATCTTTGGTTCCTAGTTCCACTGCAACAAACTTTTTACCTGAGAACCCGTAAATAATTCATGGATTATGAAATGAACCTGATTTTTGAAAAAGCTGGTCACAGATATAACAGGTATTTCATAGATAAGTCTAAAATTAGAAATTTCTTGTTAAGTCCATTGCAGAAGTAGCTAAGATATTGATATGTTTTTATTTTCAGTACAATTTTCTTTAGACATGTAAATATACAGCTGCGTGTATAATGAAGAAAATTAAACTCGAAATAAAAATATTACTGACAATATTAGGTGCTAAGTTCATCTTATATGGTACTTCTATCATATTATTATAGCTACATCTGCAAAAGGCTTATCGAGTTTCCATCAGCCTATAAAATATTGCTCTTTTGATGTTTAATTATAAAATTGCTCTCTTGATGTTAATATTTTTATAATTAGGTACCTACTTTTAGAATTTAATGTCTACTTAGACGTACGTTATTATTTGCCTTTATTTTTCGCTCAGCTAAATGTTGAATGGAATGGCTGACAGCAGAGTAGGTGGCTTTTTAATAAATTCTCTCCCAAATTAGAAACACATAGCTGGAAATAAAAGGATCTACCTTCTGCCTACATGAATTCTACAAAATTTTGGAAATATTTTTGAAATATTCTGAACCAACGGTTCCACTGTAAGCTCTAACGTTAAAAACAGGTATAAAATGCTATCTGTATGGTATGTTTTGAATTATATATTTAATGTTTGTACAATCTGTAGATAAGTGACTGCTTATATGCACAGCAGTCGCTTTATAGCATCTTCGCAGGCGATGCGTAGCATACTTGTAACATTGGCATAATTCTGCTGTTTCCTTTTGTCACTTAGGTATACTCTATCTATAATTCTTACTACTTACTCTTTTTAGGATATCACCAAAATGACAGGACGGAATAAGCCAATTATGCCAACGCTATGATTTTGCTACGCATTGTGAATGAAGGAAGGCCTGTGATGTTAACACACTTACTTTTCAATTTAGGGTAACTGGTGTCACTTGGCATGCGCTTAGTTTTCAAGCATTTTCTGATGGAAGAAATGTTCATAAGCTGATTATGTTGACCCATAGATGTGTACAAACATCAACATCTAGTGGTATTCTGAAATTAACTGCTGAATAATTTGGATTTTTAGTTAGGACTAACATAATTCGTATTTTTTCTTGTGTACCTATTCTGTTTAGCTTGGTGACATTGTCCCATAGTCACATACTTATAACTGATCGAAAAAGAAATTAATATCAGGACCACCACAGCATGACTCATTGTTAACTAAGGAATATGAGGTAGCAGTTGAATGTTTGGGAATGGAATAATTTCGATTTGGTAGGCATATAACTATAAAATCAAACTATGCGTAGGTATGCTTCTAATCATTTTAACTTATTGTTCATAACAAAGAACTGTGCCGTCTTGTTGTTTTCCTTTGTTTTAGCTAGATCTTTGTCCGGAGTACCTAATGTTTGTTTCCCCTGCAATAACCTTCGCAATGAATGTTGAAAGACTTGCAATGAGAATGTGACTACGAGTCATCATACCAGTCATAGTAGTGCATACCTACTTAATACTTGATGGAACCTGCCCTCGTTGCCTATTTACTGCGGATCGTACGAGTACATGCATGGTATTTCGGTATCAATAGCAATAGCATTGATGTTTCTAAAATCTTGCTAATCTATTCTATTTGCACATGAATGCTATATTTCGTTTCTATATAAGATGTTTGTTTAGATTCGACTGCACTTAATTTGTACCATACTGTAATTAATACCGAACGTCCTGAGGTCATGGGAACTTCTAAATGACTAAAGCAACTGATTAAATGATATTACTGTAAATAGGTGTGTGACTATGTTTATGCGCTGCTGCAATGCCAAAGCACGGCGTAATTAGATCTTACCCCACAGTTCAAATGCCGTACCTACTACCTAATCAGCACCTGGGCCCTCTACAAATCCAAGGGAACTACGCTAACACCGCTGCTGCCTCGCCAGAGCGTAGCGTGTCTAGACTTTTCTTAGAATCTATATCACGTTTGCTGCTGCCTCGCCTAAACTCAGCACGTCTGGGCCCTTCCCGGGATCATCATCACGGCCGCTGCTGCCTCGCCAGAGCTCAGCTGGTCTGGGCCCATCCCGGGATCATCATCACGGCCGCTGCTGCCTCGCCAAAGCTCAGCTGGTCTGGGCCCATTCCAGGATCATCATCACTGCCGCTGCTGCCTCGCCAGAGCTCAGCTGGTCTGGGCCCATCCCGGGATCATCATCACGGCCGCTGCTGCCTCGCCAGAGCTCAGCTGGTCTGGGCCCATCCTGGGATCATCATCACGGCCGCTGCTGCCTCGCCAGAGCTCAGCTGGTCTGGGCTCATCCTAGGATCATCACGGCCGCTGCTGCCTCGCCAGAGCTCAGCTGGTCTGGGCCCATCCTGGGATCATCATCACGGCCGCTGCTGCCTCGCCAGAGCTCAGCTGGTCTGGGCCCATCCCAGGATCATCATCACGGCCGCTGCTGCCTCGCCAGAGCTCAGCTGGTCTGGGCCCATCCCGGGATCATCATCACGACCGCTGCTGCCTCGCCAGAGCTCAGCTGGTCTGGGCCCATCCCGGGATCATCATCACGACCGCTGCTGCCTCGCCAGAGCTCAGCTGGTCTGGCCCCATCCCGGGATCATCATCACGACCGTTGCTGCCTCGCCAGAGCTCAGATGGTCTGGGCCCATCCCGGGATCATCATCACAGTCGCTGCTGCCTCGCCGGAGCTCAGCCTGTCTGGGCCCATTGCGGGATGACCGCTACAGCCTGCCATTACATATAGGTACCTAGATATTTTTCGTATAACATTTCAAAATAATAACAGTCTTTATTCTGGTCCTTAAAGAAACTTAGATTTTACTCGTAGATGGACCATCAACAAAAACTTTTGATATTCCAGTTTAAAATTTCAATACTTCAACAATCCTTGATCGGACGCGACCTGTCACCTTCATGTTCTCCATACCGCCATTCGCGTGCTTCAGCCTGCAAGCCAAGAGCATGCTCCAGCCTACGAGCTGCTCGCGCGCTCCAGGTCGCGACCTATTCGCGTGCTCTAGGCCGCGACCTATTCGCGTGCTCTAGGCCGCGACCTACTAGAGTGCTCCAGGCCGCGACCTACTCGCGTGCTCCAGGCCGCGACCTACTCGCGTGCTCCAGGCCGCGACCTACTCGCGTGCTCCAGGCCGCGACCTACTCGCGTTCTCCAGCCTGCGTGCCACTCGTGTGCTCCAGTCTGCGTGCCACTCGCATGCTCCAGCATGCGAGCTACTCGCGTGCTCCAGCCTGCGTGCCACTCGCGCGCTCCAGCATGCGAGCTACTCAAGTACTCGCGAGCAACTCGCGTTCTCCAGCCTGTGTGCCACTCGTGTGCTCCAGTCTGCGTGCCACTCGCGTACTCCAGCCTGCGAGCCACTCGCGTGATCCAGCCTGCGAGCCACTCGCGTGATCCAGCCTGCGAGCCACTCGCGTGATCCAGCCTGCGCGCTAATCGCGTTCTCTAGTCTGCGAGCTAATCGCCTGCTCCAGTCTGCGAGCCACTCGCATGCTCCAGCCTGCGAGCTACACAAGTACTCGCGAGCCACTCGTGTGCTCCAGTCTGCGTGTCACTCACGTGCTCCAGCCTACGAGCCACTCGTGTGATCCAGCCTGCGAGCCTTTCGTGTGATCCAGTCTGCAAGGTACTCGCGTGCTCCTGTCTGCGTGCCAATCGCGTGATCCAGCCTGCGAGCAACTTCTGTTCTCCAGCCTGCGCGCTAATCGCGTTCTCCAGTCTGCGAGCTATTCGCATGCTCCAGACCGTGATCTACTCGCGTGATCCAGCCTGCGAGCAACTTTTCTCCAGTCTGCGACCCACTCGCGTTCTCCGGTCTGCGTGCCACTCGCGTGCTCCAGTCTGCGTGCCACTCGCGTACTCCAGCATGCGAGCTACTCAAGTACTCGCGAGCAACTCGCGTTCTCCAGCCTGCGAGCCACTCGTGTGCTCCAGTCTGCGAGCCACTCCCTTTATCCAGCATGCGAGCCACTCGTGTGCTCCAGTCTGCGTGCCACTCGTGTGCTCCAGTCTGCGTGCCACTCGCGTACTCCATGCGAGCTACTCAAGTACTCGCGAGCAACTCGCGTTCTCCAGCCTGCGTGCCACTCGTGTGCTCCAGTCTGCGTGCCACTCGCGTACTCCAGCCTGCGAGCCACTCGCGTGATCCAGCATGCGAGCCACTCCCGTTATCCAGCATGCGAGCCACTCGTGTGATCCAGCCTGCGAGCCTTTCGTGTGATCCAGTCTGCAAGGTACTCGCGTGCTCCTGTCTGCGTGCCAATCGCGTGATCTAGCCTGCGAGCAACTTCCGTTCTCGAGCCTGCGCGCTAAGCGCGTTCTCCAGTCTGCGAGCCACTCGTATGCTCCAGCCTGCGAGCTACACAAGTACTCGCGAGCCACTCGTGTGCTCCAGTCTGCGTGTCACTTACGTGCTCCAGCCTGCGAGCCACTCGCGTTCTCCAGCCTGCGAGCCACTCGCGTGCTCCAGTCTGCGTGCCACTCGTGTGCTCCAGTCTGCGTGCCACTCGTGTGCTCCAGTCTGCGTGTCACTTACGTGCTCCAGCCTGCGAGCCACTCGCGTTCTCCAGCATGCGAGCCACTCGCGTGCTCCAGTCTGCGTGCCACTCGTGTGCTCCAGTCTGCGTGCCACTCGTGTGCTCCAGTCTGCGTGCCACTCGTGTGCTCCAGTCTGCGTGCCACTCGTGTGCTCCAGTCTGCGAGCCACTCGCGTGTTCCAGTCTGCGTGCCATTCGTGCGCTCCAGTCTGCGTGCCATTCGTGCGCTCCAGTCTGCGAGCTACTCAAGTACTCGCGTGCTCCAGCCTGCGTGTCACTCACGTGCTCCAGCCTGCGAGCCACTCGCGTTCTCCAGCCTGCGAGCCACTCGCGTTCTCCAGCCTGCGAGCCACTCGCGTGCTCCAGCCTGCGCGCCACTTGCGTGCTCCAGCCTGCGTGCCACTCGTGTGCTCCAGTCTGCGTGCCATTCGTGCGCTCCAGTCTGCGAGGTACTCAAGTACTCGCGTGCTCCAGCCTGCGTGTCACTCACGTGCTCCAGCCTGCGAGCCACTCGCGTTCTCCAGCCTGCGAGCCACTCGCGTTCTCCAGCCTGCGAGCCACTCGCGTGCTCCAGCCTGCGCGCCACTTGCGTGCTCCAGCCTGCGCGCCACTCGCGTGCTCCAGTCTGCGTGCCACTCGTGTGCTCCAATCTGCGTGCCATTCGTGCGCTCCAGTCTGCGAGCTACTCAAGTACTCGCGTGCCCCAGCCTGCGAGCCACTCGCGTGCTCCAGCCTGCGCGCTAATAGCGTTCTCCAGTCTGCGAGCTACTTGCGTTCTCCAGCCTGCGAGCCACTCGCGTGCTCCAGCCTGCGTGTCACACGTGCTCCAGCCTGCGAGCTACTCGCGTTCTCCAGCCTGCGAGCCACTCGCGTGCTCCAGCCTGCGTGTCACTCGCGTGCTCCAGCCTGCGAGCTACTTGCGTTCTCCAGCCTGCGAGCCACTCGCGTGCTCCAGCCTGCGTGTCACTCACGTGCTCCAGCCTGCGAGCTACTCGCGTTCTCCAGCCTGCGAGCCACTGCCGATATCCAGCCTGCGAGCCACTCGTGTGATCCAGCCCGCGAGCCACTCGTGTGCTCCAGTCTGCGTGCCACTCGTGTGCTCCAGTCTGCGTGCCACTCGTGTGCTCCAGTCTGCGTGCTACTCGTGTGCTCCAGTCTGCGAGCTACTCAAGTACTCGCGTGCCCCAGCCTGCGAGCCACTCGCGTGCTCCAGCCTGCGCGCTAATAGCGTTCTCCAGCCTGCGAGCCACTCGCGTGCTCCAGCCTGCGTGTCACTTACGTGCTCCAGCCTGCGTGCCACTCGCGTACACCAGCATGCGAGCCACTCGTGTGCTCCAGTCTGCGTGCCATTCGTGCGCTCCAGTCTGCGAGCTACTCAAGTACTCGCGTGCCCCAGCCTGCGAGCCACTCGCGTGCTCCAGCCTGCGCGCTAATAGCGTTCTCCAGCCTGCGAGCCACTCGCGTGCTCCAGCCTGCGTGTCACTTACGTGCTCCAGCCTGCGTGCCACTCGCGTACACCAGCATGCGAGCCACTCGTGTGCTCCAGTCTGCGTGCCATTCGTGCGCTCCAGTCTGCGAGCTACTCACGTACTCGCGTGCCCCAGTCTGCGAGCCACTCGCGTGCTCCAGCCTGCGAGCCACTCCCGATATCCAGCCTGCGAGCCACTCGTGTGATCCAGCCCGCGAGCCACTCGTGTGATCCAGCCTGCGAGCCACTCGTGTGATCCAGCCTGCGCGCTACTCCCGTTATCCAGTCTGCGAGCCACTCGTATGACCCAGCCTGCGAGCCACTCGTATATGACCCAGCTTGCAAGCAACTCCGGTTATCCAGGTTGCGAGCCACTCCGGTTATCCAGCTTGCGAGCCACTCCGGTTATCCAGCCTGCGAGCCACTCGTGTGACCCAGCCTGCGAGCCACTCGTGTGAGCCAACCTGCGAGCCACTGGTGTGACCCAGCCTGCGAGCCACTCGTGTGAGCCAGCTTGCGAGCCACTCCCGTTATCCAGTCTACGAGCCACTCCCGTTATCCAGCCTGCGAGCCACTCGTGTCATCCAACCTGCTAGCCACTGGTGTGACCCAGCCTGCTAGCCACTGGTGTGACCCAGCCTGCGAGCCAATCGTGTGACCCAGCCTGTGAGCCACTCTCGTTATCCAGCCTGCGAGCCACTCCCGTTATCCAGCCTGCGTGCCACTCTTGTGATCCAGTCTGCGAGCCACTCGTGTGACCCAGCCTGTGAGCCACTCTCGTTATCAAACCTGCGAGCCACTCCCGTTATCCAGCCTGCGAGTTACTGGTGTGCTCCAGTCTGCGAGCCACTTGTGGGATCCAGTCAGCGAGCCACGCGTGGTATCCAGCCTGTGAGGTGAGCCTAGTCACCTCACACACTGCGAGCTACTCGCGTATTTGAGTCTACGAGATTATACCCAGTTCCAGCCAACAATCTGCTCCTGGTCACGCAAGCTACTCCTACTGTTCAGTATAGAAGCATGGTGCATGATGACTTCGTTCCGGCATGTATGCGTGATATCTTTTCGGCTCCAGCCTACAAAATATTCCTGGTATCCAGCCAGACGCATGGTGAGCTCAGTGAATGGCCAGTCTACCGGAGTGACCTCGTTCCGGCCAGTCTTCGCGGGAGAGTTAGTGCTGGTCAGTCTTCGGGGGCAACCTCCTTCCGGTCTTCGCTTGGCAAGTTACTTCTGGCCAGACTGCTGGTGGCAAGCTATTTCCTATCAGCCTGCGGGTGGAGAACTTTCGGGTCAGTCTGCTGTTGGCGAGCTACAACGGCCCTGTCTTGGGGTGGCGAGCTACATCGGCCATGTCAGCGGGTGGCGAGCTACTTCGGCCTTGCCTGCGGATCGCGAGATACTTCGGCCCTGTCTGCGGTCGGCGAGCTACTTCGGGTCAGCCTGCGGGTGGCAAGCTACTTCGGCCTTGCCTGCGGATCGCGAGATACTTCGGCCCTGTCTGCGGGTGACGAGCTACTTCGGGCCTGTCTGCGGGTGGCGAGCTACTTCGGGCTTGTCTGCGGGTGGCGAGCTACTTCGGGCCTGTCTGCGGGTGGCGAGCTACTTCGGGCCTGTCTGCGGGTGGCGAGCTACTTCAGCCCTGTCTGCGGGTGGCGAGCTACTTCGGGCCTGTCTGCGGGTGGCGAGCTACTTCGGGCCTGTCTACGGGTGGCGAGCTACTTCGGGTCAGTCTGCGGGTGGCAAGCTACTTCGGCCCTGTCTGCGGGTGGCGAGCTACTTCGGCCCTGTCTGCGGGTGGCGAGCTACTTTGGCCTTGTCTGCGGGTGGCGAGCTACTTCGGGCCTGTCTGCGGGTGGCGAGCTACTTCGGGCCTGTCTGCGGGTGGCGAGCTACTTCGGGCCTGTCTGCGGGTGGCGAGCTACTTCGGGTCAGTCTGCGGGTGGCGAGCTACTTCGGCCCTTCTGCGGGTGGCGAGCTACTTCGGGCCTGTCTGCGGGTGGCGAGCTACTTCGGGCCTGTCTGCGGGTGGCGAGCTACTTCGGGTCAGTCTGCGGGTGGCGAGCTACTTCGGCCCTGTCTGCGGGTGGCGAGCTACTTCGGGTCAGTCTGCGGGTGGCGAGCTACTTCGGCCCTTCTGCGGGTGGCGAGCTACTTCGGGCCTGTCTGCGGGTATTGAGCTACTTCGGGTCAGCCTGTGGGTGGTGAGCTACTTCGGCCTTGCCTGCAGGTGGAGTGGTACTTCTGACCACTCAGCGATTTGCGAGCAACTTCTAGCTTCCGGTCAGCGCAACGGTCGGTGTATGGCGATTTTCTATTACGGTCTATTTGCTTTGGCTTCCGATCAGCGTGTGTCGAGCCTTCCTACCTTCCGAGTGGCAAGCATCTTCGGCCTGCAGTCGCGGATGGTGAGCCTCTTATCAATGCACATTTAGATCCTTCATATATCAGGGTGGCTGATAGCGGCGTTGGCCTGGTCTTCGATGAACTGCGACCACCCGACTCCAGGGCTGTGGATAGCAAGTATGATGACTTCTGACCCAACACCAGACAATGATCAGACGTGACCACCATCTCTACAATTTGCAAGCCTATACTCTCTACGCTGTAGCTTGGGTAAGAGGTAAATCACTGATCCACAGATGAGAAGAAAAGCCAAGATTCTAACCTGACTGTATTCCTAGTGACAATAAACGCTACGAGATGCAGTGGATAATTCGGACTCCCAATGGTAAGCACCGAAAGAGTGGCGAAATTTTGCTTTTTGTACAGATTGAAGTCTTCGACAAGCTGAGATTCCGACCCCAGAATGTACAAGTTCATCACATTGCACCAAATATGCTTTTGGATCACCTGGGAATGTTACACATGTTAGTATACATCGAGAGCACTTGACTTTGAACGGAGTATCTACTTTTTGAACCTTTAAACAAACTGTTTTTCACGTAATTTGCTTCGTTATGATATAATATGATCAACTGCAAAGTGTTTGTTTTGCATTTCCATGTGCTATTGTTTTTTTTTGTTGCGATAATTTGTCTGTAGATGCTGTCAACTGCACGGTGGGCGAAGATAATTGTACTCTTTATGGATATTTTAAAGGCTGGCATGTAAACTGGGTCTCACGTTGACTTGCAATGGTTAATGGAAACTTTGGATGTTCGTGTGCTCGAATTGTATTTGTTTAGAGCGTGACCGCTTTTGGCGAGGTTCCATGGCTACTAACAGATTCTTCATACACTCTCGCACCTGTTTTGTGGATAATTGGTATGATATGTAATTAATTAAAGCTTAAGACGTGTAGTTGTTTATCGTATATGTTGAAATCTGTGCATATGAATGTGTATTGTTTCGTCTTTCAGTATTTTAGAATTTGTGTAAGTAACGTATTTATTCGAGCATAGGTACCTAATATAAGATTTTTATAGTTCCTGTGAGGTATCGAAAGTTTTATAACATTTTTTTCAGAATTGATTCAAAGTTTAA
Organism: Hemithea aestivaria; assembly: GCA_947507615.1. Taxonomy (NCBI): domain Eukaryota; kingdom Metazoa; phylum Arthropoda; class Insecta; order Lepidoptera; family Geometridae; genus Hemithea; species Hemithea aestivaria. The sequence continues at coordinate 7,941,396 of OX382344.1, read as the reverse complement.
ATATGATATTAGTAGATACCCCTATCAGATTTTAGGTCTTCTTTCTATATGGAAAATAAATAAGATCTAAAATGCGATTTATTCTCTATGACAAGCGAAATAAAACATTTGTGCTGGATTTTCATATAATATATCAAGGCAGATAACGTGCAAAAGGTGCGTATGTACAAACATGGCAGATCGTTTTAACAGTAGGCTCCTAACATCATTAAATCTCAGGTATGCTTCTATATCTACAGATTTTCAGCTTTTTGAGAGATACAGAGAAAGAGAAGAAGGACACAGTATATAAGGAGAAATTAATAATATTGTTATAGCTACAAGCTTATATCCTTAGATATGTGCAGATACTAATCAAATCAACCACGGAATATGGTAAGGAATGTGCTATGATATACATTATTTTTAGGAACATAAAACACCTATCTTATTCTCTTTAATATGTGATTTGTTGGAAAGTCGAGATGAAAGAACTTGAAAATGCATTCAAAGTGTGTATAAGATAATTGCTGAAAACTACAACACGATTTCTGCAATGGTAAGAATTGAATCTAAGAAACTGCTAATCGCGCAGGGTAGCAAGTAGCAAGGCAATAACGGAGGATAAACGTATATGTACAAAGACATCGAAAATCAGTAGACGGACAGTTACGGAAAGCTGAAGCACAGAACAGCACATAAATTTTTTTAAAAAGAAGGTAACAACTAATAACACAATTCACCAACAGTGGCGATGCAGATGCCGAGTACAGGTAGAATATTTAAGTTTTGTGAACGAAGATAAGTGATTAGGATTGGATTTCAAACACACAACAAAGAAAAAGAAAACAGTAGGAGAAAAGATAGCTTCACAAATAAAACCTTTCGGTAAGATCTAACAATATTTTTTACAGAGTCCAAAACCTAAATTTTGTAATGCTGCTCCATCAGAAGGTACACTTTAACCAAAACTAACATATAAATTATACTATGTCTTGAAAGACAAATGGACCAGAGTTCAACTGCGAGAATCAAGCACACAACAAATTTCCACATTGTTTAAGCGTAGCAGAATCTCAGGTAGGTAAAACATGGCGCCACAAACATGGTAGCAAGTAGCAGCAAGATGAACATGTAAGAACATATTCCGGAAATTAAATTGCAGGAAATAAATTAAGAATACTGCCGTGATTCGAGAAGCGAAAGTGTGAAACATCAACCATCGAAAAAGTACATTCAATAGTTTTCCCGAGATTTCATCTATCGATGGATATGCTAATGAGGTCGGAGCGGGTCAAGAGGCTAAACGTATGTACGATAACGGTTCCATATTGCAAGCGGTTAATATGTCAGCACAAATTACCAATGTCTGAAACACTCCCACAGTTTGAAACGAAGGTAAAGATACGTAGTGCCGATTATATTAAAAGAAGAGAGAAACCCAGATACCAGAGCAAGTAAATTAAACAACGCCTTCGATATGCGGAAAAATTAAGATGCAGTGGAAAAGGTACGCAACAAAAATGTTTTCAGGGGCAATAAATTCAAAGAGCAGTTGCGGAGGAACAGAATAAAGAAAAGAGGTAACATATTCAATGGATCGGAAAGTCTTGAGAGCCGGCTTGGTGCTGAACAAATCGCAGATATTCGGAGATGTGGAGGTGTGTGAACTGTGATATTTTTCAGGTTTTTCTATGCTCGAAAATAGACCAATGATTTGACCAGCTTCATGAAACCCAAATCTCAAGCAAGTAAAAAATAATAACGTTATTTACAACAGAAACCCGAAAAGTTGAGCCTTATGCAATTTCAATGTCCATGGTACCATGAAAGTGGGGGAAAAGGCAATAAACGACCGAAAAAGACATTGGCGGACTAAGCAAAGCGGTAAGATATAATGAAGGTTGTCCACAGAGGAGCTTCTAGATGTCAATCTTAACACCAGGCTTAGTATGAAAAGTTGTCATAACCGAGTCTACAGAATAGAAGGTATTGCTGTATAATTGAGTCAGCATATTTATAAAAGTCAAGATTTTAAATAGAATGCATGAAAGATGCTTGCATGATGCATTGCATGGAGCCAGGGTTGTCGTTGAACTGTTCTCAGGCAAACCAAGACTAAACTGCGTGCTCAGACTCACCAGACCTAAGAAAATAACATGACAGCCCTACTAAATCAGGTAGCAAGATAACAATGTTTGTTACAGGGATATTTCAGAATGAATATAATTGCAGTACCTATGAACCATAGTATAAAGTCACAATAGACAAAACAAATGATAACGTTCTAAAGCTATTAAAAATTTGGTTGAACATCATAATTTTTTCATAATTTAAAAATATCATGGAATTCAAAAAGTAATAGATAAATATAATTTATGAAGAATCAAGTTAAGTAAATGTAGATTTGAGATTAATAGAGAAGAAATTAAAAGACAGGATAACAAAGATTTATTTTCAGGGTATGATAACAAATATTGTTTCAGATGAACATAATGCATTAATGCTTTTTTAGAATAGTATAATTGAGATTTAAGAAAGATTTCTATGAATAGTGAATGCCAGAAAAAGTAAATATAAAGATTTTGATAAAATTTTTCCTTGAATTACAATATTAACAATTATTATTATTCAGAAATAATAACGTAAAGAAAATATTTGAAGTGGATTATTGTATTGGCATAAAGAATTAAAAATAATAAAAAATTAACATTCAAAGGATAGGATAACTAATTTTGAATTTCAGGTTTTCCTAACAATCCTTGTTTCAGACGTAGAGTTAATATTATATAAATAATTATCTAATTGAAAATAATTGAGTACCAACCTAAAACTCAGACAAGACGAGTAAATAATAATTGAAATGATTTTAAATAAAAATAAGAAATTTTAATATCAGTTTATTGAAAAAGTAAAGTAAAGTAAGTGAAAAAGAACATGCAAATGGAATAGGATAAAACATTTTCTTTTCAGAGTTCCTAATAATTGTTTCAGATATAATAATAATATTTATTAATATAATATTCTGAATATATATGTCTTGATTTGCAAAAGAAATACACTAAAATGAGTAGTGAAGAGTAATAAACGCTACAGAAATGCTCATATAACTCATAAAAGAATAATTACGATATTATAAATTTTGCAATAGAATATTTGTCATTAATAGAAAAAGAACTTGAAAAAGAATAGGATAACAAAGCTTGAATTTCAGAGTTTCTTAATAATTGTTTCAGATAAAGAAAATTAATAAACTATTAATAATAATAATTATTCATATATTCCGAATATTCCTAATTTGCAAAAGAAAAATACACAATGAGCAGTGAAGAGTAAACACCACAGAAATGCTCATAACTCATAGAGCATAGACGATTTTTATAAACTTTGCAATTACAATATAGTAATTATTATACCAGATGATAATAAAATAAATAGAGGAAAAAATTAAGATTGATTTTAAAGATAAAGAACTTTCAAAACAAATAGGATAACTAAATTTTGTTTACAGAGTTACATAATAATTGTTTCAGATCGTGAAAATTAATTAACTAATTAATTATTAATTCATATTTTCCAACAAACATAATTCTGATTTTCAAAAGAAATACACAAAAATGAGCAGTGAAGAGTAAACGCCACAGAATAGCTCATAACTCATTAAAGATTTTATAAAGAATTTGAAAAAGAAGTAGGATAACAAAATTTTTATTTCAGAGTTCATCACTAATTGTTTCAGATTGTGAAATTAATAATAACAGAAAATTAATATATTACTATAATAACAATTATCTATATTATTTTGGAAAATTTTTGATTTGCAAGAAAAATATAGAAAAATGAGCAGAGAAAAGACAACGCCACAGAAGTGCTCATAACTGATAATTAACAATTTTTATGAATTTTGCAATTAAATTAAAGACAATAAAGATGATTAAATAATTTGAAAGAGTTGTCATCAAATTTGAAAAAGATATAGGATAACATAACAACATTTTCATTTCAGAATTTCTTAACAATTGTTTCAGATCAAAAAAATAATAATATCTGTATTTTATTAATATTCTAAATATTTCTGATTTGCAAGAGAAATACACAAAAATGTAGTGAAGAGTAAACGCCACAAAAATGCTCATAACTCATAAGAGAATAGTAACATAAAAACATAATAAACTAATTATTATAAAGTATGGTCATTAACAGAAAAAGATCTTGAAAAACGAAATGTTAAATTTTCTTTTCAGAGTTTCTTAATATAATTGTTTCAGATCGTGAAAATAATATATACTAATAATACGTATTATTATTTAATAATTATCTGAATATATCCGATTTGCAAGAAATATTTAAATACACAAATGAGCAGTGAAAAGTAAACACCACAGAAATGCTCTTCAACAAATGATTTTATGGACTTTGATATTGCAATGCAGTAATTATAGAGATTACAAAACAATATTAATAGAAAAAGTAAAGATTAACATTGAAAGAAAGAACTTGCAAAAGGAATAGTTTATCAATGTTTTCTTTTCAGAGTCTATAACATTGTTACAGATTCAAATAGTACAAGTGCGTATATATCACTTATATGTATATACTTACTTACATAATAATATGAAATTATTGTGTTCATAACATGAATATTTTGAAGTAACCATATTACAATGAAAAATTAAATGATAAAAAATTAAAGAAATTGAGAAAATTCATAATTTTGAATTTAAAGTCTCTTAGAAATGGACAGGCAGGCTAAAATAGTTTATCCTCAGGCTAATTGCAACAGCAAACAACAATCTGGCATCACATGAAGAAAACCAACGTGTGTAATACTAGAAACTGTTAAATAGTCTTAATACGAATGCATGTAATATGAACACTAACATTGCTTGAAAAATAATATTTCTAAATTTAAAAAAGCCTTTAATAAAAAAAGAGAATACTGGCACAAAAAAAAGTTCCATAAAAATCCAACTTAATGCCAAAAAAAAAATTAAAAAAAAAACAAAAATATAAAAACAAAAAAAAAACAATATAAAAAAAAATATAATTTAAAAGACTAGTTGGAAACAAATAAAAAATAAATAAAAATGTATATAAAGAAAATGAAGAATGACTGAAGAAAGAAGACTGAAGAAGGAAGATGAAGACCGAAGAAAGAAGAAGAAGATTGAAGAAAGAAGACTGCGATTGAAGAAAGAAGACGGCGATTGAAGAAAGAAGACGACGATCGAAGAAAGAAGACGAAGATTGAAGAAAGAAGACGACGGTTGAAGAAAGAAGACGACGAACGAAGAAAGAAGATGAAGTTTGAAGAAAGAAGACGACGGTTGAAGAAATAAGACGACTATCGAAGAAAGAAGATGACGATCGAAGAAAGAAGATGACGATCGAAGAAAGAAGACGACGATCGAAGAAAGAAGATGAAGATTGAAGAAAGAAGACGACGGTTGAAGAAAGAAGACGACGATCTAAGAAAGAAGACGACGTTCAAAGAAAGAAGACGAAGATTGAAGAAAGAAGACCACGGTTGAAGAAAGAAGACGACGATCGAAGAAAGAAGACGACGATCGAAGAAAGAAGACGACGATCGAGCTAAGAAGACGACGATCGAGCTAAGAAGACGACGATCGAGGAAAGAAGACGAGGACCGAATAAGGAAGATGAAGGCTGAAGAAAGAAGATGAAGACTGAAGAAAGAAGATAAAGACTGAAGATGAAGACTGAAGAAAGAAGATGAAGACTGAAAAAAGAAGATGAAGACTGAAGAAAGAAGATGAAGACTGAAGAAAGAAGATGAAGACTGAAGAAAGAAGATGAAGACTGAAGAAATAAGAAGAAGATTAAAGGAAGATGAAGACTGAAGAAGGATGATAAAGACGGTTACTATAAAAAGTCTACCACATAAGAAAGAAGACTACTACGACTATAAGAAGAAGATGACGATCGAAGAAAGAAGACGAATATTGAATACAGAAGACGACGTTAAAAGTAACAATTCGACTGAAGCAAGAAGACCGTGATGGAAGAAAGAAGACGACGTTTGAAGAAGGAAGAGGACGTTAGAAGAAAGAAGACTACATTTAAAGAAAGAAGACGCACACTGAAGAAAGAAGACGTTAATTTAAGAAAGAAGACAACTGAAGAAAGAAGAAACTAAAGAAAGAAGATGAACACTGAAGAAGGAAGACGACCGCTGAAGAAGGAAGACGACCGCTGAAGAACGAAGAAGACTATTAAGAAAGAAGACGACGATTGAAGAAATAAGGCGAACACTGAAGAAAGAAGACGACGACTGAAATAAGAAGATAAACACTGAAGAAAGAAGACGACGATTGAAGAAAGAACATGAACGCTGAAGAAAGAAGACGACTATTGAAGAAAGAACATGAACACTGAAGAAATAAGACGACGATTGAAGAAAGAAGACAACTGAAATGAGAAGACAAACACTGAAGAAATAAGAGGACGATTGAAGAGGGAAGACAACTGAAATAACAAGACAAACACTGAAGAAGGAAGACGGCTGGAGAAAGATGACCACCACTGAAGAAAGAAAACTGAAAAAAGAAGACGAAAGCTGATCAAAGAAGACAAGCAACCACAAGCAGCTAAACGCGATGGAATACGCAATATGCCAATTATTGGAACACATGATGGGAACTTTATTTACAAAAATTAAGAAGGTATTAAAACAAATTTTAATATATTGTATTATACAATGGCTTTACACCCATTGTATAATATAAGAAGAATACACCAAATATGCATGTATGTTATGTAAAATCCAAAATTATACTTGTTCACAGGATCATGGTCTAACCAGCAAAAATTAAATGCTAAAATCTACAACATGAGAAAAATAAGTAAAACGATCACCATAATATTGGAATAATTTACACATTATAAGAAAAATATATGAAATACCGAATATCAACCATGGAATTATAGAGAATGTTTTCAGAGAAACAAATAGATGCAGTTATTAAAAAGAGAAAAAATACAATATACGAGTAACAAAAAATATTGTTGAAAAATTAACAACATAGGAATAGGATAATGAAGTTTTCTTTACAGAGTTTTTTTAAAATCATTGTTTCAGATGGAGTAAATTAATGCTAATATGATTAATTAACACTATTATTAAAATTTGAAGACATTAGAGATGCACTAATAAAGAAATTAAAATGATTTGAAAAGGAGAAGATATAGGATAATAAGGTTTTCTTTTCAGGTATTGTTTCAGATTTGGGTGATGCACGCCCTTTTTCACTGTTTTCATTTAAAAAAAAATTACATAAAGATATAAAAGATAAAATATATGTTTCAAAAAGAAGAGGCTAAAAAAGATTATTGTTAAAAAAGTCTAAAATATTAAAAAAAAAAAAAGAAAAAAAAAGTACAATGGAATGGCATAAATATAAAATTAATTCTCAAAAAAGAAGCCTCTATAAAAATATTTCAAAAAAATAATGGAAAAAAATACAGAATGGAAAATATGCATGAGAAAAAATGTTGTACAAAATTATAACAACGACAATAAAACTAAAAAAACACACCAGATAAATTAACAAAGAAAGAAGATCGAAGAAAATGAAGAAATAAGAGCGAAAACTGAAAAAGAAGAGTGAAGAGCGAAGACTGAAGAAAGAAGAGCGAAGACTGAAGAACGAAGACTGAAGAAAGAAGAGTGAAAAGCGAAGACTGAAGAAAGAAGAGCGAAGACTGAAGAAAGAAGAGCGAAGACTGAAGAACGAAGACTGAAGAAAGAAGACTGAAGAAAGAAGACTGAAGAAAAAAGAGGGAAGAGCAGAGAATGAAGAGCGTGAAGATATAGAGACGAATATCAAATATAAAACATATACTTAACATATAAAAAAAAATTAAAACATATAAAGAATATCTGAACAGAAAAAGAACAACAAAGGCTAAAAGACTAATGACAGAAGAATAAACAGTGAAGACTGCAGAAAGAAGAGCGAACTTAATAAAGAAGAGCGATGACAAGAAAGAAGATAGAACGCTGAAGAGTGAAGACAGAACACTGAATAGTGAGATAAGAACAAGGAAGAGTTAAGACAGAACACGGAAGAGTCAAGACCAGAACACGGAAGAGTGAAATAAGAACAAGGAAAAGTGAAGACAGAACGCGAAAGAGTCAAGACAGAACACGGAAGAGTGAAATAAGAACAAGGAAGAGTTAAGACAGAACACGGAAGAGTCAAGACAGAACACGGAAGAGTGAAATAAGAACAAGGAAGAGTGAAGACAGAACGCGAAAGAGTCAAGACAGAACACGGAAGTGTCAAGACAGAACACGGAAAAGTCATGACAGAATACGGAAAAGTGAAGACAGAATACGGAAAAGTGAAGAAAGAATACGGAAAAGTGAAGAAAGAATACGGAAAAGTGAAGACAGAATACGGAAAAGTGAAGACAGAACAAGGAAAAGTGAAGACAGAACGCGAAAGAGTCAAGACAGAACACGGAAGTGTCAAGACAGAACACGGAAAAGTCATGACAGAATACGGAAAAGTGAAGACAGAATACGGAAGAGTGAAGACAGAACACGGAAGAGTGTAAACAGAACACGGAAGAGTGTAAACAGAACACGGAAGAGTGTAAACAGAACACGGAAGAGTGTAAACAGAACACGGAAGAGTGTAAACAGAACACGGAAGAGTGTAAACAGAACACGGAAGAGTGTAAATAGAACACGGAAGAGTGAAGACATAAAATTGAAGAATGAAGACATAATACTGAAGAATGAAGACATAATACTGAAGAATGAAAACAGAACTTTGAAGAGTGAAAACAGAACAAGGTAGAATGAAAACAGAACACGGAAGAGTGAAGTCAGAAAATGTAAAAGTGAAGACAGAACGAGGAAGAGTGAAAACAGAACAAGCAAGAAAGAAAACAGAACACGGAAGAGTGAAGACAGGAAACTGAAAGTGTCAAGACCGCACACGGAAGAGTGAAGACAGAACGCAGAAGAAGGAAGACAGAACGCAGAAGAGTGAAGGCAGAACGCAGAAGAGTGAAGGCAGAACGCGGAAGAGTGAAGGCAGAACGCGGAAGAGTGAAGGCAGAACACGGAAGAGTGAAGGCAGAACACGGAAGAGTGAAGGCAGAACACGAAAGAGTGAAGGCAGAACACGGAAGAGTGAAGACAGAACACGGAAGAGTGAAGACAGAACACGGAAGAGCGAAGGCAGAACACGGAAGAGTGAAGACAGAACACGGAAGAGCGAAGGCAGAACACGGAAGAGTGAAGACAAACTGAAAGAGTCAAGACAGAAAACGGAGCAGTGAAGACAGATCACTGAAGAGTGACAACAGAACAAGGGAGAATGAAGACAGAACAAGTAAATAAAGAACTTTGAACAAAGAGAGCTCTGCGATTACATTAAAGAGGGATCAAGAGGAGTCGCCGAACTAAATCAAGAGGAGTCGCCGAACTAAATCAAAAGGAATCAATGGAGACAATCAAGAGAAGTCAATGGATACAATCAAGAGGTGTCAATGAAGACAATCAAGAATTGTCAATGAAGACAATCAAGAGGAGTCAATGGAGACTATCAAGAGGAGTCAATGGAGACAATCAAGAGGAGTCAATGGAGACAATCAAGAGGAGTCAATGGCAATAGACACAATCAAGAGGAGTCAATGGAGATAGACACAATCAAGAGCAGTCAATCAAGAGGATTCAATGGAGACAATCAAGAGGAGTCAATGGAGACAATTTAGAGGAGTCAATGGAGACAATTTAGAGGAGTCAATGGAGATAATTTAGAGGAGTCAATGGAGACAATTTAGAGGAGTCAATGGAGACAATTTAGAGGAGTCAATGGAGACAATCAAGAGGAGTCAATGGAGATAATCAAGAGGAGTCAATGGTAATAGACACAATCAAGAGGAGTCGCTAAACGCTGGACACAATCACGAGGAGTTACTGGACAATCAAAAGGAGTTGCCGAACACACTGAAGAGTCGCCGAAAAAACTGAGGAGGAGTCGTTGAACACCGGGCCAATAGCAAGAAGGAAAATAAAGAGATTCTACAAAATATCTATGGTATGCACAATTTTTTTTAATGTTTTATTTTCTACTTCTAAATATTGTAGCTCTCTTTACTAGACAAGGAAATTTTGTTATTGTCTTCGTTCATCGTTCATATATATTTCTCCATATTAATACTGACTTTATTTTCCTAAAATATTTATTTTCTTATAATATTTCACTAATAGTTATTTATTCTTTTTTCAAGAGGAGGAGTCACCGAACACAATCAGGAGGAGTCGCCCAAAACAATCAAGAGGAGTCGCCGAACACAATCACAAGGAGTCACCGAACACAATCAGGAGGAGTCGCCCAACACAATCAAGAGGAGTCGCCAAACACAATCACAAGGAGTCGCCGAACACAATCAAGAGGAGTCGCCCAACATAATCAAGAGGAATCGCCGAACACAATCACAAGGAGTCGCCGAACACAATCAGGAGGAGTCGCCCAACACAATCAAGAAGAGTCGCCGAACACAATCACAAGGAGTCACCGAACACAATCAGGAGGTGTCGCCCAACACAATCAAGAGGAGTCGCCGAACACAATCACAAGGAGTCGCCGAACACAATCACAAGGAGTCGCCGAACACAATCAGGAGGAGTCACCGATCACAATCAAGAGTAGTCGCCGAACACAATCAAGAGGAGTCGCCGAACACAATCAGGAAGAGTCGCCCAACACAATCAAGAGGAGTCACAGGACACAATCACGAGGAGTCACTGGACACAATCACGAGGAGTCACTGGACACAATCACGAGGAGTCGCCGAACACAATCAAGAGGAGTCACTGGACACAATCATGAGGAGTCACTGGACACAATCACGAGGAATCACTGGACACAATCAAGAGGAGTCGCCGAACACAATCAGGAGTCACCGACCACAATCAGGAGGAGTCGCCCAACACAATCAAGAGGAGTCACTGGACACAATCAAGAGGAGTCGTCGAACACAATCACGAGGAGTCGCCGAACACAATCAAGAGGAGTCACTGGACACAATCACGAGGAGTCACTGGACACAATCACGAGGAGTCACTGGACACAATCAAGAGGAGTCGCCGAACACAATCAAGAGGAGTCACCGAACACAAGAGGAGTCGCCGAACACAAGAGGAGTCGCCGAATACAATCAGGAGGAGTCGCCAAACACAAGTTCCAGTAGCAAGAAGCAAAATAAAGAGAACCTACAAAAAATCTATGGTACGCACAATTTTATTTTATGAAAATGTTTTAAGGCTGCTTAGTCTGCGGGCCGCTCTCTCGCTCGCACTATTTGACACATTTTGAAATATAAATTCATAGAATTAACTTTTTGAAATTTCCTCAAGAGGGTGGCTGCACAATATTATTGCACACATTTTAAGTTTAAGTGAAATTGAAAAATGACATGAGAAGCAAATAAGAAAAAAATTTTTTACAAAAAACCTCATCTTGCCATATTTTAACATATCAAACTGAAAACACAGCAGCTCTTCACCAGATATTATGGAAATTTTCTTATTGTTTTCGTTCATATATAATACTAGTTTATGCTAAAATCCTTTCTTAGGTCTACATCATAATACCTATCAACCCGAACTGTTGAGCGGTTTGGACTGTGCTTTGATAGATCAGTCAGTCAATCAGTCACTCTTTCCTTTTCCTTTTATGTAGGTATTTAGATTTCTCCATATTAGGACTTTATTTTCTTTATAATTTAACTAATTGTTAATTTTCCTTTTTTCAGATGCTGAGTTTCCCCTCCATTACCACCTTGTGCCGTGACGAAGAAAATTTTTCACTTCTATAAAATGCATTATATAAACAAATAAATAATTCTGATACATACATACATACTTCTTATTATTATTGATTTATTACCCCCTTAATACCAATTTAAGGTGTTTATGTGAGATAAATAAATAGCTTTTCAAAATATAGTTTTTTTTTAATTGTGTACCTATTATAGATATCACGCTGATACCTACCTAAGTTGGACTAGCAAATAATATTAATAATAGTTACCCTACCTATCTAAAATTAAAAAGTCCTATCTGCTATTATACCTACTTACCTTTATTTTAGAACAACCTGAGACTTGTTTAAGATCAGAATATTACTTACTTGCACAACCAGAGACTTATTTAAGATCAGAATATTACTTGCAGCACCTATATAATTATTTTAGGACACTGAAAATGCTGACTCTGAAAGGTGCGCGAGGAGTTTGCTGCGAGTGTGTGTGGTGCAGTGGTGTCTTATTTTATGTAGGTCCTGCCAGGTACGTAGATAAGTAGTAGGTAAATTAGGTACCTTCATCTCTACAAATAGGTACCTACCTACGTATAATATAGGATGATAGACCTACATTTGGGATAACCGACAGAGTTCAGAAACTCCTATTACGGTTCTATGTATGTGAAAATTAGTTTAGTACCTACCTACCTTACTAGGATTTCCGCTTGTAAAGCCGGCTCACCACGGCTCACTGATCAGTGGGTGGGGTCACGGGCCACGGGCCACGGGTCACGGACCACGGAGTCACGGGTCTACAGCTAGTGTTGAAGTGTGGCCAGTGTGGCATAGATTAGGAGACGCAGCTTAATTACGTTTTTATTGAAGGTGATTTCCATTGGGTACAGCCGGTTCTCCAGTCTCGTCTTCAGCACATGTGTTGGTCTACACACTACACAATCAACAAAAACATCACAACATTTTGACAAAACTTTGTCAAACTACCGGCTGTAGAGCCGGGTTACTGGCTACGGGCTACGGGTCCTCAGCGCATGTTTTGGTTTACACTATAAACAAAAACATTCAACAACATTTTAGGCCATTTTACTGACTATTGATAGGTACCTATTATGTTTTTATATAGGTATGTGCTTACCTTCGGGTATAGAAGGCTCAGACAAATAATGAAAAGCAAAAACAATGTTGGTGCAAATAAAAATTTGTAGTTTTTGACAATGATTTGTGACAGTAAATGTTCATATGTTTTTGTTGATTGTGTAGACCAAAACACAAGCAACCCGGCTTGAACACTAGCAAATAATAAAATTGTGTAGCATTATAATATTATTATTAAGAAAATGGAAGCTCTTTTGAAGCATCACTGTCAAAAGTAAGTTTGACAGTTGACAGTTAAATATTTGCATTGCCACCTTCAAGATTTTTAAAAGCTATTGGCATTTTTTTTGTTTAAAAAAGATAGAATCTCTGGAGAGCAATAATTAATGCCAACTTATTTAATAATAATAAAATTATTAAACAACATTAGAAATTTCATGTACTTTTGAATCCAAATACGAAATGGTTGTGTTGGTTCTTGGTTCTTGCAACCAATGTATAAACACTATCCGCTGTTTTGCAACTTTTAGCTTTAGTTAACTTTTAGCGTTGGCAATACCGATTATTTGTCTTTTCACTTTGCAGTTGCGTACCTATCCATTATTTATTTTGTAAAGTTAAAATTTATAATTTGCGTTCTGAATAGTATCTATTTTAATCATTTCAAATTTCATTGAAATTTCCGGTCCGTCTTGTGAAAATATAAGTAGAAATGTCTTATCAACTCTACAGAAATACCACCATCGGAAACACACTTCAAGAAAGCCTCGACGAACTCATTCAGGTGCATTTTTAAACTTTATCTACACATTATTTAGCTGTTAAAAGTACTTAATAACTCTGAGATATCATTGTTTTGTTCAATATATTTGTAATTTTCAGTATGGACAGATCACACCAGCGTTAGCTGTGAAAGTTTTGCTGCAATTTGATAAATCTATCAACCAGGCTTTATCAAACAGAGTGAAATCAAGATTAACGTTTAAAGCTGGAAAATTGAACACTTACAGGTAAACGTAACTTTCTAACAAAGACCCACATAATGATCTAGCATGAAGGTTAGTGAGTAGTATTTATGAAGTTTTAATTTTTAAAACATAAAGATGTGCCCAATCTAGTTATTCTAGGGTCTAAGCTACCGACATAGCTACCCACTACATAAATTACAGCCCAATTGGTCCAACAGTTTTGGTGTAAAACTATCAAACATACATCCAAACAATTTATATAATATAGGCACATCTTAATATTTTAAACAATATACTTAATAATGGTAGGCTGCGACTGGCTAGTTACCCAATGAACAAAACCTTGTTGCTAAATGGTTATTATGAACATCTTTTGATAATTTGATGTTCAGTGAAGCTAAGTAGAATAAGATTTTAGCCCATTTTTACACTAAATAATTCGTGAGTATTTAGATTCATCTTTGTAAATAAACATTTGAGTATACCTAGTCAGGTCATAAGTATTGTCACACAGTAAAAACTTTTCTTTTAGAATGCTGGCCACAAAAAAGTTTATTGAATTCGAATTTCGAATTGTTCATGAAAATAAAAATGTATACTTTTTAGAATTTTACTCATTTTTAAATATGGAGTGGACGCTTAAAGAAGACCGTGTTGCAGTTATTGCGTTGCATCGTTGCGGTTACGCGCCAATTCAAATTTTTGACATACTGAAAAATTTGAATATAACCAAAAGATTCGTTTATCGTACCATCAAACGATACAATGAAGACTCTAGTGTAGATGACAGGTCAAGAAGTGGTCGCCCTCGGTCTGTTAGGACTCCAGCAGTGATAAAAGCTGTGAAGGCGCGAATTCAAAGAAATCCCAAACGTAAGCAGAAACTGTTGGCCCTTCAGATGGGGTTAAGCAGAACCACGGTGAAAAGGGTGTTAAATGAAGACTTAGGGCTTCGGGCATATCGAAGAAAAACAGGACATCGTTTAAATGCTCGTCTAATGGACCTGAGACTGAAGAGATGCCGCGCTTTGTTAAAGCGGTATGCGAGAAAGAAATATCGAGAAATTCTTTTTTCGGATGAAAAAATTTTTACCGTAGAAGAGAGCTACAACAAACAAAATGATAAGGTGTACGCACACAGTAGTGAAGAAGCGAGCAACCGTATTCCGCGTGTCCAACGAGGTCATTTTCCATCCTCGCTCATGGTATGGTTGGGAGTTTCTTATTGGGGCTTAACAGAGGTACATTTTTGTGAGAAAGGTGTAAAAACGAATGCAGTTGTGTATCAAAATACAGTCCTGACGAACTTTGTGGAACCTGTTTCTCATACCATGTTCAATAACAGGCACTGGGTATTCCAACAAGATTCGGCGCCAGCTCATAGAGCGAAGAGCACACAAGACTGGCTGGCGGCGCGTGAAATCGACTTCATCCGGCACGAAGACTGGCCTTCCTCCAGTCCAGATTTGAGTCCGTTAGATTACAAGATATGGCAACACTTGGAGGAAAAGGCGTGCTCAAAGCCTCATCCCAATTTGGAGTCACTCAAGACATCCTTGATTAAGGCAGCAGCCGATATTGACATGGACCTCGTTCGTGCTGCGATAGACGACTGGCCGCGCAGATTGAAGGCCTGTATTCAAAATCACGGAGGTCATTTTGAATAAACTTTATTGTCATAAGAATCTATGTTTTGTTAAGTTCATTTTGGTATATAAATGGTTACATAATAAATAAACTTGTTCCAATAATTTTATATTAAACATGTGACAGAATTTATGACCTGACTAGGTATATATGTCCATTTGAGTCGCTTCACTGTCTATGTCACACAGTGAAGTGACTCAAATGGACATGGACAGGACATACAATACGGAGCAAGAAAAACAAATGGGCTAAAGATGTCTCTCTCTGGTACCCTCGAGATGGAAAAAGGAAGCGAGGCAGGCAAAAAAAAAATGGGAGGACGAGATAAGGGAGGCTGCAGGAGCCAAGTGGTATAGGTGCCCAGAGGACCGAAAACGTTGGGAGAGTATAGGGGAGGCCTTTGCCAAGGGGCAAACTGATTTAACACTAAATTAAATAATAACAATAGTATTTATAAGTTTATTCTGAATAAAGGCTTATTTTATTTTATTTTTATTGTAAATAAACGGTATAAACTTGCTGGAATTTACTTCGGCTTCGTCAGTGGCGGATTTGCCCTAAGGCCCAGTAGGCCCGGGCCTAGAGCGGCCAGATATTAGGGGCGGCCAATCGTGACAAAAAAATCACTGATGACAAGAAATAACTAAAAGTATTTATTTTCTCACCGCTCAGGACACATCTTTTGTAGCCTGAAATATAAAATTTTCTCGGCACTCGCAGCTAGCTGCTCGCGCAATTATAAATAGAATATTATGTATTTTGCTCAGAACGAGCTCATTGCACACAGTACCGGCGTTAGGGTGGGGCGCGGTTGGGCGACCGCCCAGGGCGCCGGATAAAAGGGGCGCCACAGGCTCTATAATGGAACGAATGGGGCGTGGCGCCCCATTCGTTCTGAAAAATTCAATATTCTCGGTGCTAGTAGCAAGCTGCTCGCGCTTTTATAAGAACATTTAGTTTCTTTGCCACTCGAAGGAAGATAAACGCACATTATTCGTGCAGAAAAATTCAAAATTTTCTCGGGGCTCGCAGCGAGCTGCTCGCGCTTTTATAAATTAGAAAATTTACTTTCTTTGCCATTCGAAGCAAGATAAACGCACATCATTCGTGCTGAAAAATTCAAATATTTTTCGGCGCTCGCAGCGAGTTACTCGCGCTTTTATAAATAAGGACATTTAGTTTCTTTGCCACTCGAAGCTAGCTAAACGCACATCATTCGTGCTGTAAAATATCTAAATTTTCTCGGCGCTCGCAGCGAGCTGCTCGCGCTTTTATAAATAAGAATACTTATTTAGTTTCTTTGCCGCTCGGAGCAAGCTAAACGCACAACATTCGTGCTGAAAAATTCAAAATTTTCTCGGCGCTCGCAGCGAGCTGCTCGCGCTTTTATAAATGAGAACATTTACTTTCTTTGCCACTCGAAGCAAGCTTAACGCACATCATTCGTGCTGAAAAATTTAAAATTTTCTCGAAACTCGCAGCAAGCTGGAAAGGTGGATTTTTTCTAGATACGCCCATGATTTTGCCCATCGGAATCGGCCCAGAAAAAAATCCTGGATTTTTTTCCTTTTTAGTATGGGTTTCAATTGTTTTTTAGGGGGCGCCGTAGAAATCTCGCCCAGGGCGCTGGTAATGTTAAAACCGGCTCTGATTGCACATCTTTTGTAGTCTGAAACGTAAAATTTTCTCGGCGCTCGCAGCAAGCTGCTCGCGCATTACAAGGTTTTTAAAATTTTATTCTATTCGGAACGAGTTTAACGCACACGTTCTTGTCAGAGATATATAACATTTCCTATTTTAGAAATTCAAATTGTAGATAAACGTTGAAATGTACAAACCTACCTTGTTCACAAGAAAAAAAATTCTGGATCCGCCACTGTTTAACACATTCGGTGCCACCGACTCGCCATGCGAGTTCACGTTCATTTTGTTCGCGAGTCGGTGGCACCGAATGTTTTAAGGAGTAAGTAGGAGTAGACATGTTATATACGACGTAGGTGCAGGTATTACATGGACTGGGGCCTAGGGCGGCCTAGACTGTAAATCCGCCACTGGGCTTCGTGCAGACCATTTTGATCCTGTATGAGGAGATGGATGGGATTTCAGCCCGCCTACTTGTCAAATGTCAACAATAGCACCATGTCTGCATCATCCAGTGATGATGCAGACATGGTGCTATTGAATAGTTAGTATTGATTGGTGTTATTGAATAGTTTGTTGACACAATCAGGCAAGCCAGTTCGTGTGTCTGTATGCCTAAAATACTTGCAGTTAATACTGATTCGTGTTATATATTTCAGGTTTTGTGACAATGTGTGGACCTTCATGTTGAACAATGTTGAATTCCGTGAAGTACAAGAGGTAGCTATGGTGGATAAGGTGAAAATAGTAGCGTGTGATGGAAAGAGTAAGTTTATTTTAATTTACTAACTTATTATGCTTGTGCCTTTGCCAGTGGATGGAAATCCTTTCCTTAGCAGAGCTCATTCAAATCATTCTTCCCTTTTATATATTTATTCTAGCACCCAACTGTTTTGACACATTCCACAGGGATTGGAAATTAATTTTGGTATGAACAATCAGTAGACAAAGCAGAATGTTTGTGTGTGTGTGCACACACATTCCTCAAAACACAGCTGTTGTGTGTTCCGCATTCAATGTGTTAACTGCTGATAGTAATAGTAGGCTGTCTTAGCAAATTTCAGCTCAATGGTTCAGCTGTGGCTGTAGCATGACATATGGGATCCCGACGAAACTTCAAGAGTAGATCCGTCATCCCATACATTATACTTTTGAGAATGTATGGGATGACAGTTGACTTGACAGCAAGACAAGTCTACACAGCGTCTGTGCTTGAAGGGCTGTTAAGGTGTGAAGAAGTAAACTATCTTCTGTAATCTTAGTACGATTTGTAAATTGCCTCTTATGAAATATATTGAAGACTAGCTTATGCTCATGGGTTTGCCTGTGTGGAGAAATCCTTTCTTAGTGGTCATTATAAATCCTATCTGTTTTCCAACATTTAACTCAATCTGTTCAACAGTTTTGACTGTGCGTCGTTAGATCAGTGACTCAGTCAATGACTTTTTTTAAAAATATTATATTTAAATTAATTACCTATGTATGTACTATGTATACCTACTAAGTATCTTAAGAGCGTATATATTGAGTGACACTCGCTCGCACTATTTGACAAATTTTGAAATATAAATTCATAGAATTAATTTATTGAAAATTCCTTAAGAACAGCCCTCCATAATATTAATGCACACATTTTAAAAGTGTTTCCAGTTTGAGTTTGATAAATTGAAAATATTTTTTTTTTTCATATCCTTTATCTACAATCAGTACAACTTTTAGTAGATGTGTTGTGTGAATTGTTCTCAGTTAGAGAGTCCCCCATTGGGAACATCTCGTCTATTTCAGCATTCCCTAATCTTGTTTGCGTCTCAGCCTAGGTGTGTATAGCTCATTCTGGTAAGCTGGGTGGCCAGGGTATTAGGGTGATTTCTCAGCCGCTGCTCATATGTTGCACGTGTTGCTACAATCTCCTCATTGACTGTCCTTGTTCCAAGGTTAGAATGCACTTCACAGTTTTTAATATACCATGGCACATTGCTTATTGTTCTTAATATCATATTTTGCATTCTTTGCAGCATTGATAAATTTAAAAATGGCATGAATTTTTTTTTGAATTTTTGACATTTTTAAATATATCAAACTGGAAACACTTTTAAAATGTGTGCAATAATATTATGGAGGGCTGTCCTTAAGGAATTTTCAATAAATTAATTCTATGAATTTATATTTCAAAATTTGTCAAATAGTGCGAGCGAAAGAGCGTCACTCGATATATACGCTCTTAATTGTATCTAACTTTTATTTTGTTTGTTACAGATGTTGATGATCGAAGATAACATTTTACTAAGGTTATAATTTTCCATGATTGTAAACTCAGAATTTCATTTATTTAGTTTATTTGATAATGTAAATTAAATTTCTAATTCTAATTATTGGGTTTGTGTTGAATAAAAAAATTGGATGTGTGTAAGTTGTATTTTAATTTAAAGAGAAAATTCACTACCTATTGATACATTATTGATCAAGCATTATGAGCAAGTACACATATTAGGCGCTTTGAAGCGTGCGCTTTTTATGGCTCAGGCTAGCGCCACACTACTGTGTCGTTTTGTACCATGATGCGTCAGAATCATATTGGTATGACCTGAAACACATAATTTGTGTCTACTGAACACACTATGTATAATAGTTTACTGATAGCCGACTTTTTTTTTTGATGTTGTCATGCTCATGTTGAACGTTTGAACCAAAACAGGAGCTGGAGATGCGACTTAAAACGTGCATTTCCATTGCATACACTTCAAAACGCCTATTATTGTGTACATTATCAAAAAAATAAATAAAAATCCACAACTTATCATCCACATTAATTTTATTTGATATCAGAAACTAGCATAAAAACGATTCAAATAATATTTTTACATACATTAATATTTACAAACACCTATTCCCATTTCAACATATCTATGTTTTATGGAAAAAAATAATGTAAAAGAAACAAAGCTGTATAAAAAAATAATACACTTCAAAATATATCCTTTTGTCACAAAATATTGCAGTCTGAAAAAAAAAATCACAAGAACTATCCGACTAGCCGAGTCCTGAGAATGATAGTAAAAATGATTATTATCTACGTGACTTCTATAAATGAGCCACCACCATCTAAACACCATTGGAACATTAAAAAATTGTATTTATATATTTATGATGATATTGAATATAATTAGATCTATAAATTCGCCCGGGCTGTGGGAGGCAAGCTAATCCTAGAAAATGGAAAGACTCCGTCATTTCTTAAATTGAGCATATTTATATGTGCGTATATCTCGTTTTTCAACCTTCAAGTCTCTCAAGTATCAAAGCACGTGAAAATGTACATTCATCTGATTTTCATCACCATTCTGCCGCGCCTATCATAGAATTACCAAAAATTATTTGGACTAAGGTGTGAAACTTTATACTGCAATGCAGCATATAATTATTATTGGAAGTTTGTTTAGCAAAAACCTGTTCACAATAAAAAACAATGTAACACATATCCAAGCTGCAATGTGTAGATTCGAACGTCTTCACTGTATTTTACCACATTTTACCACTGTGTATTACAATGAGGGCAGCGAGTTCCATAGTTGCCTTTCGTGTTTACACGCTTATGAATTTGCGGCAGAATTAACGGCCTAAGAGCAACGGACATGG
Organism: Hemithea aestivaria; assembly: GCA_947507615.1. Taxonomy (NCBI): domain Eukaryota; kingdom Metazoa; phylum Arthropoda; class Insecta; order Lepidoptera; family Geometridae; genus Hemithea; species Hemithea aestivaria. Next base: position 7,920,629 of record OX382344.1, on the reverse strand, counting down.
CCTATAAGCTAGATCCACTCGCCAGTGTTGATTTCTCAAAACAGAAAAATAAAGTCAAACTTGAATGAGCACTTGAACTGCGCGAATGGATGACGAGCTTTATAGTATCTTGATTCCCCATACAGTCACCATTTCCATTCACCAAACGAAAAACCACCACTTCGCAGTTAGGCGCAATACGAGGGCGGCGACGTAAGGTCGGCCAGTAGATCTAATTCCTCCTCAGTCAGTTGTTCCCTGTGTTTAGGCCAGTCGTCTTGATGGGTGCGCCTGAATTCAGCTAATACCGTTCTAATGGTAGCTGGTATAGGGTCCGGGGCGCTTGTGTGTCTTGATAGTTCAGCTAAAACTGCTCCTATTCTAGGGCCGAGGCTGTAAGGGCGGGAGGCGAGGTATGCGCAAAGTCCGAGGACTCCATGATGCCTTTCTACTAGGATTTGTGACCGGCAGCTGCGCGTGAGCAGTCGAAGAGTCTTCTCTTCGTCGGGTAACGCTTGACAGTGCATCAGGCCTGTGATCAGTTTTGATGCAGCTTGTCGTACCTGAAGAGAAAATATGTTAAAATCTCGTGTGTTTGTTATCGAACCTCCAAATTTTGTGTGTTTAAGGGTTTCTTATACGATCACTCGTTCTTCCGTCCATCCGTCTGTCTGTCAAGAACTGTACTTGTACTTGTTGTGTACTTGTTTGTGAATGGTAGGCTATTTTCTTTTTTCAACTGACGCAGACGAAGTTGTCGTTTAGGTATAGTATAGGGTTCATGTATATTATGTCTAATTTCTTTACATGAGACAGACAAAACTAATGCACTTTCACTGTATTTTATTGTGGTAGGACTTCAAAGAAATTATAGAAATTTCTAGATAAAATAATATAGAAATTTCAGTAATCAAGCGAGCCATACGCTAGCGAGGCTCTGAAATAAAAAGAGTGTTCTATCCTAAAAAGGTTACCTCAAGTCTAGGATCCTTCATGAGTTTCAGCGCTAACTGCTCAGCTTTGACGGCGCGGCTCGGGTCGGCACACAGGTAGGGCAGCCCGTAGAATAGCAGCGGCTGAGCGAAGTCTAAGCACGCGAGCCGAGCCCACCATGAACGATCTGAAATATCAAATTAATTATGAATTGAATAGTTTTACTGGTTTATCAAGTCAGGCGTAATAAATAAAAAATGATATTTGATTCTCAAGCTCGGACGTTGGCTTATACGGAGGCCCTAGGTTTAAGTTTAAATTTCAATGTGGCATATTTTCGCCTTGATGGTACCGTGGTATGGAAGGCAAGTAAAATTAATGACCCTTGCCAATTCCATTTGTAGGAGGCATTCGATAGGTCATGTTGTAGGTTTTGTAGCAATCTTGGTGACCTGAAGATTCATCATATAGGTTGGCGTCATAAACTATAATTATATTGTGGCTAGAAAAGAGTAAAATAGTAGGAAATAAGAAGTTAGATAGTACGAAATAGACTGTACTATGACCATTGACCATCAGACCTGGTGGCTAGAGTATCCAAGGCCGCGTCGAAGTCGCCGGCGGTATGGTGAGCTAATGCTAACGTCCTCAGTGAGACAGCAGTGGTATAGTGTACACTGACCGTCAGCCCTGGTGGCTAGAGTGTCCAAGGCCTGGTCGAAGTCGGCGGCGGTATGGTGAGCTAATGCTAACGTCCTCAGTGAGACAGCAGTGGTATAGTGTACACTGACCGTCAGCCCTGGTGGCTAGAGTGTCCAAGGCCTGGTCGAAGTCGGCGGCGGTATGGTGAGCTAATGCTAACGTCCTCAGTGAGACAGCAGTGGTATAGTGTACACTGACCGTCAGCCCTGGTGGCTAGAGTGTCCAAGGCCTGGTCGAAGTCGGCGGCGGTATGGTGAGCCAGTGCCAGCGCGGCGAGGTGTCCGGCGGCGGCGCGCGGCAGTTCCTCGGCCCCGGCGGCGCCACGTCCGGCGGCTGCCATGCTGACGGACACGAGTGCGTACGCCGCACGCACGCCGCCGCCCGCGCCGCGTACTGTGATGCCCATGCATGCACGCACCACTGCAAGATAAATCACATACAATTATTAAAAAAAAAACAATTGTAACTGCCTGCCTACTACGACGAATAGACGAATGATGACTACCTAATATTTGAATGGCTTTAGGAAGAATATGAAAAAAAGATTTTAAAATTTGATGGTTTCCCTCGATTTCCATCATGAGATCCTGATTGACAATTGGACCACCTTGAAAGAAATACCCTTTTGATTTCAAAATTTAAATTTTTAACTCAATTTAAAATCGGCCTAAAATTGACGGAGAAATCGCTCCTCCCGGTTAATAAAATCGTACATTTTTCGCTGGTAGACACACGAAACACAAGTGAGTAATGTCTGCACATTAATGCTTGGCGGATCAATAACTAGCAATGGCAACTGGCTGGTACTTCTCAGGCAACCTCTGCTATAGTACTACAAAAAATCTTTAGAATAATTCTCTATTTTAATGTTTGTAATGTAACTCACCAGTAATAAGTAGATTAGTGGCCCGGGCGTAGGCCTTGGGCGTACAATCAGCGCTGACGTCATCCAGCGGTAACGCGTCCTGCAACCGCTCAGGGGACATCTTGTCCTCGGGGGGAGGGGACTCTTCCGGTTCAAACGTCTGTCCAGTCGTTGCAGTAGCCTGAAACATATTACATATTATATTATGACCTATTAGTCATCGGCCCAGTGGTCGTTGGTCCGGCTTATAAGGCACGTAAAACTGTGGGTCCCGGCTGTTTCTTAAGATATGTAGGAGGCAGTCGTTAGGTCATGTTGCAGGCCCTGTAGTGATCTCGGCGACCTGAAACTGCAACATATAGGTTCGCCATACAACCTATAAATTGTGATTTGACTCTGACAGTGTAAGTAGGGTAACCTGTTCTGTTGTTATAAACCCCAACTATTATTATGACTATATCATTGAGTTAGCCTAACTTTCTCGACCCTGGAATGCACACAATATTATGTTTTACACTAGCTTCAAAAAGTTAAGGCAAAATGTAAGCAAGTCATACTCTAAATTGTTAAATTTCTCTTCTTTAAGGCAGTGACTTTTAGATGGGACTAAGAAGACTTTTAGATGGCATGGCGGTAGAATAAAATATAGATCGTAATATAGATGACATTTTATTTTACGATTTTTAACACATCATACATTGTAATTGTCCGAAGCCGTGGTTGAGATATTCTCGACAATATTAGGTGTGAGTTATGCCGTTTTGTTGTTTTTATTGACGTTTTACTCAAAGTAGAATAACTAAAAGATGAACTAATGCGAGCTTTATAATCTATATTGACTATGTAACAGTACCTACCGACTATTTCACTCACGGATATAAAAGTCGAAGATTGGCTTGACCACAGAACACAAAAGTATCCTATATTCTGTAATTGATCCTTGGCCCCCTGGCTCCCCCCCCCTAAATCCGCCTATGTAAGGAGTTCACGCCTCGAAGCGCGAATTTAGTTGGTATTTTACGTAATAAAGAGAAGCAGTTGAGAATTACCTGTGTAGCATCATCAGCACGGCTGTCTAAGGGCTGCAGACGAGCCATTCGTACAGACAGCGTGGCAAGTTGGTTCACTAATGGAGACACCCGCGACCCACCCTCCGTCTGCAACCCGCTGGGCCGGCTCTCTAACGCAGACATCGACGTGGCTGGCTTTATCACTGTAAACAACACATCATCATGTGTATGGAGTATGGACAAGCAAGTTGGTTCACTAATGGAGACACCCGCGACCAACCCTCCGTCTGCAACCCGCTGGGCCGGCTCTCTAACGCAGACATCGACGTGGCTGGCTTTATCACTGTAAACAACACATCATCAGCTCTGTGTATGGAGTATGGACAAGCAAGTTGGTTCACTAATGGAGACACCCGCGACCCACCCTCCGTCTGCAACCCGCTGGGCCGGCTCTCTAACGCAGACATCGACGTGGCTGGCTTTATCACTGTAAACAACACATCATCATGTGTATGGAGTATGGACAAGCAACTTGGTTCACTAATGGAGACACCCGCGACCCACCCTCCGTCTGCAACCCGCTGGGCCGGCTCTCTAACGCAGACATCGACGTGGCTGGCTTTATCACTGTAAACAACACATCATCATGTGTATGGAGTATGGACAAGCAAGTTGGTTCACTAATGGAGACACCCGCGACCAACCCTCCGTCTGCAACCCGCTGGGCCGGCTCTCTAACGCAGACATCGACGTGGCTGGCTTTATCACTGTAAACAACACATCATCAGCTCTGTGTATGGAGTATGGACAAGCAAGTTGGTTCACTAATGGAGACACCCGCGACCCACCCTCCGTCTGCAACCCGCTGGGCCGGCTCTCTAACGCAGACATCGACGTGGCTGGCTTTATCACTGTAAACAACACATCATCATGTGTATGGAGTATGGACAAGCAAGTTGGTTCACTAATGGAGACACCCGCGACCAACCCTCCGTCTGCAACCCGCTGGGCCGGCTCTCTAACGCAGACATCGACGTGGCTGGCTTTATCACTGTAAACAACACATCATCAGCTCTGTGTATGGAGTATGGACAAGCAAGTTGGTTCACTAATGGAGACACCCGCGACCCACCCTCCGTCTGCAACCCGCTGGGCCGGCTCTCTAACGCAGACATCGACGTGGCTGGCTTTATCACTGTAAACAACACATCATCATGTGTATGGAGTATGGACAAGCAACTTGGTTCACTAATGGAGACACCCGCGACCCACCCTCCGTCTGCAACCCGCTGGGCCGGCTCTCTAACGCAGACATCGACGTGGCTGGCTTTATCACTGTAAACAACACATCATCATGTGTATGGAGTATGGACAAGCAACTTGGTTCACTAATGGAGACACCCGCGACCCACCCTCCGTCTGCAACCCGCTGGGCCGGCTCTCTAACGCAGACATCGACGTGGCTGGCTTTATCACTGTAAACAACACAGCGACCCAACCTATAACATCGTTACAAAAGCATACCGTGGCAGCGACCGGCGAAGCCCCAGAATCGTATTAGGGCGCGGTTGAAGCCTATGAATTGAATAGGTCAGTCATTTCAATGGAATTACAAGTCTATACCTTCAGGAGAGTACAAAGTTTACTAAACAAATAATATTATTAAAAATATCTCACCGATATCTCCGTTTTCATCGTAAAGTGCAGCGAGCCTGGGCTGCACAGCTTTCAGGAACTCGGCCAAGTTAACAGTATATCCCGTCTCACCGCCAGGGAACATAAGCTCCGAGTCGAACACTGTCATCAGCAGGCTGTGGAAAAGTATGATTATTATGTACAGTCAACTACAAAGAGATGTATCCGTGTTAGGGCTTGTTCACGTGAACGCGCGGGCGCGGGCGCGGGCGCGAAATATCAAACATATGACGTGCTATGAAGGTGTTCACGTACAACGCACGTGCGGTGTGAGCAAAGTCTGTCGCGCCCGCGCCCGTGTGTTATAGCGTAAACAAGCACTAAGTCTTACAAAATGAAGGAACTTTTAGTATGCAAAAATTATTTACCCTTAAGTAAGGGTAAATAATTTTTGCATACTGACATTTGCATAGTGACATTTTCAGTATCCACCAAATCTTATACTATATTCGATTCATTTTAAATGCTATTATTATGTATCACCTAAGGAAAAGTAGTGGGATACATTATTGTTGCATATTAAACGAGTCGATGATAATATAAAGTTTGATTGCTACTAGAAATGTTACGAACCAAGGGTAGTTCATTGTGGCATATGAAAATTTACTTCATTTTGTAAGCCTAACATGGATACATCTCTTTGTAGTTGACTGTACATAAATAATGAACACTTCATTCTATAAACACATAATAAATTAAAAAAGCAATCCCTATGAGTTTATTACTGATCGTTCTTCTCATATAGGTGCTTTGCGAACGAGCAGTAGAGTCTTGAAATAGGAAAAAAAGGTAAAATTGATTTGTAAAAGTGCTCCATTGTAGCTAGAAACAGATATTGCCAGAAAGCAAAAAACGATGTAGTATTTTCCAAAAAAAAAACAGCATTTGTATTCAGCGGCAATGCCGCCAGCTTTCTGGCCACCTATCCTTCCACAATGAACGGATTATAATAGATTCAGTTTTTACAAGTCTTAAATAATAGGTACCTATACTGTTTTAGAAATATTTTAATGTGTTGTATATGAATATTGAATATCTCACCTGCCAACAGCTTCCCGTACAATCTGGTACGGATGTTGTATGAAACCAGCCGCGTCCAGTCTACTCAGTATTTCTTTGGCTAACTGAGCCGAGCGCCACCTTAACGACCCGAGAGCACCCTATAATAATAATTAATTGGATTTGAACAATGTTTTACAGGTTTTAGTACAGATTTTAGTTGCCTTTGTCTTGATTATAATCAGGCCAAATAGAGGTAATCGTATTAAGTCGATACGACTTAATACGTCATTTCATACATTTTAGACAATTCGGTCTTCGTTTCGGTTCCCTGGCGGATAAGTGAATAGCCCTGCAGTAGTGTTACGTGTGAAAGAGAAACAAACACTCTTACATAGTCACATAAAAACTATAATATAAGTAAGTATGGGCTCCAAGAAAAAAGCGGCGCCGCGCCGCCGAGGTCGACACAGAAAGAGATGGAGAGATGAACTGGACTAGGGATGAAAATGTCTGAATGTTTCCGAAACTTTCCAGGAATACTTCCAATGTTTCCGGAAATATAGGGAAACATTGCAGGAAACTTTCCAAAATTTCCAGATTAACACTGAATTTTTGAACGCGTTTTTTTGACTACTACGGCCTTCTGGGTTTATTTTTGTTTTGTTATTATACTTATCTATCTGAAAACTATAATTAATGATGGTAATTGCCATGAATATTTAATTCACGATGGAAATATACAAAGAAAAGGTGAAAACTATGATACTGGTAACTTATGATACCTGAACCCATATTTTTTTTTGACTTACAATTATAAAGATTATAAACAACCAAAAAGGGCATTGATACCGACATATATAAACATAATTCATATAATTCTGTTTTAACATTAGCTCACCAAGCAGCCAGGTTATTACTTGAGAATCAGTCATTGCACTGTTTCACCCTTTACATACAGACACGTGTATATACTTTCATATGCACAAGAATAAGTCTTAACAAAGTAAAACAAAAATAAAATGTTTTTTTGATAATTGGTATGATTTTTCCATCAATGAACAGCGTATTTCTTTTCCTTGGTATATCAGATCTTATAGTCAAAATTCATGATTGAGTATTGTGGACAGGCACTAAGCCTACTGTCCTATCAGCAGTAATTTTACTTTACTTAGCATTTTCATTTAAAAAATCAGATTTCTGATTTGGGGTTTATTCCCCATTGTTTCTGTCAAATTTGGAAAGTTTCATGGAAGTAATGGAAACTTTCGGAATATTTCCGGAAATTTTCATCCCTAAACTGGACTCGTATAATACCAGCTGGCCTGAGGCGGCGCAAGACAGGGACATATGGGGGAGGTCTTTGCCCAGCAGTGGGACAGTACAGACTAAGAAAAGAAAAGGAAGTATTCGTGGATATATAAATCTACAGATCCAACATTACCTGCAGAGCATACAGGCGCGCAGACATGACAAACGAGGTGTCCTGATCGAGCGCCGGGTCGGCAGGCGCTGGTGGCGGCACACAGAAGGCGAGCAGCCGTGACAACATGTTGGCGCCACGCCGCGGGTCCAGCTTGTCCACGCCTGTGGCCAACGCTGTGCCCCAGTCTTCTAACGTCTCCGGGGTTACTGATGTTAGACCTGTGTACATAATCTATATCTATCATACTTGTAGCGTCCGTGGCCCAGTGGCATACGTCCGGCTTGTAAGCCGGAGGTCCTCGGTTCAAATCTCAGTGTGGCAAAAGATTTTCGCCTGGACGCTACCGTGTTTCGGAAGGCACGTAAAACTGTGGGTCCCGGCTGTTTCCTATCAGATATGTAGGAGGCAGTCGTTAGGTCATGTTGCAGGCCCTGTAGTAATCTCGGCGACCTGAAACTGCAACATATAGGTTCGCCACACAACCTATAAATTGTGATTTGACTCTGACAGTGTAAGTAGGGTAACCTGTTCTGTTGGAGTATAAACCCCAATTAAATTATTATTATAACTTTTTTTCCTTTTGAGGTACTGAACCCTAAAAAACTAGATCAAAATCATTCGGGAGCTACGATGCCACAGACAGACACACACTCAGACAGACACACACAACATACCTGCAGCTATAATATCAGCAGCCGTTTCATACATTTTGAGCGCCCTCTCTCTAGTCCAATATCTAGGCGCCCGTAACGCTGCCGCGGCAACTTCGGCCGCGAACCTTTGAGGAGCTTCCTGCGTGCCTTCCGCGCCTTTTAACGCAGCGCGAAGGAATCGTTCCGATATTGAGTCTTCGAATGCGGTGAATAATAGCTGTCGGTTAAAAAGAATTAGTCTAAAATTTAATATTACTGGTTTTTAAGTAGGTATTATTGTATTTTGAGGTCTCAATAATTGTATCCTTATCTTAAATTTTTTAAATAATATACAAAAGAATTTTATTGCCAAAATAAAAAAAAAAACCACAAAAAAGTAATACAATATTGTAGCTCAAACAATAAAAAAAGAAAATTTCAATTTTTTTTTCAATATTTTAATTTATTTAAGGCAAATGGCAAAAGGCTAGCACATAATAATTGTTAGAAAAAAGATCTATCATCTTCGATCAAAGTACTAAAAAAATCTATCATAATTAGAAGCAATATTCTTACAAGAAAGAGAAACATAACCATTTTCATACCTTAAACACACAAAACCTAACAGCGCTGAACTTGTCCTTCCCCTTCTTATCTTCAATAGTAAGGAACGCGATGAGTTTCTCCACAGAGGCTTCGTTCGTGAAGAAATCATAGATATGGCGCTCCGATTCAGGCATGTCTTCTGGTTTCTTGGCTTTTGCGTATATTTGCTCGCCTGAAGGGGCTGCCATCTAGAGAAATTATCAAATTTCAACTTAGGAGCGCTTATATCGGTTGACGCTCTCTAGCTCGCACATTTTGACAAATTTTGAAATATAAATTCATAGAATTAAATTAATGAAAAATCCTCAAGACCACCCTCTATCATATTATAAAAAAAAAAAAAAAACATTTATGTATTTCGGACCCTCGGCCCATATGTCCACAAAATAGTAGATACAAATTTAGAAATTATTATTAAAGAATTAAATTAGTCTAAAAAATGGAGGACAATTAATAAATTTAAATGGATAAAAAGAAAATTGAGAATTAAAAATGTCAAAGAATATAAATTGTAAACAATAAAATGATACCAAAATAAAAATGTCAAGAGATTAAATTAATAAAAACGATCACAACTAAATTAACATATCCAATACAATATAATTAACACAAAAACAATAATTACACAAATCACGTAACAGGAGCAACAGGTCGATAACCGGAACCACTCTCAACCTTTCATTCGGTTCACATGCAGCTCCATCCAGTGTTTCCAAATGGGAGACTCTAATTTTCCTCCTATCACGCTTACCAGGCTATTTGAGCTATTTTTTTTATTATTGTACACATTTTAAAAGTGTTTATAGTTTGATATATTAACAAAATGACATTCTTTGAAAATATTTTTTTAATATTGTTTCCCATGCCATTTTTATTATGTATTATTTCATTTTGTTGAATGTTGTCATGTTTTTGTTGAAAGTGTCGACCAAAACACTAGCTGGAGACGCAGCTTTAGGAAATGTTCCAAACCTTAGACGACTCTGGAGTACACATTACCGGAGCTACGATATCGCCGACGATACGCATTGACACTGCATAACACACGTCAAATGTCTTTGAACCAAACGAGTTTCTACTTTGAACGAACCAATGAAAGTAGACCATGTTTAAGGGATTTTGTTTTCATACAGAAAATCATATAAACGGGATCGGGTTTAGTCTGTGGTCCAAACATAGAGGCATAAGGTTGTCAGGTAAGGTAAATTATTTAATTTATTGGACACATATATTTAAATAGATTCGTTTTTCAACTATATTGTATTGACATAAAGTATACCTTTAATTTCTCAGGCCAGGAGTAAAATCCAAAGTTATCATTCCTCAATGAAGGCCTCTCCCATTCGTCTTCGTTCAAAGGCTCTTTGCCTTCTATCCACATTGCCCATTCTAAATCCTTTCTGTACCCTGTAAAGAAAAATCAACCTAATCAATCAAGACTTTACCGAAAACTCTTCTCCACTGGGCATACTGGGTGTTAAGCAAAATGTACGCAATTTGTCTATGGATTTTAGTATCTACACGACGTCAACTACTAGTACTTTCTAGTGTCTGACGATAGGCCCTCAGGATGCACTGCACGAATGCTTCTTACCCAAGAGTCGTAAGATGTTAAGACTCTTTTGCCCAGTAATTTCACTAGCTACAATCTCCTCTTACTGAAGCACAGTAATGTTTGCACATTACTGCTCAGTCGGTAGAATAACTGGCACTGTTGGGGTATCCACCTAGACTACCTCCTGCAAAGTCTACCACCGGTAAAAAAAGAAAAGTCGACTGAAAAAAGGCCAAACTTACAAGGCATAAGACTCTTAAGCCTAGTATTTTTTCTAGCTACAATGTCCTCCTACCGAAGCACTGTAATGTTTGCACATTACTGCACAGGTGGTAGAATAACTGGCACTGTATCGGTATCCACCTAGACGACCTTCTGCAAAGGAAGTTTACCCTCGGTAAAAAAGAAAAGTCAAGCTTACCAGGCACAACATTATCCGGGCGTTTCAACCCCATAACCTCGTAAGGGTCTATCTCAAGAGTCTTCAGTTCAGGTTTGCACTGCCTTATCGTGTGATGAGTCAGTCGCAGTGCAGTGCGACGGACTGCTATGTCATCATGAATCAGTGATTGTACTGCTAATTTGACTACGCACGGCGGGTAGTTTGTTTGGAGCGATGGGCAGTAGGTGATGACTTGCATTGCAAACTCTAGGCGACGCCATTGGCTGAAAGAAAATGATAATAAATTATAACTAGTGATTTTTTTTAACAAGCTTTTATTTTTACCATTAAGCACCAAAGTACTTGGCAAGACGAATCAAACGAGCTCAAAATCGATGAGGTTGCGTCGTTTAATTACCGAGTTCCTATGACCACCTTTTAGCTCCATCGTCAGATCATTTCCATGTCATAATAATGTTGCATTGTCAATTGTCATCCAATTTATACGTGCATGCAAAATTTCGGCTTAATCAAAAAGCGGGAAGTGAACAAATTTAACTTGCAAGATTTGACACGACAATGGACAGGTGAAAGTAAATAAAAGCTTGTAAAAACCCGGCTACGGTTGTGTTTAATAATTTAGAAATAAGTTTTTGTTTGTAATTTTGATAAACCCAGTGTCACTCTCGAAATACGAATCTAACGAATTTTCAAACTAAAATCTATCGAGCCGCAGAGAGTGCCAAATAGTTATACATACATACGCAGTGCAAATTTTATATTTATGGTCTCAATAAAGAGTATAATTTTGTGTATTGTAAAGGATACTTACATATTAGGCGTCTCAGCAATCTCCACGATCTCAGTCATCAACTCAGTGTAATGTTTCTCCACCAGATCAGAGACCTCCTTTTCCTTCGTCACAGCGTTATCGAGGAGTGCCGTAAAGGTAGGGTCAGACAGTTGAGCTTCATTTAGCAAGTATTTGGCCGCTTCGACTGTTGAGTCGGGGATGGTTAGACGGGTGTTGACTGTTGGGAAGTTACGGTGGAGTGTTTCGTTTACTGCTAGCTCCAATCTTTTGAGAAAAAAACAAGTGTATGAAAAAAAGGCTTCTTGCTTTAGGTTTCTGAAGGGTCACGTCAAGTATGAGTAAGTTAGTCTTCGTAATTTTTACCTTTAATTAAAATGACTTAAAACCCCTGGAAAGTGTTGTGCGTGATTGGAAAAAAAAGTTAGAAGTTTTGTGTCAAAAAATTGCGCATGAAATCCAAAATTTTAGTTAAAACGCAATAATCGCCACACAAGTTCAAAAAATATCTCAATTGAAATCAGTCAATTTAAAAATAATCGAAATTAAGCTACTCGAAGCTGAGCAAAGAAAAAACTTCGTCCGAGAACATTGAACATATTGCATATTCAAAGTAAAATTCTAGTGGCCTATTGTGAGAATAAAGACATCACATATTATAATAATATACTAAAACTTACTTATGAATGCTCTGCTTCTCACTCAAAGCCACCTTCAGTATCTCAGGCCACAGCATCTTGGCTGACTCCCAGTCTTGTTTGGCTACGAGCGGTGCAGTCCTCGGTCCGAGCAATATGAACAACGCTCCCTTATGTCTCGCGTGCCATTCGTCTCCCTCCCCGATGGATCTCAGTAGGCTGGATAACTTGGGGACTAACACTCGGTAGGAGTACGGATAGTGGTTTAGCATCCAGTTTAGACGGGCCTGTGCTTGCTGACGCACCTGGCGATTAGAATTGTGATGAGTTAGGGAGTTTGATGGTGAATGAGAAAGTCTTGCAATGTGAAATAATAGAGCAATAATTAAATAAATATGTCAACCATGCACAAATATATTGCGGTGTGTACGAGAATAGTACCAAAACGTAATGTAAATGTTACGATAGTAAATGTTATGGTTTTGTCAACAACTCCACGCAAAACTGAAATACAGTTTCACCACTATACTAAAGAACATGAGTGTGGGCATGAGTTCAAATCGCGAAAGTGGTAAGTGTTATACCGCTAAAACGTATGGTGTCATGTAGTAAAACGTGTCGTGTCATGGAGAAGACTGAAAACTTGATAAATTCCCAATGCCTACACTCATTTTTAAGTGTTTTTTTTTAATAATATGCTCGTAAGTGGCAAACAACTAGACGGCCCTCGTGATGCTAAGTAGTTACCTTCGCCTAAGGACCTGTAAGGGCATCAAGTATGTTGCCTGATTTTTAAGACTATTCAGACTGAGAACCTTTTTGAAGCTCAACGGAAATTCATAAGAGATAAAAGTTGTAGAAGCGCATAATTACCGATGCATAGATGTACGTAGACAGTTCGAACAAGGCATCCAGCGCATGCAGCGCTGAAGGAGTAATCCCAGCTTCACACATCAGGTCAGATCTGGAGTCGTTCTGCAACCTCGCGGCTTCAGCAATGAGCATCCTCATAGATCCTCCACCTCTCTTGGCTGAACTGCCTCTGCCTTCCATAGCTCGTTCTAGAGCGCTGTGCGACCGCATACGAGCTTCTATGCCGAAGCTTCCTCGACAGTTCTTCGCTGTTAGAACGTGCTCCCATATCTGAAATAGAATAATGAGATAAGTACAAGAACTACGCGACACACTGAGTCTGATTCCATTGATTGATGGTTATATGCTAAGAATAATTTGTCCAATTATATTCACTATCACACAAATATTATAAAGGCGAAAGTTTGTGAGTGTGTATGTTTGTTACTTCTTCGCGCCTAAAAGGGTGAACCGATTGAGCTGAAATATTGGTATAGATAATATAGCATAGACCCTGGAATAACACATAGGCAATTATTATATGCATGTTTAAACTGTGGGTCCCGGCTGTTCCTTTAAGATATATGTACGAAGCAGTCATTAGGTTATGTTGCAGGCCTTGTAAATGCTACATGTAGGTTAGCCACACAACCTATAATTATGATTTGACTCTTTCCGTGTAAGTAGGGTAACCTGTTTTGTTGGAGTAAACACCCCAAAAATTCTTATAATATATTAACGGCACTTACGCGTATTAGGGACTCGAAGCTCTTGGTATCGTCGGACTTGTCTGCCAACATGCGAGCTTGCACGTCCATCAGTAAGCATGTCATCTCCTTGCGAACGTTCTTCCCGTCTAACGTGACCGTGTACGGTACGCCCGTCGAGTACGGAATATTCGTCGCCGGCACGTTGGATTCGATGCTGAAACATATAGGATCATGTAGGACTGGTTTTTAGAAGTGTTGAATGAAAGGAATGATGCTCACAGTGCGACGGGCTTCTCGTCCGGTTGCGGGATAAATGGTCCACAAGCGAGCGAGGCGTTGACAACGTTCAGCGTCCGCAGCATTTCCTCTCGGCTGAGGGTCACTTCTCCCTTCGCCCAGCCCCTCATAACGTCAGTCGCCGGCTTCAAATATCGGTCGAGCAGCATCTGAACGCACTTCGCTTCAGCCTCACTCGGAACGTGCCACTCCAGCTTCACATCCTTCATGGCACAGCCGTGACCCCATTCCCTGATCGGGAGCCACTTCTCCGGCGCCGCCCCGTAATCTTTAGTGGAACTGCGCAACTCCTTGACCTCGGTGAACGAGAAGAATTGCATGATGTGTGTGAGCACCTCGCAGGCTCGGTCGTGCGCGTTCCTGTCGCGGAACCTGAGAGCCTTGTCCAGCACTGGCACCACGAGCGGGACGTATTTAAGGAGGACGCTTCCTTCGCATTCTACGACCGATTTGAGTAGAACCAGGCGGTAGAGTATGTCGCGCGAGGGATTCTCTTCGACGAGTGCCTCCTCGGTGAGCAGCTCGTTCAACTCGGCGCACAAGTCCGGCATGAAGGCAGCCAGTGTAGCCTCCGCGTCAGTGCGAGAGAACACGCGCAGCAGCACGCCTACCATGCTGCCCGATACGTTCGTCTCGAACGTCGACTCCGTCGCGAAGGCGCGGAACTTCCTCAGAGCCTCCTTGAATATCTTGGGCGAGCTCTGCACGAGCACCGCGAACGCGGCGGACGATATCGCCGTCTCCATCACCATGTCCGTCTTGCTCCGGAAGCAGTCGAGGTCCTTCGTGTCGAGGCGCACGTTCTCCATCGCGCTCGACTCGATGAGCACGAACACGCGGTCGAGGAACAGCAGCACGAAGTCCTCGAACTGCGCTGTGGACTCGCACGTGAGCCGCTCTTCCTCAGTGAGGTCCGGCCAGTGCTCAGGCGCCGCGCTGCAGTCCACCAGCGGCACCATCCACGAGAAGATCAGGATGAAGTGCAGGCTCACGATCGTCTTCTTGATGTCGTTGGGGTCGAGGCCGGGGATGACGGAGAGCAGCAGCGGCACCACATGCGTGGGCCCCTGCGGGTAGCCGGCGTCGGGCCCGCGCAGCAGCGCTCTCGCCACCGATGCGACGGCAGCCATGCCGGCCGTGACGCGGTGCGGCTCCGTCAGCGAGGACAGCGCCGTGTGCAGACGCGCCAGCAGCGGCGGGATGACGAGCGCGGGCCGCAGCGTGGCCAGGTTCTGCAGCGCCAGCGAGATGTCCATGGACCCGCTGCGGCTGTACACGGCCTGCAGCGTCGGCTCCACCACGATGTTGATGAACTCGGTCACGTCCTCCTCGCGCAGCTTGTGCGCCTCGGGCGTGCAGTTCTCCCACGAGTTTTTGAACTCCGTCTTGCTCTCGCGGCGGACCCTGCAAGGCAACGTGACCGTTGAAGCGTCGGAAGGCGAGCGCGCGCGACGAGAGTGATCTCACATGAACCCGGCGGTGATCCCGTGCGGTGACCGGTTGTAATGTGGGGTACCTGTTGAGGAACTCTTTGGCCAGTTTCCTGAGAAAGTCCCTGAGCCGGTAGGACCAGCGGCCGGAGTTGGCGGAGTGCAGGTAGCTCTCGACGCCGGCGAGGAAGCCGCGCAGGTGCTTCAGGACTACGCCGTCGGGACATATACTCCACACGATCCATGACGCCAGATGTTTTGTCTCTACATACACCATAAAAATATTTTTAGTATGTGAGACCGGGTCAATGGGCAAATGGAGTTTCAAATGGTGAAATGCTGGAACAAAAATATGGGCGTAGATGATTTTCGATGATTTGAAGCCGTATCGAAAAGTTTTGGCTCACCGAGACTGGGTCCTCTGTTGATTTGCATGTCTTTGTAACTGACGGGCAAATGTAGGGAATGCATGATTCTGGAGAACATTTTGGGCACATGAGGGCTCCAATCGACGGCGCCGGGGTTGCGCTTGGCGAGTCCGGCGAATAACATCATTAGATCCTGGAAATGTGTACAAATGATTATTTTGGCTCAGATTATGGTGGCTAAGAAACATCTTTAATACCATAGAATGTAACTAAAAATAAATATAACTTACAGTGATACCATTTGGTGAATTATAACACGTGTCAAACACAGTCATGAGTTTGTCCAGCCACAGTTCATGGCCCAAAGCTGCGTGCTTTGGGTTCAAAGTGACTGGAAGGAACAGCGATAGCTGAGCCATCACAAACCCGTCCGAACGCCAAGGGTTTATCTGAGGTAGCAACTCGTCTAATATCTCTTTCGTAGCCGATAGGGCAAAGTACCTAAAATCATGGATAAATTTAGATAGATGCAATTAGAAAATCACATACATTTAAATATTATTATCTTTTTTTACATTTAAACTAATTTTAGAAAAACCAACCTTAAAATTATAGTATTTTTCAAGTTGGTAAATCTTACTTCCCACTCATTATATAATAAATACGAAAGCATAAATGCAACAATATTTTTAAGTTTTTATTTTCATGTAGTGTTTCAATTTTCAATAAAGCGTTGTGTATAGTATAAATGTAAGTATATTTGTGTATATGGGTATGTATATTAATGTGATTATGTGTGTGTGGATGTGTGTTTGTTCATTCTTCTTCTTGTGTTTCTACTTAACGATTAAACCTGAATATATTGAGGAAAAAATTTGGGAGTAGATTCTACAATTTACTTTGTTAAGGTTCTTAGTTGTCTACAATGTAGACAGCCTTCTTTTCAGGGTTCGATTTTGGATGGGATGTGGACCTATACATGATAGGTCACTCAGATTCATTACGACTTAACTATTAAATAGAGGTGAAAACTCAGTTATCAACTAGTAGTTAGCTTTAAAGTACTTACGGTTTCGCACACTTGATCACAGCCATGTATGACCCTTCCAAACCCCTGAAAAATACAGTTATGTTATTCATAATTCACACAAATTATATGTTAAACACACATACCATGCAAGCTCTGTACAAATACCTGACAATGTTTAGAGATGTAAGGTGATACAGATTGTGTCATACAAGTAGTTACTTGTAAATATGAAATTCGTGTTCTATTAAAAGATCCATAAAAGGACTTTCATACACTATTTGATACCTTTTGAAATATAAATTCATAGAATTAACTTTGTCAAATTTCCTCGATAGAGAAGCCTTGCACAATATTATTGCACACATTTTAAAATTATTTCCAGTTTGATATCTTAAAAATTTCATGTGGTGATTATTTTGGATGAGGTGGAAAGGGATCTGGAAGCGCTCCAAGCTCAGTCATGGCAAGAAGTAGCCCAGAATCGGGAAGATTGGCATGATCTTGTATTGGAGGCCTAGACTCAGTTTGGGTCGCTGCGCCGAAGTAAGTAAGATTATTTTTATTTCAATTTGTTAAATTTTGCTTCTCGTGCCATTTTTTAATATATCAAACTGGAAATACTTTGAAAATGTGTGCAATAATATTGTGCAGGGGTTCTCTTCGGGGAATATCCAAAAGTTAATTATATGAATTTATATTGCAAAATGTATGAAATAGTGCGAGACAGAGCATCCAGTTGTATAAGCCCTCGTAAATGTTTTTCAAGATAATGAAGATATAATTTTACCCAGGATTGATATAGTTGGATCAATAAGTCTGATGAGAATAGAATTACAGTTTCTAGAATCTAATAGGATATTTCTGATGTTTCTACATATTTTTATTAATACTGTGGTATTATCAAGTACTGGGACTAAACTTGAAAAGAATAACCATTATAAGCCAACAAAAATTATATTTTAATTAAAAAAAAAATCAATTTAAAGGTTTGCGTTAAACCTAAGCGATATTCGCTACCGTTCTGTGTAGCGAGAAATATCACTGGGTATTTTTATGCATTTTTTTGGTTACTGCAGGCGCTGGCGAATATCGCTCAGGTTTGAATAGGCCTTTAATTGAGATTGTCCGCGACAAATTTAAGAAACAAACATTTCCTTTTGATTTATATTATCGGATTGCATTTTATTTTTGTCGGTTCCCCTAGTGGTCTTCGCTTTTCAAGCTAGCTTAGGCATTTTACAGACATAGTAATTATTGCAGCAACTAGCACAACTTTCTGGCAACTAGATATTTATTATGAAACGAAATGGTTTATTTGCATATTATATCTCAACGCAATAACCTCATTGAATAGGCCTAACATTAGCAAGCTGCTTGAATTAAAGTTCGACAGCGTACAAAGATTTATGAATATTCTCCTCTCCGTACACGGTTGTCTGGAATAAATCGCTATTAGCGATAAGATCACCAATTGTAACACATAGATTAGGAAATAAGTATTGAGTTTTATATTTAAGCTTTTTTCTGTACTATTTTGTGTTTCAACAAATTGTCTATTTATCTATACGATTTTGAAAACTAACGTGAGCGTTATCCATATTAACTATGTAAAAACACGAATAAACTCAAATATATAAAAGTCGAAGCTAGACTCGACCCTGGGTTTCGGTCAATAGGGATGTTGACTCATGTTACGAATTCATATAAAGTTATGTTTTTCACATAAAAGACAGTATTTAAAAACCTACAATCACATTTTAAGGATCTATTTACAAGCCAAAATGGAATCAAATCAATTTTAATTTCAATAATTTTTACTTATTATTACGCGAATGCGAACGCCAATCAGGGCGCGTGACGTCACACCACTGGCCTGTACTTACGCTTCAAGCAATGTTTCTGATTTCGACACATTTTAATTATTCATAACTTAAAAACTACTGAACCGATTTTGATGCAACTTATACTGTGCTCTAAGTTGGTCTAAATTTAAGCAAAAAAAAGTCAATAACCAAAATGGATCTAATATTTTCAGAGAGACATTTTAGTTATTGACTTTATTTTTGGCTTAAATATTGACCAACTAAGGGCACAGTATAAGTTACATCAAAATCGGTTCAGTGATTTTTAAGTTATGAATAATTAAAATGTGTCGAAATCAGGAACATTGCTTAGGAAGCGTAAGTACAGGCCAGTGGTGTGACGTCACGCGCTGTCAGATGACTGTTCGGAACGTTTTAGTCAGAATTTAAAAAAATCATTTTTATTTACGTATTTTTATATTGAAATATCATATAATTTCGCATAAAAATATGATATTCGTGTATGAAATGGGTCTATCTATCATATAAAAGCAATTCCAAAAATTAGTCAACATCCCTATTACGATGTCCTACATCAGGAGCTCACGCCTCGTGGTCGCGACGCTGGCTGTCGAGCCTTGATGATTTTTATATCCGTGAGTTTAGTCGTATGTTTAGATATAGCTAATATCTATTTATCTATTCGCAAAAAAGTTGCCAGTCCCAGTTTCTGTAACAGTTACTCAGTCCGTAAAACACCTATTATTATCCCTTTGTAGTGTGTAAATGATAAATGAGCCCAATCCCTTCTGCCACCTGTGCGACTCCAAGCTAAACCCATTGAATATATTGGTTTACAGATCGTTTTCACTGTCGTCCTGTAGATTTAGGCCGAACAAGCTAAGGGCGTCGCTCAGCCCTGATCCAGAGATAAATTTGCGAACCATTGCGAGCATGTCGCCTCCCTCCTTACCAGAACGTTTTGGCCTGAATAATATTGATGGAGTTATTATCAGGATGTGTTCAAAAAATATGTCTTAAATAGTTAACTAAAAAAATAGGACACGTATTTTTATAAGTCTCTCCGTCAAGTAAATTACATTAAAAAATACTGGAAACGTATTTATTGTTTGGTAGATTCAATTTATAACGGCTGAGACATTACACACAAAGGTTGCTTTGTGTGTGGGCATGACGTCACAGAGTGCGATATTTCAAAGCATATTGTGACGTAGCGTGTAAATCAAAAACTTGTAAGCGTTATATCTCGGCCATTTCTTATGTTAACAAACCAAAAAACCTATATTTAGCATGTTTTTATTATGTGAATGACGGACTAATCAGATTCTATTTTTTGTCCTTGCCAACGTAGAGAAATTATAGAGGTTCCCAGATGGTCGCGACTGAATAGGCCAATTTAAAGCACAAGAAATATAATTTATTATGTACTTTTTTGCTTTTCGGTGTTAATACTTTAACACTTCAATACATCAGAGGAATTTTTCAAGCGTTGGCGTTTCTGTGACGTCACAGCCCAGCAATTTGGCCAGTTTAACGTTCGCTAAATGATATATTATTACGAGTATATACGTGTTATTAAGATGTATGTTCGCAATATACGTCTTTCGAAAATATAGTGTACGTCAGAGATACGTCAATGGGTGAAAATGGTACGTTTAACTGTCAGCATTTTGTGTTTACCAAAGCTGATGGATAAGTGGAAAAATATTAAGCATGTCGCTTTCTTTCATAGTATAAAACAAATTTTGTATGTGTAATGATACCAAAAGCGGAAGAGATCAAGTAACCCATCCTGGGTTACTCGATTAGATATTTATTATTGACAAGGTCAAAAAATACCTAGACATGAGTCCATTAGACATATAAAAACATATTTCAGATATGAAGGTACTACATAGTGGTAATGGTTTTTTTAATATTAAAAAAATGGCAGCGTTCAAAAAGCTTATAATTTTTTGAGGTCAATATAAAATGATCCTGTCGAGTATTGACCGAGAGTTACGTCGAGACTCCCTACAAAGCAACTTTAGTTACACTAAGCAACTTTAGCGCATTGTATCACCACCGTTTTTCATTAAATTTATAAAGAAAAAAATGTGTTCAGTATTTTTTTTCTTTTACTTGACGGGGATTTATTCTTGTCAAACATCCAACCATTAAAATACCATTGCTTAAATTTAGAATTGAATTTTGACTGAACAAGTGAATTAAATTAAAAATTTAAAAAAACCCCCAACGCAATACGTAATTCAAATTTTTTTGATGGCGGCCATCTTGGATTTTAAATTTTATATAGTGGGCTGTATTCTACTCGTTAAGCCCTTTCATTTGATACCCATATTGAGGGGGTCGTGGAAGAAAAAAGTAATCCGCCATTTTGTAGCGGCGGCCATCTTGGACCGATTTTCACCAAACATGGCTAAGAACACTCTCGACTAACTCTACTTTCAAACAAAAAAAACTAAATCAAAATCCGTTCATCCGTTTGGGCGCTACGATGCCACAGACAGACACATACACACACACACACACACACACACACACACAGACAGACAGACAGACAGACAGACACGTCAAACTTATAACACCCCGTCGTTTTTGCGTCGGGGGTTAAAAATTAGGTACAAGCGTAACTTACGATAAATAATGGTACATCCCAATAGTAGTATCACTCTTGCTGAATATCTTTCTGCCGGTCTCATAAAGAGGTCGCCACGGGAGAGTCAGTTCTTCAGGCGGTATGAGGTATCTTTTTCTGTAAATAGGTCAATTATTTCACATTAGTCTGTGGATTTTTGCCAGAGAATTAATGTGAGGACAATGCCAAGAGAAATTATTATTCTTTCATTCATTTAATTGTTATGTTGTGAATTCCTTATTCACTAACTGCTGTTTGGTTTTGTTTGTACCTCTTTTACATATTATTATTTTGGTCCTATCGTTTTATTGCAGGGCAAAGGCCTCGCTTCCTTCTTTTTACATTCTCTTTGTGGCTGTATGGAACCATATTTGTAAAACCCTTCCGACTGGCATTTTGCAAGTACATGAGTCTCTAAAAAGCTTTTCTTCTAACAAAGAAAACACTGGAGGAGCGTGGCGATAACGTCGCGTCAATTAATCAAACACGTACGTACGCACGCACGTACACGAACGTAGTGTTTTTGTTCGAGAAAATTAGCCTGGAGTTAACCCTATTCATTTCGAACACCACACAGTACATAAAAAAGATGTTAGATGCTAGATCTTAAAATTATAACAGCCATTTAGCAATTTTATATTATACAGTGTACATACATTTTCTCGATCGGAATTCTTGAAAATCTTTGCCCTTTTCATGGGCCTATTACGGTCATATTATGCTAAAAATAACATTCGAAACAAATTTTCTTGATATTTTAGTTTCAGCCAATTAAAGGGTTAAGCGAATTCTGGGCATATCATGTCGTCCGCTGAGGTGGGATGGTGAATGCAACTGCGACTCCATCCAGCCCCGTAAAGGAATGTCGGTCTACGGGGGTTTGAGTAGGTGTTACTACCCGGATTTGCACAATCCGTTGGCAAACGGAGTCCCACATAACCCGTGCCTCTCCCCCGGGAGGTACGGGAATGTATAAATGCATTTCCTCGTAAAAAAAAACAAAATGAATCATGTTGTTTCCTACAAAACTAACCCATTACAATTAAAATATATGCTTACTTGGAAAGCATCACAAAGAGTGTGGCGAATTTGTGAATCTTCCCCGGCTCCAAATCTGGTATCAGCACCAGTTCATAAACCAACTTGATAAAAGCAATGTGATCTTCTTTGCTGAACTTCAATCCATACATTCTGATATATCTGAAATATTAAACAATACATAAATAAATATTAGATACATATGAACACAAAAAATCTTTTAAATGCAAAAAAAAAGTATTTGTATGTTTGCTAATCTTTTACATCTTAATGGCTAAACTGAAAGAGCTGAAATTTGTTTATTTAGACCCTGGAATTACACTATATTATAGCTAACATGCTAAATAGTTTTAATTATTATTAATCTTGTCAACATCCCTAATCCCTATTCTGAGTGTGCGTAAAAAATATATACCTATATATGTATAATCATTAAATTTTTTTTATTGTCTTCTTACAGTTATAATTAGCTACAAGAAATAATGCTATCTGCTATACTTTTTTTATTGCTTTAAACTAAAAGCAGTTACTGATTAAATGCTGCTTTTTCAATAATTACAGGATGTCAATTAGGCACACAGATATCATAATTAATATCATAATTACTTAAATTATGATATCTGTGTGCCTAATTGACATCCTGTAATCATTGAAATAGCAGCATTTAATCAGTAACTGCTTTTAATTTTATATAGAGACTTCAAAGTACTTCGTGTGCGACAATTATTTATCTTAAGCGCAACACTCAAAGCTCACAAGGCTTTCCTTAACCGTAGTGACAGGGACGATTTATTGAAGAAACGAACTTTCCGTCTTCCTCTCCCTAAAGCAACCTCACTCTTGGCTCGCAGAAGTCCATCCTTTGCCCATATTCACGCCTACAATAATGTTTCCAAACACTGTGACATAAAGGTATGTAATACTTTAAATTGTAAAAAACTGGTCAAAGAATGGTTGCTTAAATTATCATATGACACAACAGAAACTTTAGTATGACAACACACACACACGCACGCTCGCGCGCGGACACACACACACACACACACACACACACACGCACGCACGCGGACACACACACACACACACACACACACACACACACACACACACAAAAACACACACGAACGCCACCTAATATTATGTAATTCTGATTTAATACCGGAAGCAAGTATCTTAACAACTATTTTAATCGCATCTCATTTATTTTCTATTAATATTGTAATCAATTAAATTTACTGCCTACTTTGATACTTCAAAGTATAATAGATATATCTGCAATTATAATAGTATGATTTATAAAATATAGCTTATCATAGCTTTGATTCTACGTCTCATCTTTGTCTAATGCAAAACAAGGGACCGACATCGCATCTCACGAGTCTCAAGACACAGGTTTCCGCCTAGTTTGAGACTCCTAGAAATACTTGTTTAGAATGCAGAAACTGACCTGTAATGCAGTGTACTTTGTAATATTAGCATGTAAGTCTTTATGGGAAATAAATCATTTAATTTTAAGCAATAAAAAACAGATAGCATTATTGCTTGTAGCTAATTATACCTAACTGGGTTTAATAGTTTCGAAACAGCCAAGTCATTGAATTAATTTGTAACCTTATTTCCTATTCATAATTTATGTACAATTAATCCATCAAATAGAGTTTGTAATTCAATGAAATGTATTAAATATGGTCTAACATCCTACTTTCTGCTTCAACTAATATTATAAATTAATAACTAATATTTAAAAAAAATGTTTTTCTTTATTCTAATTTTCATAAATTGTAACTTCTCCCATACTGTGGTTTTTTGTAATAATTGGCAATAAATGTTTTTTCTTTGTTTCTGCTACCTATGTGTGTGTTTGTGAACTCTTCACACCTATACAAAACAATCTATATAACTTGGAATAAAGACCCTGGAATAAGTGTGAGTGACTGATGTACAGATTTATTTTTACTGCACATCTCAAACTGCTTCGGACAGATCTAGTTGCAATTTAAAACAAATAGGTTTCAGGACACAGACCTCTGGTAAGAATCCCAAGCGGGTAGAGCAATGAGCATAAGTTGAATAAGTTTTTGCCATTATGCTGTACTGTAGCCTATGTATAATAACAGGGTCTAAGCAATCTCTATACCAAATGTCAGCTCAATCGGTCTACCTGTTGAAGTGTGAAAGTGTAACAAATATACATAAATTATATTGTTACAAACTTTCACATTTATTAAGATAAAGTAAGATAAAGTAAAAGTAGTAAGTAAAGGTAGTGTAGTGTAAGTAGTTAAGTTTAGTAAGATAAAGTAGTTCATAATAGCTATTTTTTACCTTATATTTTACGCTGTAACAAACTATAGGCACAGTATAGGTAACCAGTAACCATAGTTGTATTGTTATTATAGTTATTACATATTTTGTAATAATTACACAAGTAAAAGATCATAATATAACATAGATGCATGTTTCAAAGCCAGGTGTATTACAGGAAACCCTGGGTTGCAGCCAGATAATAGTGATTGCCACTGCCAAAGGTTAACTCTCCGAGCATTCAGAATTCATCTATTTATAGAATAGGAAGCTTTCTTTGAACAATACTACTGAATTGTTTATAAGACAATAGGGTTAATTTTTTCAATGAAGGATACGGATTCTATGACATGTTTGTCAGTATGCCCAACATAAAAAGTCTTATTTAATATTATCATTATGGAAACCTTTTACCAAAGTTTTTTGTGAGAATAATAGGGAAATTTGTATAACAATATCTTTTATTTCCATAGGTGTGCAATAAAAAGTTATTCCCAATCTTTTCTGCTATAGTTTACAGTATTAGGTAAATAATCTATTTTGGTTTGCAGAGGGAGAATATGAAACTATTCTCAGTATTTGATTATAAGAACTTCTGCTAGTGTTCTCTATAATAAACATGGTTTCAAATAAGAATTTTTTTTTTATGTGGATAAGCAAGAAGACGAGCAAGACGCTCCCCTGATGTTAAGAGATAATGCTGCCCATAATCAGTACAGTGCAACCCAGAATTACACAATGATGTGCAATTCTAGGTGCACTCCACCAACTTCTTACTCAAGAGTCATAAGATGTTAAGACTCTTTAGCAAAGTAATTTCACTAGCTACAGTGCCCTCCTACCGAAGCACAGTAATGTTTGCACATTACTGCTCCGGCGGTAGAATAACTGGCACTGTTGGGGTACCCACCTAGACGACCTCCTGCAAAAGAAGTCTACCCCTGGTTAAATATCAGTCAAGCCGTTTCGAGGAAGTTAGACAACAAACATGTGACATGAGCTTTTTTTATTTATTAGACTGTTTTATATTTAGGTTCTGAATAACATTTCTATTTTAAGATTTGATCAATGAGTGTGAGTAATACAAAAGGTGTTAGAATCATACATCTAAACAATCTAATAAGTCACTTATAATGATGTTCATAATTTAAGCAATTTTGTATGTGATATCTTTATCATTTATGCTTCAGTTGCCCAATGTTAATCATTGAGGTGATAGGTAGTGTTAATTATCTAGTGTAAAGTGTATGAACATAATTATTGAGAAATAGAGGCAGTTCTATAAAATTATCAATTATTTTACAGAATTAGACACTTATCTTTTAAATACAATATGCAGCTGTGCTTTAAAAATGCAATTCTTTTGTTACAAATTTACTAAGATAATTAATTTTAAATATTCAGTAAAGATGTCCAAGAGGAAGGACCGTCATAATAATAAGGGTTTGATTCAGTACTGATTAGCAAAATGATTTGCAATATTGAAGCATGATGTAATTTCAATACTTACTTCATGAGGCGTGAGGACCATACTCCACAGGCTGGTTTCATCTCTCGCAGCATCACTGACATGGCCAGATTCTTCTTCACCTGCTCCAGGAATCGCGTGGATTCTGTATCCAGCTCTGCGGCATATGGCAGAAGATGATTCGACAGAACCTCGCTCTGTGGCCTGAACCCCAGAGCGGCCACCCGCTCCGGGGTCTTCACCATCTCCTCAAACTCGTAATCAACCAACATCTTGACGATTTTAAGTTTCTATTAACATGTAAGAAAGAATACTATCCGCTAACCGCTAAGGAATGTTCTTTATCACGAGAGGCTACATGAGCGCGACGCGAAATGTAAACAGCACCCGAATGTAGCAGGAATATATATTGCAAAATAATATCTATTGTATTGTCGTAAATCGAATCAACATTGAATTTACACAAGTCATTGGAGTAAAACGCACAAATACAAAAAATTATCCAAATTTCCGAACTGCGTTCCGTTTTACGTTCGCCAAATCATGACGTTTGACATTTGTGGCAGCTGATTTTTTTATTTTTCATAATGTTATGAATAAATAGTTACGGACTTGCAGGTTATTTTATATGCCAATGTATAGCACAGGCGCGGATCCAGAGCATAATTTTGGGGGGGGTCATCAACTAAAAATAAATAAATAAATATTTCAGGACGTTTCACACAGCGCCACCTAACCCCAAACTAAGCAACTTAATGCTTAACTAGAATTTTTTTCAAACTAAGAATTTTTTTGGAGACTCGTTTCAGCGTAGTCTTGAAATCTTACATTTTTCAGTACGAATGATGCGCGTTTTGCTTACTCCGACTAGCAAGAAAACTAAATATTCATACTTATAAAAGCGCGAGCAGCTCGCTGCGAGCGCCGAGAAAATTTTGAATTTTCAGCAAAAATGATGTGCGTTTAGCTTGCTCCAACTAGCAAGGAAACTAAATATTCTTACTTATAAAAGCGCGAACAGCTCGCTGCGAGCGCCGTGAAAAATTTGAAATTTTCAGCACGTATGACATGCATTTAGCTTGCTCCGAGAGGCAAGGAAACTAAATATTGTTATTTTTAAAAGCGCGAGCAGCTCGCTGCGAGCGCCGATAAAATTTTGAATTTTTCAGCACGAATGATGTGCGTTTGGCTTGCTCCGAGTGGAAAGGAAACTAAATATTCTTGTTTATAAAAGCGCGAGCAGCTCGCTGCGAGCGCCGTGAAAAATTTGAAATTTTTAGCACGAATGATGTGCGTTTAGCTTGCTCTGAGAGGCAAGGAAACTAAATATTCTTATTTATAAAAGCGCGAGCAGCTCGCTGCGAGCGCTGAGAAAATTTTGAAATTTCAGCACGAATGATGTGCGTTTAGCTTGCTCCGAGAGACAAGGAAACAAAATATTCTTATTTATAAAAGCGCGAGCAGCTTGCTGCGAGCGCCGTGAAAAATTTGAAATTTTCAGCACGTATGACATGCATTTAGCTTGCTCCGAGAGGCAAGGAAACTAAATATTCTTATTTATAAAAGCGCGAGCAGCTCGCTGCGAGCGCTGAGAAAATTTTGAAATTTTCAGCACGTATGATGTGCGTTTAGCTTGCTCCGAGAGACAAGAAAACTAAATATTCTTATTTATAAAAGCGCGAGCAGCTTGCTGCGAGCGCCGTGAAAAATTTGAAATTTTCAGCACGTATGACATGCATTTAGCTTGCTCCGAGTGGAAAGGAAACTAAATATTTTTATTTATAGAGCACGAGCAGCTCGCTACGACCGCTGAGAAAATTTTGAAATTTTCAGCACGAATGATGCGCGAGCAGCTCGAGAAAATTTTGAATCTTTCAGGATGAATGATCCGATTTATGCTCGCTCTGAGCAGTATGAAAATTAAATATTAATATTTATAGAGCGGGAGCAACTCGCTGCGAGCGCAAAGACTAAGCTGCAAAGACGACATAAAGCGCGAACAGCTTGCAGCAGTTAATATAATCCCAATATGAAAGACACTGTGCAGTTTGCTACGAGAACCTACGGATAATTCGTAGGCGAGGACCGAAAAAAAGTAGCTTGGTAAAAAAAAATTAAAACAGCGAAACAGTTTTATGAACTTGTACGTAAAGCTTGCAGCTAAGAGAAAATTTCCTAATTCTAACTGTGAAAGTAACGTAAAACCAGTTCATATGATCGGATTTTTTTCCGACTAGGATTTTGGGGGGGGTCATGACCCCCCCCCCTGGATCCGCGCCTGGTATAGCAGCGTTCTTCAAAAAACTTGTGTCCAAAATGTAGCATACATATACGAATGCTGTGGCTTGAAAATTTATTACGAATTTTTTTTTTCGGTAAATTTGATGCCTAACTTTTAACTTTTCAAACTTGATAAGTTATTTTAGAGGGCTAATAAATAGAGAAAATAAACTCACAATAATCATTTATTTAACATTTTTTTTTTTTTTTTAACTTAGATGCACTATGTACTACAAGCAGCGACTTTTTATTATTCGTAGACTACAAGGCAACCAATATGTAGCTTATAGTACAGTAATATATTCTTATGAGATCTTTAACAGGTAAGTTAAGGCGTAAAAACATATAATTATAATATTATTTTATACACATCAGCAAATAATTAAAAAATACAATGTTCAAATAACAATAGGTTCTTTATTAGAAGTATAAAGACTAGCAGCGAAGACAATGTCTCGTTTGATAGCCGTGGACGCCTCCATCATCTTGGCTTGGAGTTTCGGATCGCCGATCGCCACAGCTGCGTCTTTCACGTCGATAAGTAACTGAAACAGAAAAGTGTTTATTAGAGACCATAGGCGGATTTAGGGGGGGGGGGGGGAGGGAAGGGGGCCAAGCCCCCCCCCCCCCCCCCAGAAGCATTGTGGAGTTACGAATTTTGAACATATTTCATGGTCAAGATGATTTTTTTTTTCTCAGCGCTCGCAGCAAGCTGGTCGCGCACTTATTATTAAGGGTATTTGAACTTTCTAACTGTTCAAAGCGAGCTAAACACACACTTTTTGGAGTAAAAATTATAATATTTTTGTCCGTCTGCATCAAGGCCCCCCCCCCAGAACCATATCCTGGATCCGCCAGTGTTAGAGACTGTGTCTTATACAGAAATTTATCAATAAAGGGCTATTCATAACGTATCAATAAAGCATTAAATATTTCCATTTGCGGTTTTTATTATTAAACCCCTCTAGCCAGATTGAAAGTTGTAAGATTTCTAGCGTGACGTCACAAGGTTACCCCCCGGCCCCCACTTGTTTTCAAACATAATAATATCTTTAATTTAATAATTTAATGCTTAAAAGGGACTTTAATATTTTAAATAACTAAGTTTTCATGTTTCTTATAAGTATGTACAGATGAAGAGAGATAGAGAAGAGAGAGATAGAGAAGAGAGAGAGAGACACACTCTTTATAAATTTTATCAGTTCTTAAAATTACTATGAAATAATTTCAAGACGTATACCTCATGCAACTGCTGTATACATCTAACGATGATTCCCTCTTGCACATCAGTGAGGTCCATGATTTCAGCGAAGGGTTTCTCTAGTGCCCATTCGTACACCACCCGCACCAAACCAAAGTTCAATCTCTCCTGCTGGCCTTCAAATTGGCTCACCTGTACACAAAAAAGTACAAATTATACTAAAACTTGTTTGTAGTTAATTATTGCCTTTAAAAAATTCTTAAGAGCGTATATATCGAGTGACGCTCTTTCGCTCGCACTATTTGACATATTTTGAAATATAAATTCATAGAATTAATTTATTGAAAATTCCTTAAGAACAGCCCTCCATAATATTATTGCACACATTTTAAAAGTGTTTCCAGTTTGATATATTTAAAAATGGAATGAAAAGAATTTTTGAAATAAATTTTTGGAATTTTTGAAAAGAATTTTTTGGAGTGTCACTCGATATATACGCTCTTAATCAGTGAAAATACCTGCAGATATTACTTAGAAAATTAAATCTAGTCTCGCGAAATGTAAATAAAGATGTAAAATATATCTGTACCATTCAAATTGACGATTGAATGTTTTTAGTTGTATGATATTGTATGGTTAGCTCACGCACTTCAATCATCCGTTTTTGTTCGTCATCGAATATTTTTTTAAAACCGATGACATATAAGGGACCGAAATAAGTAGCCGTAGTAGTTTTTGGACAAAAACTACGTAGATATAAAAGGAAAATTACTATGAATTCAGGTCCATCATTTGATGGATTTGGATCGGACTCAGATCTGGCTTAGAACATGAAATGGCTAAGTAATTCTGCGACTCAGCCAGGTTATTATTGATGACTTACCAGATATTTAGCTTCAACAACACACAGTTCATGTTCAATCTGTTCAATAGCCTTCACTCCTTCAGCCATTTTGTTACTGAGCAATTCTTAAGGTTTTTTTTTGTGGCAAATGCCTTTATTGAGAAAAACAAGCTAACAATACTACAGCTACTACAGCAATAAAGAACACTTATTAACCACAGATCGGCCACAAGCCGATCTACAGAAAAGTTAAGTTGTCAAGTTTAGTATGGCTTAGCACACGAAATGGCTAAGTAATTCTGCGACTCAGCCAGGTTATTATTGATGACTTACCAGATATTTAGCTTCAACAACACACAGTTCGTGTTCAATCTGTTCAATAGCCTTCACCCCTTCAGCTAATTTGTCAGTCAGCTGTTGTTCGATGTTCGTTTTGGCTTGGAATACGAAACAGCTGAGTAGCGCTGCAATTTCAGCCGGGTTCTTGTCTGTGAATACGTTGCGGAATACCAGTTCGGAGATTATCAGCTCGTTGGTACCCATACCGCATGCTACTCTGCCTGTAAAATAACATAAAGGTTAAATTTACTTGTATACCTTGCACATT
This sequence comes from Hemithea aestivaria, assembly GCA_947507615.1. Classification (NCBI taxonomy): domain Eukaryota; kingdom Metazoa; phylum Arthropoda; class Insecta; order Lepidoptera; family Geometridae; genus Hemithea; species Hemithea aestivaria. Next base: position 7,889,506 of record OX382344.1, on the reverse strand, counting down.
CACGCACGTATCTTGGCCCAAATCGCGGCCTGAATCACGTGTGAACCATTCTTGGCTCCACATTTGTGTTCACAGTATAGCTTTCGCACGTTCGTAGACTTTTGTGGCGAACCAAAAACCAAGTAAAGCTGGTTAACGAGGCGCAAACTGGCGAAAAATAGCTAAGAAATCGAATAGGATTTGAAAATATATGTGGAATAATATCAATATCATGGTACTCTTCAGTAAGTAAAATTACAGAGCATCTAAGAGTAAACAACTCTTACATTTCGGGCCAATTAAAAATTAAAGGAATTTGAGAATTTTAGTAAAAAGTTGTCATAACGGTAAAGAGTCCCTTCCAGAAAAGGATGATACGGCCATGCCGCTATTTTTGCTCGACTTGGCAATTTCTTTCGCTAGACTTGCGAAGACCAATGTAGACTCATCTTAACCCTTTAAAAAATGGCGTGCACAATTGTAGACATAAGATATAATGAAAAAAAATGCATACCTTAATCTTAATACTAAGTAGAACGGGTCACATTTGTCCACATTAAGAAAAACTAGATTTTTCCGAAAAGTTGAAGATTAAATTTTTTTATAATCTCCTTACTATACTTTAGACACATGGAATTTACCAATTCCTTAGGATAAAAAAATAATTCAGGTCTGAAAGGGTTAAACAACATATGTACCTTTCAATATAACACTGTCATTGTCATCAATATAGTTCAGTTCCTTCAGCACCAACAATCTCCTCTGGTAGTCAGGATATAGAGCCAGGTTTTCAAAGGACAGCAGCCTCTTGTACTTGTCCCGCTTTCTTTCTGTCTGCTTCCGTTCGTAAACCACTGCAAACACTGATTTGAAGTTTGCTATGTCCGTTGATTTCTTTAACGTTTCCAGTTCACTCTGAAAAAAAAAAAAGAATGATACAAAATATATTTATATTACAAAAGTTCGCGTGGTAGCAAAAGTAGCTCCTAGGACACCTGCCAAGGAACTCTTTAAAGAGCTAAAGATTATGACTTTGCCAGCTCTGTACATGCTTAACGTTAGTATATCTGCCGTGCAGAGACTAAACCGCAGTAAAATGATTTGTACAATTTTATTGTCAACCTTATTACACACAAAATAAAGTATACATTATTTTTGACGTTTTACTTTTACTGCGGTTTAGTCTCTGCACGGCAGATATATGTCTATAAAAACATCAACACATATAGACGCCGTAATCAATCTCATGACATGGGCACAAGACATGGCAATGCATTAATATTACCACGACACCATCTAACAAAATCGAGCAAATGTACACGAGTAGTCGGTGTGAAAATCTGGAACGCCCTGCCAGAATTAATACGAGTCTCTCAGTCTCTAAATATATTTAAAAGAAAAGTTAAAACCTTCTTTGTTGACATGGCTCCCTACAGCATTGAGGAATTCATCCCAAGACTCTTATAATAATGATTATATATGAATTAAGACGATTTGTATACGCTTAGTATATACATATTAGACTGAAATTATGATTAATTTATTAATATTATTATCCATATACCTATATTTTTGTGTATAATAATTAATAATAATTCTGTTAAGTTATTATTCAATTGTATTTCTTTATATGACGTGTAATTTTTTATTATTACCAATAAACTGAACTAAAGATGAGATGTAAGCCCGCTCCAAACCATGGCCGTAGACTCTTATCAAGTCTTGCCATGAATTTTGCGTAAATATTCAGTGAATTCACACAAGAACGGCGCAAATCATTGCGCTAATGTCATTTACTGCGCCAAGCGTATGCTTGTCTCGAACATGGTGACTCTCTTTCCTACTCTGTTAGACGAGGCCGATGTGTTACGCGTAAGTTTTCAGTGTCATTCACTTGTCAAGCGGTTTTGTATCAAAATGTAGGCGCAATCCCTGCCATCATCATGTCTGTGTCAGTTATTCTACCGCCTGAGAAGACATGCCGCATGTCGCATGTGCAAACATTACTGTGCTTCGGTAGGAGGGCACTGTAGCTACTAAAATTACTGGGCTAAAGAGTCTTAAACATTTTATGACTCTTGTAAGAAGCGTTCGTGCAGTGCACCTAGAATTTCGCATCATTGTGTAATCCTAGGTAGCACTGTACAGATTATATAGGCAGCATTATCTCTTCTTACTTCTTTACATAAAAATACACCTTAATATGATAATTATTGAAATTTCCATTATCAGGTACTAATATTGACGCGTTTCGATATTTATTCGATGTCTCGATGATATCGACGTCAAAACATCGATGCCAAAACATCAATGTAAATACATCGATGTTTTCGAACTAAACATCGATGAATATCGACCATCCCTATATGATAGTACTAACCATACACCGTTTCATAGTGTCCAAGGACAGCAATATCTCCCCAGTGGTTATAGACAGCGACTGCGTCAAGCTGACTTGCTCCAGTGTACTCGCGCCAGTGCGCACCGCGTGAGACAGACGAGATAACTCTTGCACTGCGCTTGCGCATGACGACCCTACTGGCGCGTCTTTGAAAATTAATAGACTTACCATACACCGTTTCATAGTATCCAAGGAGTGCAATATCTCCCCAGTGGTTATAGACAGCGACTGCGTCAAGCTGACTTGTTCCAGTGCACTCGCGCCAGTGCGCACCGCGTGAGACAGACGAGATAACTCTTGCACTGCGCTTGCGCATGACGACCCTACTGGCGCGTCTTTGAAAATTAATAGACTTACCATACACCGTTTCATAGTATCCAAGGAGTGCAATATCTCCCCAGTGGTTATAGACAGCGACTGCGTCAAGCTGACTTGTTCCAGTGAACTCGCGCCAGTGCGCACCGCGTGAGACAGACGAGACAGCTCTTGTACTGCGCTTGCGCATGACGACCCTACTGGCGCGTCTTTGAACCTGGAAAATTTAAACTCACACTCAAAATTAATTTATTCCAATACGAATACTCTACCGCTCATTCGTTTAATATAACCTTTTAAAAAAACTTCTAAGGATATTTGGAAGTCATCGTTTTAGGAATTTTGAATATTTATTATTCAGCAATAACTAATTTAAATAGATTGGTATATTAACTTGACTTCGGGTTATAAACGTACACACAAAAAAAGTGTCTAAATCATAATAATTTATAAACATAATTTAATCGATTTTGAAAGGTTCCGAAAAATTGTAAACTATCAAACAAGGCAGTTTACAATTAATTTATGTTTACGTTTTTTTTTAAAAGGCAATAAGAACATAATTTATTGCCAAATTTTACTTAGGTTACAATTTGAAGTTACAGTTTGATTTGAAGTGTGGAATAACACACACATGGCATTCATCCTTATAGAAATTAGACGCACATTTCTTCATCAATTTAATTAATTTTTTACATAGGAAAACTCACCTCGGCATCTGTCTCTTATCCCAATCCTGAATGATAATCTTCTCATCAATCTTCAAGTTCATCTTAGTTATAGCATTAAAATGTTTAGGCGCAATACATATGATCGTATGGTCTAATGTGCTTTCATCCGTTCCTACGTAATCATACATTGCAGAGAAGCCGAGCATTCTGTACCAGTTGTCGTCTACATCGAAGTTGTATTTAGTTGTGTCTTTCTCAGCTGTGTTTAGTACTAGGACTTTGTATGGGGTTTGTCGGGGACCTGAAAGTGGGAAAATAGACTACATGGAGCTTTTTTACTGTTCAAGCAGCAACTCAGTTTTTATAATGTATGTAGATAGATAGATAACCCTTTATTGAAACACAAGAAAATGTACAAAAACAACTTAAAAACTAAAACAATACAAAAGCTGTGTGTTACAATTGGCGGTCTAATCGCTAATAGCGATCTCTTTCAGACAACCGTGCAGGGAGAGGAGAATAATTGAAATTCACATGGGTATGTAATCTATTTTTAATTCTAAGAATCTAAAACCCATGCGGAAAGTTTTTCTGTGTACTGGCAAAATATTCACAGGTTTTTTTTTAAATATATGTCAATGGCTTGACCTGGTTACATAAATATTTATATAATGTTATTATTATTATTCATTAGTGGATAATTAACGAATGTAGATTATATTAGAAAAAAATCATACGTTCAGTCTCAAACAAAACAAAATTTTAATAGTACTTTTTGAATGAGAATTTGACACTATGTGTGAGCATTGTTCGAGTGAAGCACGGGCTTTAGAATATCACAAAGAGAAATACTATTAAGCGAAAAAAAAACAGTATATCAATGTTTTTAAAACGAAATGAAATGAGATATATTTGTCATGAATTTCGGTACAATGTGATCTTAATACTACTTCCCTGTTCCGACAAAATTCTACCTATTGAAGGCATACAAATATTAACAAATATTAATGATACAGATATTTATGTCTAGATAAAATTTTACTACAATAACTTGTATTTTACTCACCAGTATTATTCAAATAAACACCCAGCTGGTTAATAAAAGGCCCCGACGACAGTATCAAAATCTTCCCCGGCGTCAATTCCTTAGCGACTTTCGACTGAGTCAGCAATATAGGCATTATATCATTCAAAACATCTATATAAGTGACAGCAGTGTCATAGAATGTTGCCAATGGGGTAAGATGTGAAGGGAGTGGGGTGCTACATTTCTCCGTGAATTCTTTCTCGGCTTCTAGTAGTTGTTTTCTGTAGTTATCGGCTTGTACTATTTGGTTGAACTCGCGGAATGAACGCTGCATCATGCCTTCTACAGATACTGTTTCGGCTCTGAAATTTATGAAAAAAATTGGTAGGCATATATTGCAGAGGCTGTTTAGGTAAGTACCAAACCTTTGCTAGTTGTCCTAACCAAGTAATAATTTGAGAGGAATAGCACGCGCGGGAGATACGAAAAAAGATAGAACGAAAATAGAATGCGTGAGAGACACGCAAGATGAAGAAAGAAAGACCGAGAGGAAAATGCGTACCGAACCACACACGGGGGACCAAGCATAGGAAAAAAAAAACCAAGCAATAATATGTAGGATTCCAATTTTTTCATGGGATTAGAATTCACACAGTAGCAAACGGGGGTTAGTAATTATTATTTATTACGTACTAGAGAGGGCGCACTTCATTGCGCCTAAAAAAAAAAGTGTGTGCGTGTAACCTTTACGCGCGATTGAAGTAAAACTTCTTTGGCGTTGACGACATATATCACTGAAATGATTAAATATTAACTTAAATAAATAAATATTATATTATAATTTAATTATATTTATTATTCATGTGCTTTACAAAGATTATTTAAATGTTATATTAATATTATTCATTCGAAACAGGTAATTGAATGTCATCATAATTTCTTACGTACGAAATTATAGGTTTGTGGTAACTATAATGTGAAACATAAATTTTACTCTCTAAATTTGCTACTTTTCTTGAAAATACAGCATCTATGGTTGTACCGAAACGCGTTGTTGAATGAAGTCGAGAAGTATTCATAGATAAATCAAATTTTTCTTCTAAAAAATCAATTAACGGCATTTGCCACTAGCTGGCGTATAAGTCAAGAAGCGTGTAGTATATTACATATACTTACAACCAATCAGAATTATTATTTTTAAATGGCGGAAACTACACAGACTATAGTAAGCGTTACTTCCGTCAGAAAAAAAAATCTGAGTTACTCCCTAGTCGCGCCTAAAGAAGTTTTCAACCAATCAGAATTATTATTTTTAAATGGCGGAAACTACACAGACTATAGTAAGCGTTACTTCCGTCAGAAAAAAAAATCTGAGTTACTCCCTAGTCGCGCCTAAAGAAGTTTTACTTCAATATCAGTGTTTCTTTATATTTTGATGTATTACACATATAAACTCCCCTCTTGAATCTTTCTATCTATTAAAAACAAAAAAATACATTTAAAAAAGAAACGCATCAAAATCCCTTGTGTATGTAATTTCAAAGATCTAAGCATACATAAGGACAGACACGCGGGGTGCGACTATGTTTTTATAATTTAGCGATATGTTATGTAACCTTATTTTGTCTTACCGCAATAAACTGAGTATCATAGCGTAAGTGAGTCGGAACTGCGAGGACAGTTTCTGCGGTATTCCCATCATCATGCCTTTGAGGGTCACCAGATCTGGCACTCCGTCTTTGCACAGGATTATCACTGTGCCTGTGTCATCCAAACCTGGAAATATATCACGATTTTATATATTTGTTGTAAATAATAATGTTTCCCAGTACAACGTTTCGGACGTTGGTGAAAAAGCTGTCAGCCTAAAGTGGAACTGGGCCGGACACATCTGCCGCATGTCTGACGAACTATGGGCCCAAACCACCACCCAATGGACACCACAAAGAGTCAGTTTTCAATAATTTATAATGGTCCAGTCACTAGACTGAGGCTGAATTTGACCCTATCTTACTAATATTATAAACGTGAAAGTTTGTAAGAATGGATGTCCGGTTGGATGTTTGTTACTCTTTCAGGCCTAAAAGGGTGGACCGATTGAGCTAAAATTTGGTATAAATATAGCTTAGAGCCTGGAATAACACATAGGCTACATAAGTACTGCGGGAAAACCGCTGGGCGCAGCTAGTTTTCAATAAATGCACTCGGAGACAGACCCTGATAAGTATCATCCATATCCTTTAAAACCCAAAAGGAGGTCAGCGTTTGACCTTTATGCCCTATAAAAGGGTAAGGAGGCCCGTATTTAAGAGCAACCATAACAAATTTAAAAGATTTTTTTTAAAACCAGTTTTTATTATAGTACCATCTAGCACCACAGTACTCGTCAAGACGAATCAAATGAGTCCCAACTCGATGGGGTTGCGTCGTTTAATTACGGAGTTCCTATTGCCACCTTCGAAATCCATCATCAGATCAGCTCGAGTCATAATAATATTGCATTGTCATCCGATTTATACATGCATGCCAAATTTCAGCTCAATCAGAAATCGGGAAGTAGTTCAAATTAAACTTGCAAGATTTGATTACAGACAGCCATAAGACAGGTAAATAAAAGTCAAGTCTTTAACAAAAGCTTGCAATAAAGACATATTTTTGTATCTATCAACTAAGTTATACCAACCTCGTCTCCCGGCACGGCCCGCCATCTGTATATACTCAGCGGGTGCCAAAGTCCTTCGTTGCAAGCCATCGAACTTGGTAATCTCGTCGAACACCACCGTCCGAGCCGGCATGTTCACTCCCATTGCGAATGTTTCCGTTGCGAATAGGATTTTCACCTAAATATATAACAAAATATAGAAAAAATAAAGCTAGTTAAATTACTAGAGTGTTGGAATCTTATGACTCTTAAATAAGAAGCGTTGGGGCAATTGTTGATAGTTGGTTAAGCCTTTGTGAAGTTGTTAAGCGAAGGAACAAATGATTAAATAAATAGTAATCAGACTTCAAAATCGCTTTAAATAAGCGAGGGCGGGATACTCGTTTTATCTTTTCGCCTTGACGCTACCGTGTTTCGGAAGGCACGCAAAACTGTGGGTCCCGGCTGTTTCCTATAAGATATGTAGGAGGCAGTCGTAAGGTCATGTTGCAGGCCCTGTAGTAATCTCGGCGACCTAAAACTGCAACATATAGGTTCGCCACACAACCTTTAAATTGTAATTTGACTTTGACAGTGTAAGTAGGGTAACCTGTTCTGTTGGAGTATAAACCCCAGTTATTTATTATATTTTAATTCATAACTTGAAAACCGCCGATTTCGATAAAATACGTTCAGTCGTCTTCGAGTAATAGGTGAACATAGATAAAAAATATTTCAATTAATTGTACTTACAAAGCCAGACTGGAACAAGATCTCAACAATTTCTTTGAGTAATGGAAGAATACCGCTGTGATGTATGCCGATGCCATTTTCTAACACCCTCTGCAGTCTTATCACCTGAAAAATTAGGACATCTCCTATATTCATCTAAATATATATAAAAGGAAAGAGTGACTGATTGACTGATCTATCAACGCACAGCCTAAACTGCTGGACGGATTTGGTTGAAATTTGTAACAGAGATAGGTTTTATTACGTAGACCTCCGCTAAGAAAGGATTTCGCTATGCGGGCAAAGCCGCGAGCATAAGCTAGTAATAATTATAAAATAAGTTAGTCTTCAAAGACTCATACAAGATCTCTCTCTCTCTCTTCTTGGTCATCCAAGATCTTGCGTGACGACGAAGCGGCAGTAGATGGTTGCAGACTAAACTTAGAAGGTGGGACAAAACTCTGCCTGGCTTCACTAAAACATCATGCTGGATAACGGTCATAATGACATTGGCTACACAGTTTTGTCCAATTGGTGGTAACTAGCCACAGCCAGCATACTACCAGTAAAAAACAACAAAATAATTCCTATTTGAATTAAAAGGGACTATTATTTATATTTTTAAAAGCGAATGTACTGATACTTTTTCACGCCTTTACAGATTTAGATAAAACTTGGTGCAGATATACTTAGTCCAAGTCTCGTGATAAGAAAGAAAGAAAAAGTTTTATTTACGACAAATTACAGCATTAAGGTACAATTTAAAACACCGTAACAATATGTAACATTTGCCGCAAAATGGCCCCAGCTCAGCATATGTAGGTTCAATAAAGAACCTACGCTGGTCTTCCGCTGGCACCAACGGCAGAACATAATAACAGACACAAGAGACGAGAGAGAGAGGGGACATAATAATATGATAGTTTTTATACCAATCTCGTGGGATGAATGCATCCCACGAGTTTTTTACCGTGGATAACAATCTTACTTGTGGCAGTCTTCGGTCAGGTTCCTTCAGTCTTTGCAAGCATCTTTGGAAGAATGATTTAATATGACTCTTCTCTTTGGCTGTCGTCAGATCTACCGACATGAGATTCTCAGCGTTTTGATCACATCTGTAAAGAAAATATCACAATGAAGAAGATATAGACTATTGGAACGAAGTTCCTTATCGCGCGTTGTGAATTGTGAAAGGGGACTAGACGGAAAAAATTCGTTGTCAACACTTGTTGCTAGCCACTCAAACGTCCCGACCGCTATAGCGGCCCGAAAAAGAGTTAAACGTTACAGCCGCTAGAGCGGTCTTATGGCTCCACTTCATTATCGCCGATGCTCGTTATTCGTGTGTCCGTCTATATACGGCACGTACATCGTGCAAGCATCCACATTATCGGCGGTATACGTGAGGGCATCACTTTCTTGATCGTCCACCGTACAAGATGGACGTGGAGTGTGTTGCTGCTGCGACAATTTATTTAATAGCGGCCCGGACGGTATACAACCACTATGTAAATGTGGTTCAACGAAAAGTTGTAATAAGAAATGGAGAAAAAGAAGATGATGGTGTTTGATGTATCTATAGAAAATAAGTTTAGCGATTTGTGTAACTTAAATACATAACCTATTTATGATGTAGGTATCTATAATCTATAGAAAATCTCTTCATTTGACCACCCACTAGCATTAGCCATTTAAAGTACGTGCTGAATAGCTATATTTAAATAAAATTATAACATACACACGAGTGCAACGCTGCACTGTCCGCCGGCAAATAAATGATCGGCGATAATGTGGGCACCTCAACGCATCCACCCGCAGATTCCCTTTGATACGTGCTCGAAAAACCGAAAATTTACGGATCAGAGGCGGACATAGACGGACCCCGGCGGATAGAGCCGAATATGCCCTCTTCATTATCGTATCCGCGTGTATTCGTCTGTATCCGGCGATAATGAAGAGGGGCCATTAGAGACTTTTTGACGTGTCTATCTGTCTGTGTGTGTGGAGGGGGAAGGGGAAGGGGAGGGGGAGGGGGAGGGGAAGAGGAAGGGGAGGGAAGGGGGGGGGGGTGGGGGGAAGGTGGGAGGGGGGGAGGGGGGGGGGGTTGAAGGGGAGAATAGGAGGAATGAGGGTGATGGGGGATGTGAGGGGAGGGGAATGAGGGATGGGGGAGGGGGATGGGGGGATTTAACTAGTAGAATACAACGCACTATGATAAATTTAAAATTCAAGATGGCCGCCACCAAAAAACCGCTAATTACATATTTTGAAAGCGCTGCGTTGGGGCTTTTTTTTTTTTAATTTTAATTTAATTCACTTGTTGCTATAGTAAGCTAGCTGTGCGGCGTGCGCATGTTTCTCTGTCTGTCTCTCTCTCTCTCTCTTATAGAAAGCAAGCCAGATATTTTCATTTCTATTTCGCATTGAACAGTGTGGTGTCGCGACGATTATTTTTGTTGAGTGTATACAGGTTTTTTGTAAATAATAAATCGTGGGAACTTCGTTCCATTCGGGTGTCCCTTGACACCTCTCAAGTTTTTTTTTAAATGTAAATTAACACTACTGACAATAACTCAAACTCAAAATTCATTTATTCAAATAGGCTACAATGGAGCACTTTTGCAAGTCAATTTTACATTTTATTTTAATATTCTACCGCTCATTCGCAAGTCGCAAGGCACCTCTATGAGAAGATAACTAAGTACTAGTTCCTCTGACATAAAAATTACTTCTATTTTTGGAGATAAAGTTTATGAGTGTGCGTACACGGCCATGATTAACGTCAAGATTTACACACATTTTTCTTTTCTGAAAAGTTTCCCACCAAAATTCTATCCATATCTCGCGGAAAAAACCCTAACAAAAATGGGTTTTAAACAATCACGTTAAACATTACAAGTTTAGGTATACGGTCTTGTGACCGGAACTCCAGTACCCGATTCAAGACAAACTTACCGATTCCTTGACAAGGTGAAAGCTACTACGGGAAGTTTGTCCTTTTGTTTCAAATGGTCGATGAAGGCGACCCACATGGTTTGTTCCGCTTTAGGATTCATGAACGTTTTACCTCCTGAAAAAGATATTTATTAGAGATCGCTATCAGCGATAAGACCGCCAATTGTAACACCTGTTTCCAATGTGTAATATTAATTAAACATAATATATACATATACATAATATATATATACGCGAACGCTTGATTAGTCTTCTATAAAAAAAAAAAAAATAAAAAAAAAAACATAATATATATTTGACATAATATATTTTTCCTATAATTACATTATTAAATATTAATAGGTATTTGTGGTGTAAAATAAGGAGTTTTCCAAGTTATTCTATTAGTCATGTGCTATTTTATTAGTTGCTGAAATAGTTGTCCGTCTGCTAAGAATAGAAAACTCTTTATTGAAATATATATTTCGTACTTCAAAGCACCTTAATCTGTGCTCTAAAGAATAGAATAGAATAAAATAGAAAATTCTATACTGAAACAGCACAAAACATACACGAAAACTTAACAAAACACAATTTCGTAACTCAAAGCGCCTCGGAATGTGACAATGTATTTACCTTTAGGTCCAAAGTTCTTCTTAAAGTCGTTTTCTCTTGACTTCTTGGCGTCCGCTGCTTCATTGTAACCCCTCAGTTGGAAGTTGCCCTCCTGGTCTATTACTCGGAACCTTTCATGCTTTGATTTACCACCAGTGCCTGTAAACAGGAAATAAATAATCATTTTTATATAAGATTTTATTTCAATAAAACAATTCAACTTGCACTTATACACATGTACCATGTGTATAATATGTAACTTATAGAGAGATACAATTTTACGTGACTTTCCAAACACGGTAGCTACATTATGTAGCTATATTATAAATTTATTATCTGTACTATAATAGTACAGATAAAAAATTTGCCACACACTGATATTTGAACAATATAGAATAGGTCATGTGTAAGTCCAGATCTAATGATCTCTGGGTCACACAGACAATATGTAAGCTATCTAAAGGTACATATAAAACAAAAACTATAATATTCTAGCATAAAATATAGAAACGGCCAAAAATCATGAATATTATTTCAGTGAGACTCACAGAATATATAATATAATAAAGAGATTTTTTTTCGGTACAGCTGCACTTAACATTACTTGTCTTACTGTTCACAATATAAGTATACACAAATATAATACTAGTTGAGCCAGCAAACTTCGTGCCGCCTATCAATTTTTCTCACCGTATTAACCTTTACCCTGGATTTCCACGAATATTTCAAGACTAAAATTAACCAAATCGGTCCAGCTATTCTCGAGTTTTAGAGAGACTAACAGAATTGCAATTCATTTTCGGGTTAAAGATCATTTATTTTCTCAAAAGAATTTTATATAGATATTATACCAGTGTAAAGGTAATGACACAGCGGCACGGGTCGTTTAGGCGTGGACACGACGTAAACCTTCCGTTTCTTAGTGCGTCCGACCCAGTCTGCGAACTGTAATGTTGAGTACAGTTGCACTTAACATTACTATCTTAATGTTTACCTGTGTACAGATAATGACACAGCGGCACGGGTCGTTTAGGCGTGGACACGACGTAAACCTTCCGTTTCTTAGTGCGTCCGACCCAGTCTGCGAACTGCAGAGTGTTCGGTACAGTTGCACTTAACATTACTATGGTCACGTGGGCCGGTAGCAAGATTAGTACTTCTTCCCATACGTAGCCGCGCTGGAAAACAAATTATATTATTGATTTGTAAATTAAAAATACAGTATAAGCATTAAGCATATCCTCCTGACACACAGTGTTTAACTAGTTTAGGAGCCTCTGGATTTAATAAAGATTATGTACATGCTATGTCAAATAAATAAACGTTATTATTATATTGTTGAAGGTGGAAGATTTTAACAAAACTTTTTTTTCATTACAATAAGTTATAAGGAGTGAAAAGACGAGTAAATCTCGTGGCTGATGGTTATCACGACTGCTCATAGCAGACACATTACCCAGTATTTTAACTTACAAAATTCTGCGCGGCACTTCACTTGCCTGTTACTGTCACAGTGCATCGCGTCATGCCCAGTTATTTCGCTGGTAACATTGCCCTTTACTCCGGAACACATAAAATGTTATCAAGCCAGGGAGGGATTTATCCCGCTTTCTAGGTTTAGTCTGCTATCATTTTCGACCGCATCGGCGCTTAACATCAGGCGAGATCATGCGCAAAGGCTAACCTACTGTTATGTATTTATTTGGTTGGGTATCTGTATTTAGTTTATATTTATTTCTTACTACCCTCACTTTACACTTTTTTTTTTTTTTTATGTGATGAAGTAGAAGACGAGCAAGACGCTCTCCTGATGTTAAGAGATAACGGCTGCCCATAATCAGTACAGTGTTACCTAGGATTTCACAATTATGTGAAATTCTAGGAGCACTGCACCAACGCTTCTTACTCAAGAGTCATGAGATGTTAAGACTCTTTAGCCCAGTAATTTCACTAGCTACAGTGCCCTCCTACCGGAGCACAGTGATGTTTGCACATCACTGCTCAGGCGGTAGAATAACTGGCACTGTTGGGGTACCCACCTAGACGACCTCCTGCAAAGGAAGTCTACCCCCGGTACTTGCTGTATACATGCAACAATACAATGGTTTCTTAAAACATTCTTTATTACAAGCTTTTATTTACTTTCACTTGTCTGTTGTCTGTCTGTCTGTAATCAAATCTTGCAACATAAATTTGACCCACTTCCCGGTGTCCGATTGAGTTGAAATTTTGCATGCATAAATCGGATGACAATGCAATATTATTATGACATGGAGCTGATCTGATGATGGAGCTGGGAGGTGGTCATAGGAACTCCGTAATAAAACGACGTAACCCCATCGAGTTTGGGCTCATTTGATTCGTCTTGACGAGTACTTTATGGTAATAATAATAAAAGCTTGTTTTCAAAAAGTTTTTTTAAAATTTCACTTGTTTAATAACATAACACCTACAAAAATGTCGATATTATTCAACATACCTCAGCATTATTAATATAATGCACTTCATCAAATATAACAAACTCCAAGTCTCTAGTGACGTCAGAGCCACAGTACAACATGGACCGTAGGATCTCCGTAGTCATTACAAGGCATGGCGCGGCCGCATTGATTTGTAAGTCACCGGTCAAGAGACCGACTTCACCGAATAGCTTGTTGAAATCATTGTACTTTTGGTTCGAGAGAGCTTTGATTGGAGATGTGTAGATTGCCCTGAAAAATAATTATACGTTTTATTTATACAACGAAGTAAGAAGACGAGCAAGACGCTTTCCCATAACGCTGCCTATAATTAGGACAGTGCTACCCAATATTTTACAAAGGTTCTGGATGCACTGCGCCAACGCTTCTTACTTGAGAGTAATAAAATATTAAGACTCTTCAGCTCAGTAATTTCTCTAGCTTCAGTGCCCTCCTACTGGCACAGCCATGCTTGCACATCACTGCTCAGGCGGTAGAATTACTGGCACTGTTGGGGTACCCACCTAGTCGACCTCCTAAGCAAAGGAAGTCTACCCCTGGTAAAATAACAACAGACTGAAATGAGTTTGTAGCGTCCGTAGCCCAGCTCGTAGGACTGGCTTGTGATCTAGATGCCCTGGATTCAAATATCAGTGTAGCAAAAGCTTTCACCTGGACGCTACTATGTTTCGGAAGGCACGTAAAACTGTGGATCCCGGCTGTTTCCTATAAAATATGTAGGAGACAGTGACGTCAGGTCATGTTGCAGGCCCTGTAGTAATTTCGGCGACCTGAAACTGCAATATATATGTTGGCTACACAACCAATAAATTGTGATATGACTCTCACAGTGCTGCCCCCGTTATCATAATCACAGTAAGTCGAAAAACTGTGATGGTGAGAAATTGACCTTCAGTGAAATAAATAAGTTTCATTTTCCATCATCACAGTTTTTCGACTTACTGTAATAATAACAACGGGAGCAGAGTGTAAGTTTATTATTATGTAAAGGGAGCCTTTACACAGTTTAATGGTATACTAAATAATAATAATTCATAACAGACTGACAGATAATATTACCTTGTACAATTTCTTCTTGACATGGCTATGGCGTACTCTGCTACGACAGTTTTACCGGCCGATGTATGTGCTGCCACAAATACGTGATGGCCTTCTTCTAGTTTTAAAATTGCCTGAAAAATTAATTGAAAATATACAAAGAATCTCTAGTCACCACGATTTCATGTTCTTAAGCAATGTTGTGGCCTAAGACGCCTGCTGACTAAATCTAATAGATGATAGCAGTCTAAATATCAAGTCGGAAGAGTTATTATTACCAATGGCGACACGGTTTTTCAGTGGGTGGTAACTAGTCATCATCATCACTGGCCTCTTACATTTATGAAAGATGATTCAAGCAGCGTCCGTAATTTTGGTTCGGCACTTCCGTGAGTGGCTAGTAAGGCCGATGCGGGAGCGACATCGTCGACCGCAGAGTATGCAGACGAATTGTGTTCCTGGTGAAGCTGGAGGATTCTATCTTTAACTAGTCATGGTATAGTATAAAATTAGACTTATCGAATATCTATTTCTGTACCTAACTTCAAGTCTATTTTTTAGAGCTTTGAGCACTGAGTTTATAGATCAGTCAGCCACACAATACAATACTCTTTATTGGGACAAAAATTAACAAAACAGACTTAAAACTAAATAATAAATAAATAAATATTTCAGGACGTTTCACACAGCGCCACCTAACCCCAAACTAAGCAACTTAATGCAAACAAATAAAAGTACTTATATTAAGGTCCACAATAGGCGGTCTTATCGATTAGAGCGATCTCTTCCTGGCAACCTGCTTTGCATGGAGAGTTGTAAATTAAAGAGTAGGGACACAAAAAAAAACTGCTTAAGTAAGAGAACATAATATTTATATGGTGACCACACATACCTGTTTCTGAAAATTATCCAACTCAAACGGATAAGTATGAGCCATGTTTCTAATCTTCTCTCTAAACTCTGGCACTGGTTGCGACACATCTATCATTTCGGCCCATTCAGTCTGAGTCACACCTAGCTTCACATTTGAACTTGTGATATTCAATATAGGTAATTCTGGTAGTTCTACTGGAGGCCTAATTATAGTTGCTTCTAGGAAATTGTCATTGTCCGTGTCAGTCTCTGTTTCAACCTTTTTAACTTGTTTTGGTGGCTTCTTTTTAATTTCTTCATCTGTTTTCCAAAGATCTGCAAATAAAGGTTACTAGTTATGTTAAACTACTAGCCGTGCCCAATGGTTTTACCTGCTAAGTTACCACCAAAGATGACCAACAGTGACTGGCTACACCTTTAGCCGGCTAAACCTAAGATTAGCCAGATAATCCTAGGTTTAACCACAACTCAGGCTTTAGACACAACATACACAAATCATTAACTCAATTGGTACAACCATTTAAGTGTAAAGAGATAACAAATACTAATATGGTTGCGTGCAAGTTTGCGTGTATTTATGCTATCACGCACGCACACGCGCAAGCACTCACACACGCACGCACGCACACATGCACACGCACGCACGCACACATGCACACGCACGCCTGCACATAATATGTATATATGCACGGCGCACGTACGCAGTCACGCACACACCGACAAAGAGCTCCAGTCAGGTAGTAATATTATAAAATGCTCTAATACAAAGTAAATAATTACCTACTAAATGTGCACTATTCTCCACCACCTCTTCCAAATTAATTTTAATGTCAATATCAACATCCTCTGTGCTCTTCTGTTCTTTCTCCTGTGCCTCCTTGTTATCTTCTGTGAGGAGTGTATACCCATCACTGGCAAATATGACACTTTGCTTACAACCAGGTGCTGTTGTGAGAATATCTGGACATGAAAAGTACCTAATGAATTAATAGCACCAAAAATAACTATGATTAAAAATATGTACTTATGTCTCCATATATGTATATATATTTATAACCACCGTCGCTCGATTTTATGTATTTCCTTTCCCTGCTTGGTTGTCTGGAAGTGATCGCTATTAGCGATAAGACCACCAATAATTGTAACACTTCTTTCTGTGTAATCTTAGTTCTAAGTTTATATTGTTGTATTTGTGTGAACAATAAAGAGTTTTCTATTCTATTCTAATAACTCGAAACTCAAATGCATTTATTCAAATAGGAGCACAAATGGAGCATTCTTGCAAGTAAATGATCGCTGATTACATATTATTCTACTTTAGGACTACTGCCCATTTAGAAAGTACTTTCATGAGACTTAAAAGAGGAAAGGACTATCGTTTTTTATGCATGTTTCAAGGATTACTTGGAGGCATATGTATATCAAACTAATTTAAACATTTAATTAGTTTCAATACATTCACAGGTGATCCCATAAAATTGTATCGAAATCAATTGATCAGTTTATATGTTGTGAATTTAAGTAATGCACACTACTGGTAGATAATATAGTTACAACCTGGTGTGTTGCAAATAAAATGTACAAAAGTTATGTAGGCAGATTTTTTCTATGCAAGGTAGTGTGGACTGCCATAGTTTGCACCTTAAATATTCTTACCTTCTCCCAAAAACTTCCCCGGCTCATCATTCTCCAAGTCCAGGGTTACGTCAGCTTGTTGAGCTGCTGCATCGAGGATCTTCTGCAGTTCCTCTTCGAACCCCGCTGGCATGAAGGGGCTCTGAGTTGTAGTGCCTCTGGTGGCCAAACTAGGAGGCAGTGGGGCCCGGGACATTGAGAGACTGTCCTCTTCATCTTCTTTTGGTAAGGGGACTTCTTCTACTCCTGTTATTTCACCAGTGATCGGGTCTCGCACTACCTATAACATGTTGTTACACTTACTTATACTTTGTTCCAAAAACAAAGATAATTTTTGCGGGGTTCGAAGGTTATATATCTTTGAAAATAGCATAGATATATTCACAAAAACTGTAATATCCAATATATCTTATGATATATATCAGATATATTATGAAAAATATCCAATATATATTCAATTTATTAAGATATTGATCCTTTGATCCCTGCAAATAAGCTAAAAAATTATCTTTGTTTTTGAAACGTAGGTTATATGCATTATGGATAATGTTTGTATAATTATTTTTTTGATTAGTTTCATTGTTTTTCCTTCAATAAAATCACACTAATTTTATAAATTCGAAAGTTTGTGAGTGTGTGTGAATGTATGTTACTTCTTCACGCCTAAACGGGTGAACTGATTGAGCTGAAATTTGGTATAGAGATAGCTTAAACCCTGGAATAACACATATGCTACAGTACAGCGGGTAAAACCACTGGGCGCAGCTATTAATACATAATATGAATAAAAGGAATAATTGCTGGAGAAAATTGAAGCAAGCTTTATAAGGCTATGGAAACTAACTATAGGGTTTTATAGGTATTCTTCATAACTAATCTAATCTAGTATTGTCACCATAAATATCTTTTAAGCTGAGCTGAGTCTATCCCATTTGACAATAGAATTGTTAAAATTGTATGCTTTTTTTTTCATGTGTATCTTTTTTCGGTTTTTCTAATGTCAATAAATTACTTTTTCATTTCATTTCATTTAAGCTACTCTAATCTTTTCTTCTGCGAGTCAAACAGTACAAATTTCAGAACTGTATTTTCAAGGAAGTTAGGTAGAGACAAAGACTTGTGATGCTTGTTAAGAGGTTTAAGTATATCTTGAATGAATAAGTTTAAGGGGGAATATTGCGAATTTACCTCTAAAGTAGTGTCCGCCGCAAAATCATCATCGTCTATTAAAAACAATGAATCGACGTTGCTCTCCCGATGCCAATGACCCTGAGACCTTTCCCAACGGTGGATAGACAGGCGTTCCGGCTTCAGCAAGTAGTCTTTTACCCGTTCACCAAGATCTTCTAACACCGGTGGCAACTAAACATATTGGAAGTGAATAACATAAATATTGCAAGTTTTTTCACCAGTTTAACGTATAAGTTTTACCTTGAAATCACCAAATTCTACAGTTTCTTGAGACATCACTGTTAATTCATAGAAGTTTTCTTAAATTCTTATAATAAATAGGTATGAATTAAAATAAATTGCAAAATAATAAATATTGTGAAAGTGAGGTTATTTCTATTTTGACTTATGATGATTTGAGCTTTTGACATTTGACACATTTTTTTTTTCTCTTCAACTCCACAGGAGTACGGCACCACAGGATTAGTGCATTTGCCAAAAAATTTGACACATTCAAATTCAAACTTTTGACATTTAACTTTTTTTATATAACGCAGATAATCGTGAACGGGATATGTATGGTCTCACACTTACGTGTTTTTGCCAATGTCACGTTCGTTTTTAAAAACTATTGAATATTAAATTTTTATGTAAGGCTAAAGTAGTACAGGATTGGCACAGGACAAGGTTGAGTGGGATAACACGAGAGAGGCCTATGCCTAGTAATAGGATGTAGAGGACTGTGGATGATGATGATGAAGTAGTAAACGAGTCCCACTAGCAAAAGCTCTAATCGGATGTGGCATAGTACACACATTTCATAAGTTTTTCATCTACTTACGAGTTCGTATTAGTGTTCGGTTGTAAACTGATTAATTGTTATACCTTTGTTATCATTGCAGGTGTTTTTCTATCGTCATAAACATAATGTTACTACGTTGTCATAAATATATCAACCTAAATACTTAAGCGTAGTGTTAGCATAATTTATTTTTAATTACCTACTACATTAGGTAAACATTGGAAAAACCGAGTTAAGGATGAGGGTTAATGGAATCTGAGGATAGGTTTTGGTTAATTACTAGACCTCGTATGTAACTTAAGTAGGTAATCCACAATATCACACTTCACACTTATATTATTATAAATGCAAAAGTTTGTTACTTCTTCTCGCCTAAATGGGTGGACCGATTGAACTGAATTTTAGTATCCTAGAGATAACTTAGACCCTGGAATAAGTAACACAAAGTCTACAGTACAGCGGGTTTTAACCACTGTACTGTAGCTAGATAGGTGTAGCTAGTAGTACCGCTGGGAACAGCTAGTTAAATGTACTAACCCTAATATGAGCTATGAAGTATTGCTTTTTGCATTTTTGTCTAAAAACATGTTAAACTCTTGATACATACATATTGTAATCCATTTTATAGTCGTGATTTTCTAAGCTCTAATAATTATTTGCAAACTTTTGTTTCTAAAATCAACACGTCTGGCACTTGCGATACTTAGGAACGTTTAGGACCACGTATAGGACCCCGGCGTAGGGTGACGGTGCCTAACGCAGGACGTAGGTATCTCTATCCCTCCATCATTCGTGGTCCTCATATCCGAGGGTCGTGACCTTCTCCGTCCACGTCTTCCCGTACCTCTTTATGGGAATGATATAGATAAAACCCTTTACAAAGCTCGATTTCATTTAAACATTACTGAACCAAGTCTGGTGAAACTTCCGCTTGTATAGAGTGACCAGAAATGGTTAATAGTTTTGGATCAAATCAATGACAAACTATAACATTACACTTCGGAAATTGGTTTTATGGTTTAGGAGCTATAAAGAGTTGTAACAGATAAATATCTTACAATTCCAATAACATATTATAATGCTTTAAGTCGATTTAAAATGTTAACTAAATAATAAACATTTCTCAGTACAAGCTATGTTAAGAATTCCTCGAAGCACGCCAATCGGACGTCATGTCAAGTACAAGCACAACAAAACACGACAAAAAGCTACGTTTCATTAACTTTTTATCATAAGCCTTTATTGGCAACGCAGGATATGTGAGTCAGTATAACTTGGCGGTCAAGGCCTTCATATCCCTCCTACCTTAGAGTGGATCTCGGCATACGAGAAACTGAGCAGTTCTTACCTCTAGTTGGCTCTACAACGCCGCACCGCGCCGGATCTAGATAATGCGCGATTTATTTTAAATCTTTTATACAATTATAATTTTTTCTAACTTAACAATGGCTAATTATAAATTGTTTTCGAGTGTTATGCTTCTGTGCCTATTGAATTTCGTGTTGGAGGTTACTGACGGACTCTCTTTGGTAGGTTTTCTTTAATTTTTTACGCAAAATTTATTATTAACATGGCAATTTTTATGTTAATTAAAAATCTTGTATTTTATATTATGCCAGCCCTTTTACCTAAGTATACCTATGCAAATTTTCTATATGTATGAATTTTCTATATTATTATTTTTCGTCCAAGGGAAAAGTTATGTAAAAAATAATTATTTGTGGTAGTTGCGGTATAAAAGTTGGAATAAGTAAAATCTTACTAATATTATAACGTGAAAGTTTGTAAGAATGGATGTCTGGATATCAGGATGTTTGTTACACTTTCACGCCTAAACGGGTGGACCGATTGAGCTGAAATTGGGTATAAAGATAGCTTAGATCCTGAAATAACACATAGGCTATAGTAGAACGGGTAAAACGGGTAAATTACATAGGTATATAAGTAGAAAGTGAGTTTTTAATATAATAATAAAAAAACGATTGTGTCCTTGTTGTCACTATAAATAAGCAAAGAATAGATACTATTACTCTATAAGTATTTAACTGTTATAATCGTACTCTCGAAAATAGAGTTAACGCGCACGTTAGGTGTTGTATTTTTATGATTTTCCCGCAACGTGAAAAAAGGACAGCTGTTAAATTTTTAAACGGTTTTTAAAAAGTAAAAAAAATATTACATAATACGTTTTTACGAGAGCTTGTACCTACTGAGCATACCTAATATTACTATCATTAAAATATATAAGAGTTTTTACAATCTTTCATCAACTTTCACCTGTCTGTTGTCTGTCTGTCTGTAATCAAATCTTGCAAGTTTAATTTGATACACCTTCCGGTTTCCAATTGAGCTGAAATTTTGACTGCGCGTGTAAATCGGATGACAATGCAACATTTTTATGACATCGAGCTGATCTAATGATTGAGCTGGAACGTGGCTATAGGAACTCTAATAAAACAACGCAACACCATCAAGTTTGGGCTCATTTGATTCGTCTTAAAGAGTACTTTATGATGCAAGATGGTATAATAACAATAAAAGCTTGTTTTTAAAAAGTTTTTTTTTTTAATTTCACTTTTACTTATTTATTATGAGACTACAATAATTATTTGTATCTCAATCAGGGTAACTAACGCAGTGCAGAGTTGCGTAGTCCTCAGTTTCTAAAAAAATATTGATAACTGTGAAGCCAAAGCGTAGCTCAAAGCAACTTGTAATTTAAGTAACGTGACGAGGCACACCACCGAAATTTTCCTATCTAAAAAGCTTACAAGAATTTTCGAAAAAAAGTGTTCACATAGGTATATTTGAGGTAGGTAGGTATTTAAATAAAGTCTACCTATAATAGTAATTTAACTCTGACATTGTAATTAACATGTTCTGATGAATAAACGCCAATTATTATTTTTAAAAGTCCAGTTATTAGCAAAAATATATATCAATATATAACATAGCATGTAGGTAAGGTAAGATACTAAAAAGATAACAAAAAGAAAAACAATATAATAAAAAGATAACTGAGTGGAAGATATTTTACATATTTATTATACCCACAAAATATATTACGAAATAAAGTGGTTAGTCGTGTTTTTGTTAAATAAAATCCTTCTGGGATTTTCGATAAAAACTGTTCTTTATGGAATTTCCAACCACAATAAAATGTTTGGTGATGCTTTTTATTCTAGTTTTTATTGTATAATATTATTTTTGCATAATCGTATCAACCTCATTCAACATCACTAAGATGACTAATGTCTTGATGAAAGTTGAATAGAAAGAAAGAGCATATGTATATAAGAGCATATGTAAAGGAGTCTATTCAACGAAGCTCCTTCTTTCCAAAATGTTTCTTTACCGATAACTAACCAGCTTGAGTTACTAGAAGTTACTCTCACGTCTGACCTTAATTTTGGGAGTTACATCGAATCTAAGGCTCAATTGGCTGCCAGGAAGCTGGGTATTTTGGCAAAGGTGAGGCAATACTTCACGCCGGGACAGCTGTTAACGCATCCCATACATTGCACAAAAGTACAATGTATGGGATGACAGTTTGACTTGACAGCAAGACCAGTCTACGAAACGTCTGTGCTAGAGGGGAGCTCAGCATGTGTAGGCGTATCCTGGGCTGCTCTTCCGCTAATGCCTTATTGCAATGAATTGAATGGATATTATGCCTAGATACTTTGCGAAAACTCTCCCAGCTATATAGAGCAAATCAAGGGTACGAACTGATTAGTATACCAGCTGTGTCTAGTGGTTTTGCCCTCTAAAAGTAGCCTTTGTGTATTCCAGAGTCTATAGTCTAACCATAAATCAGTAGTCACATCCATACTTTAACAATCTTTAAAATTAGTAGAGAGTTGGATTGAAAAAAATCTATGATCTAATTATTGTTGATCAACGAGTACCTATGTATGTGCTGCATCTTTTAATAACACCTAATTAGGTATATCTATGTATGTATATCCTATGTAAATAATATACCTATGTAAATTTAAAATGATTAGGTACATATTTAAAATAATAGCTACATACCTACTTCATAATGCATGGTTGCTGCAGTTATTATAAAATACTGTAGTTCCTGGCCTTTGTTATTTACTTTCTGATTTTATCAAAATAATTATTTTGCTCCATTGCTAAGACCTTTACTTTACAGTTTTGTTAATGATGTAGGAACTCATTTTATCATTATCTGTCGGAAAACCACCTAGAAGTATTCTATACAGTGTTTACCAGTCTATAGTTATACTATATTCTTAAATAAGCAGTGCAGTCCAAATCCAGATCGGCGGTTTCATGCGCCGTAGCCTATACGTAGGCTTTACATATATTACCAATTTTAATTCAAACTGAGGACATTTTTTAAAATATTATCTAGAGCTATCTAAACATTTCCAATAAAAATAAGAGTTGTTCCCAGTTCTCCGATTGGTAGGAGAGGTGGGAATACTTTTTCAAATATTTTTTGAAATGGTTCCGATTGAACATGACATGTACAATATAATAATTCTACGTATCAAAATTCGTCATATTATTATGCGTCGTACGAGAGAGTCACACGCAAGGAGAGCGATAAACCCTGTCCATTACAGTGGCACAACCAGGTAGGTAGTATTACTACATTATCTAGGATACAAATACGACAAATTATCTAACTTAATGTCGTGACGTGACTGCACCGACTTGTCCCCAATTCTGGAGACGTCGGTAACGAGCAATTACTTGGTCACACATTATGAAACGAAGACAAGCAAATGGTCATTAGTATTTGGAATAACAATTAAGAAATTGGGTAATCAGTACAAAATGTGAACAAATGCAGATATGCTTTTGATTTTCTGTAAGTCATATATAAGTGTAAGTTCTGACCCTGTAGATAAACCAGAATATAATGTAGCCTAGGTACGCGTTCTTATTTACTTCCAGCTACAAACAGAAATTCATCGCAATCGGTTCCGTGGATTTTGCCTGAAAGAGCAACAAAATTAAACAAGTAGGTACATAGGTAGGTACAAAGTATCGCATAATAGAATATTAGGATAGGTGAGTCTTTGACACATTTTTGAGAAATTGCTTTTTGCCTCTCCTGAACACAAAAGTAGAATGTATGGGATGACAATACTGCAAGAGATTACTGCAAGAGCCTGTGCGCCATGCTAGAGGGGTTGAAAGTATAAGGATACGATATATCAAATAATTGAAGTTGCATTTGATTTTGTATTAGAGAGGTAGTTTTTCATTCGTTTAGATTCCTATTTATGAAAATTTCAATAAGCCAGCTAAACGAAATTTTCTCAAATATTTACTGTAAAAGACATCAACGGGATCGCTATATATACTCGCTAACTACAAATAAATTAATAGTATAGACCCTGATGTCTATTCAGTATGGGAGAGTCCTACATAACGCTGTTGGTCTATATTCTGTGTGCACTTAATTTGTCGTCTGATGGCAAAACAATATATAAACAGTCATAATACCTACCATACCATCGTAAGCTCGATCGGTCAGTTGTGTCACGGCCAGGCTAAATAGGTATATATACTTTATTATTATATACGGAGTTGAATGGACGATGCATTAAAATCATGGTTAATGGACCACACAATTTCATTATTAAGGTGGACAGCGTGTGAAATAAATAAAAGTGATGCACGCCAGTTAATACGTTAATAGGTACCTGGTACCTATTCCCAATCAGTGTGGATCATTTTTCTTTGTAAATAAGATGTGGACGCGAAATGAATTGGTTACATCTTTTTTTTTTCTCGTAGTAAATTTGTTTAAAAAAAGAAGAATTTTCTTTATTTGCGATAAAATAATAAAACACGCAATCTAAGCTACTACTTACAGCTAGGCAAAATAACTTAGAGAAAAAAGTATTGGATGGTAATAAATAAGTTACGTACGATATGTTTAATGTGGATATTTTCTCTATGCGTTTAATTTATTTTGAATGTATGAGGGTGATTCCTGAGAGTCAAAATTTTACGTGTCTGGGGGAATAAACTACCCGTAACATAAAAATTCTACCCAAAGGTATTTTTTTCCTGTTAGTCTAAGGTTCAATCTACTTAATGCATGATAGACATCAGGTTATATTTAGCTGCAAGTATCTAAAAAAAAATGTAAAAGCCCTGAAATTTGATTACCGTGGGCTGTCCCTTACACATTTTCGGAACAAAATATATTTTTTACACTAATTTATAAAAGGAATTTAATTAATTCCTGTGATCAAAGCTGTAAAGGGTGAACTGTTATATGATCAAAAAAATACGCGAAGGCTGTACTCAGCGTAGTTATAGAAAAAATAACTAATTTAGGTTTGTCCCCGGACAAAAAGTGATTCCCATGGCGCGCGACATAACTACCCACATTTCACAAACCACAATACTTAGAAGCTTGTACGCACGCTATTGGCTAACTTCGATTGCGCTCTAAACATAGTGAAGAGAGGCTCCTCCTCTCGTTGTTATAAACTGGATTTACGAAGGTGAGAAATTGATTACCGTGGTTTTGGTTCACTAGATAATTGATTACCTTTTCCATGTTTAAAAATATTTTTTTATCCATTACGGTTTTTTGACTAGGGTGTGCAGTTAGGAAAAGGGTATTGTTTATCATATATTTTATTAATTTTGGTCTATAATTATGGTATTTAAAAATATTGACAAAAAACTATACAATTTTGATTTCCATGGTATTGATTCTCATGGCATTTTACCACGGTGATCAATTTTCTCCTGAGTTTTCTTGCGCATTCTTTCACTTTTTACCCAACTACAGTGAAGCCGCAGGTATGGAAGTGATTTTGACAGTTTATATTTGTATATTTCATTATTTCAGATATTTTTTTTATATTTTATACATCAGATTTTTTTATATTGTACTATAGTAGACAGCCGCTCTGGCTTATGCGGCACCATTATATCCCTACATTAAAAAGTCGCTCAGCGAGCTATGGAGAGGGCTATACTCGGGGTATCTCTACGTGATAAAATCAGGAATGAGGAGATGAACCAAAGTCACTGACATATCTCCGCGGATCAGGAAGCTGAAGTGGTAATAGGCAGGCCACATAGCACGTAGAGCGAATGGCTGTTGGGGTCGAAAAGTGTTCAAGTGGCTACTACAGGCAAGCAAACGCAGCGTAGAACGTCTACCCACAAGTGTGGCAGACGACCTTATTTAGGTCCCTGAAAGACGCTTGAAGCAGGTCGCTTCCAACACCGGTGTTATATATGGAGGTCTAAAGGGGAGGTTTATGTTCAGCAGTAGACGTCTTTTGGCTGAGATGATGTATGATAAAAAAATAAAACGAAACTATGGGCTGACTGCAACTTTCATTTCAGATTAACCTAACTAATGATAAATGTACAATCTGATGACAGCTTCTGGAGTGAATCCTGTCAGTGACTGTGACTGAGAACTTAATCTCATATTCTAGGACTAAATATTAATATTTTTACATTGTTTAAGACTGCAATGCGTTGATTTTATTTAGTTTACATGATTATTATATAGAGAGCCAATATAGACCTTTTTAATGCTTTTTGTTTGGTGTATATCTGTTTGGATCACCGTTTTTAATCATTTCTATTTTATATGATTAGTATGTAGAGGTCAATATTTAAATAATAACATAGAATTCAAACAAAATAGTTTTAATTTTGATTTCCATGCCACACTTTATTGATTCCCGTGGCACCAAAAATTTAAATTTAAATATCTTCTGAACAAAACAAGTTATAATGATGCCTATTTGATTGATGTGCTTATAATTATGGGAAATTTGATGTTTTACATGTAAAATGCAATAATACTTTGATTTAAAATCTGCCACGGAAATCACTTAAATACGCCCGATCTCAGGATTTACCCATGAACTTATCTTCATTATATCTTAGTTTTTGTTTAATTGTATGTGTGTGGTGTATGTTGTTTTAGTAGTCTGTGGTTTATGGGAAATTGTCATGGGACAGTATTGTTGGTTGAAGCAACCCATAAATTAGCTGAAATTGGATATGACACCTTGACCCGTTCGAATGAGGAAAATCATCAACAATTTGGCGCTGTTTTTTCTTATTTGTGGGTCAGGGTTCCTGTTTTGCGTTTTAAATTATTATTTTATTTTAATTTTGAATTGGTGTCGAATAAATATGTCATTATTTAGAAATGAAATTGGTAGTTGCTTATTAAAAGTAGATAATATAATATTTTTATATTTTCTGAAAATACTACACACAAATTAATTGTACTTAATTATAATGTCTTGGAAATAATATACATTAAATAAGATAACTCTTAATGAAATCACGACGCTAGATATTATTTTGAAAAGATAACAAAAATATAACAGACATACTCCAATCGGCGGTCTTATCATAGAGAAGGTCTTGTCAAATATCTTCCAGACCATCATAATAATCCGTCTTAATAAATTAAATATTTATTATTATTTTTATTTGGCTTGAGTAGAGAAAAACTGGCTTGAATTGTCCAATACTACTAGAAATATGTACCTACGAAATTAAACTACGTACATATTCCTAGTCGGTAATTTATTACTTTAACATATTATTTTTATTTAGGTACTTTTTGCGTATATGTACTGAGTTAAACTAATAAAGATTGGCGTGTCCATTGTATGAATTAAATGACCTTTTCTCACGGAAAATCCCACGGATGTTATACATCGACTTGCTGGTTGGGTATAACTTGAACTTAGCTAGAAAGCTAAGTTATGAAACATCTTAGAACAGGTGACTCTCGGACACAGGTTACTGTAATAAGGGCAGACACCGCGCATTAAGAACAATAGTGAAGTAAAGCTCGCATTTGGGTAAAACGAATGTTTTCTAACATTTTTTCTTAAATAGTAGGGATAAAATCAAAAGCTAAATGTATAATACCAAATAGTGCAATTACCGCGTTGTTCTTTAGAACTTAGTACGCGGTGCATGACACGTAACTTAAAATAAAATAGCTGCCGTTGCGCAGGTTTACCGTAGAAATCACCTATCCATATAAAGTATGATATAATTTCGTAGGTATGTAAATTTAAAGATAAGCCTCTAAATTAGTTAGTACAAGGGACCAATAATTTTCACAATACTTTATAATTTGCACAAGTTTAACCGCTGGGCGCAGCTAAAACATCACCCCCACAGCGCAAAGTCAGTGTTGTCTATCTAACCCGGTCATCATCATCAGCCTATGTTCGTCCACTACTGGACATAGGCCTCCCCCACGGCTCGTCACTCAACTCGGTCCTCCATCTTCAACCGCTCCCAGCGACCCTCCGGATATTATCGGCCCATCTCGTCCAAGGACGCTCTACAATACGTTTGTCAACACGCGGGCACCACTCTTGAACACGTCTACCCCATCGGTTATCGGTTCTGCGGCAAACGCGGTATCCGTGTTTTATTACCACAGTATGTAGGCACCGAGGACAAGTCACATGTCACGTCCCGAGCAGGTTTGTGAAGCTGGCCCTACGTAATGCATCTCGTAAAACGGTAATCAATTTGCTCAACACTTATGTAGATTGGGTCAATTACAACATTATTTTTAAAACGTGAATAAATTAGCTAAAAATGGATATAATATAATATGCATATGTATATACCATAGTGATACATAGGTTAATCTTTAATTTAACGTAAAGGAGATTAAAAACCATCCTTGTACTTATGTAGAAAAAATATATAACTAACCCGTGCGGATCTGCCCGCATAGAGAATTTGTTTCTTAGCGTAACTTTAACATGTCTGCCTATTCTGTTCAGGGGTTTGTTAAAGTACATTAACTGCTTTATTACCGAGTAAATCATTTGTCCATTTTTGATCTTGTTTTTCCTTCTAGTATTAGGTTCTTATTTTAACAATCTGAAGGTCAATCAAAGGCCTCAGATGCGCAAGATTCAAGACAGTATACGATAAGAACTCTCATGACATGTCATAATATTAAGTCTATATTTCTTATATCACAGTATCAAAGTAAAGTACTCGTATCATGTGATTAGGATAATTTTTCCTGTGAAAACTCGACAAGTCTTGAAGTCTTGCGCATCTTAGCCGTGCTGGCCACAATATCTTATCTTATCTTATATAGGGGGCTGACGAAGTCAGCATCACATCGACCCATTGGGATCTATTGTGTTCACCCCTTGCCTACCGTTTCTTACTCCTCGAAGAAGTGGTTTATTAGAGTGGTGATCCCACTGGCCACAATAAATTATTACATGTAAATTCAACCGGCTAGGTCCTCAATAACCACCTGTTTCATTTGAATAGCATGCAATAGTTACCAAGGCTAACCGTTCTCCTTATTTAAGTCTGGACATTTAATGATCATTTCGTGTTTAGTACTTAAGAGCGCTTATATAGCTGGACGCTCTCTCGCTCGCACTATTTGATACATTTTGCAATAAAAAATCATAAATTTAACTTTTTGAAAAATCCTCAAGAAAAGCCATGCACGATATTATTGCACACATTTGAAAACTGTTTTCAGTATGACAGCTTAAAAAATGGCATGGGTTGATTTTTTAAAAATGTTGCTCACCATGCCATATTTTAATATATCAAACTGGAAATACTTTCTCCCTGTGGAGATAAGACGCGCTCCTTACCTTGCTTCCTTCAAAAATCGCGTCAAAGCCCACTTCCTTTCATTATGATATCTATATACTATATATATTATTTATATATCGTACAGTATATATGTAGTATAATAATATGTATGTTTATTATTATATCATTAAGTATGTACTATTTATTCTATTGGTTTTAATAGTATGTATTGGTATATTTATATAGCTATGATTAAAAATATGTACTTATGTCTCCTTATATATCTTTATAACCACCGTCGCTCTATTTTATGTATTTCCTTTCCCTGCATGGTTGTCTGGAAGAGATCGCTATTAGCGATAAGACCGCCAATTGTAACACTTCTTTCTGTGTAATCTTAGTTCTAAGTTTATATTGTTGTATTTGTGTGAACAATAAAGAGTTTTCTATTCTATTCTATTCTACTCTAACTATATGTGTGCAATAATATTGTGCAGGGTGCCTCTTGAGGAATTTTCAAAAAGTTAACTCTATAAATTTATATTGCAAAATGTATCATATAGTACCAGCGATAGAGCGCCCAGCCTCTCAACCTGCCCTCTTAAGCCTGGACATTTAATAATAATTATTTATTGTTTAATACCTAATATTCATTCCTGTACACAGTACACAAGTATTAATTGTAATGTTACAACTTCTTCTTCTTCCTGCCCTTATCCCACACTAGGTAGGGCCGGCACAACACGTTTTTCTCCTCCATTCTGTTCTATCAACCGTCATATCTGCATCCACTCTCCTATCATGTTACAACATAACTCCTATATCCGCATTATTGAAGAATGCTATGCGTGTATATACTTTATTCGTCGTATGTGTGATGAATTTTAATAGGAATCCCAATACAAAGTCGTTCATAGTGGGAACACGAAAAATCACCTACGTTATACGAGTACAGCCATGCGTCAAAATATGTTTTAAATTTTTTAGTTTTTTAGTTCTATAATTATATCGCTTTTTCAGATAAAAATAAATAAAGAATATTATCTAGAAATGGCACCTCTAATCTTATGGTGCGATTTCTTGAGAAACATTACTTGTATCTAAATTTATAAGTCTTCACCGTTCATTTTTTACAAAAGCCTTGCGGCCAGGCGGGGATTTTCTTAATGATGGGTCGAGTTAGGGGACTTTTTGGGGTTGAGTGTGATAATTCTTCTATTGTTTAAAGTTTTTAAATAAAAGAAATGTTTAGATAGCGTTTAAAGATGGCTTTTGGAACTTTATTCATTTACCTAATTTATGTAAAAACCTAACCAACTTTCAGGCATGAGTGAAGTGAGAAAATAGTTGTTTTTTATCTCTCCTTGCTGGGATTTGTTTGTCTTGTAGTTCAACTCTCACATTCTACTTATATGTATATCTATATGATCATTATACATTTTTCTCATTATATTTATTTTCTCCAAAATCCTCATTGTAATGCACACACCTACCGAAACACGGTTTAAAAATAAACATACATCTACGTAATTATAATTATGCAATGTAAAATCGGTTACCTGGCCATGGCCGTTGAAGTGTTGAATGCAAATTCATTCACACCTATGTGTGATATCATCACTTAGTGTTTACTATTCAGATATTACCTATGCTTCATGAAGAGAAAAGTGTACAATATAAAATGAGTAATTTGGCGTCTTATTCCACCTATGTCTGAAAAAAATCCCAGCGATGCGATTATGTAAAATTTTTAATCTCCCGTAGTCTCTTCCCCCTCTTAAATTTAAACTGGCTTTCTAAGACTGAAAAAAATCACGAATATATTTTCAGTCATGATTTTTCCAGGAAAACTATAGCGGTTATGATAGCTTTATTACTTTAAAAGATTGATTGATTTTTATTTTTTGGTTGGTTGATAAAACTTAAGGCCGATTTAGCAGTACAACGGAAGCCTATACTGCGCGTAACCCGAATAGCCAATTTATTATTTAATCCCTTTTATTGTTTTGTTTCGTGTTTGTACTTACCGTACCAACTTCATATTTTTTGATGTGTTTCCTAAAAAAAAACATGTTTTTTGCCAACCCTGGGTGGCAGTGATCGGGAATTTGTAAACAAAATAAGTAAAGATTACGTCTTCAGATAGATTACGTTTTCGGCATATTTTTGAGTGCAATAAGTTGTTGAATTTCTTGTTATATATTTGCTATTAGCTTCTATAATAATGGTATGGGGTAAATATGAACCATAGGTCAAATGTTTGTGTGATCCACAGATGTTTGTTTCTGGTCTGGGTGGTTTTCGATATCTAAGTATGTATTTACAAAAGCAAAGTATATAAGTATTATATCCGTTATCTAACCATCATAACACAAGCATTAAGTTGCTTAGCTTGGGGTTAGGTGGCGCTGTGTGAAAATGACCTGAAATATTTATTTCTTTTTATTATTACTTTATATTATGTATATTATGTATATTATGTCACACCGCACCGCACCGTGACCGGTAGCTTATTATAATTTTAATCGTGTTTTTAATAATGATTCTTCGGTGTAATGGATTTTGCAATAAATTTTACGCAATTTAAAATAATAAACTTTTTATAATAAAGGTTCAGTGATTCGATTATGCCTAAGCAAATCTTTATTATTATTTTAAATTGCGCCAATTTGCATGTGAAATCCATTACATATACCTATCCATTTATTAAAACTCTATGTATAGTGTAGATCTCATCTATAAAACTGTAATTCTGCTCCTTCATACCTATATATTATATCTATGTTTAGGCTTCCGTAGTCAACAAGGAATAGCCTTTTAGTTTCGCTTTGTTTGTCCGTCCGTCTGTCCGTCTGTCCGCGGCTTTACGGAGAAACTATAAGTCCCAGAAAGCTGAAATTTTGCACAGATATGGGCAAGAGTAAGAGTTTCTTACAAAATAATTGTAGGAGGGCTTTTTCAAAAAGGATGGATAAATAATTTATTTATTTATATTTTTTATAATATTCCCGATTTGGGTCTTGAAAATGATAAAAAAAAACATAGAAAACCAACTACAGTATAAGTAAGTGTACCAAATAATAACCTCATTATTTACTTGTCAATGAGCTGTTGGTCCTTATTAATGGAACAATTTTTTTGAAACATGTCACCCAGCCGGAATGCACCAAGAAAAAACAGGGAGAAGAGGGCGGGGTGTTTGAAATGGGATTAATTTTGCCGAGACTGAAAAACGGTACAGAATTAAAGGTATTTCTCCTAGTCTATGTCGTCTAAGTCCTAGGTTATGTATTATAATTTATTAGGTTTAAAGGTTAATATATGTAATTTTTGCAGTAGAAATATTACTCATAAGAATAAAAAACTATAAGGTTCTAATGTAAATATTGATGGAAGACAAGACATTTCTGTGGTGCCCATCTATTTGAAAAATGCCCAGGTACACAATATATAATCTCGACTATCCTAACTCAATTTTTTTTATTAAATTATAATCTTTACAAAAAAAAAAACGTTACGTATAACATTGCTTAACTTCGATGATTGATTACTGATAAAAATACATTTTGTATGATTTAATACAAATAAATGTATCTCTGTAGTTTTTAGATATTTTCCTGCCCCTTTAGCATAGTAAGACGTTGACATAAGAGTAGCAACTCCCGTCCCACACTGTCAAGAGTAATCTGACATATATCAAGACGCTACTCTTGCTACTCGCGGTGTCATAGCATACAATTTATAGCTACTCCCAACATCATAGTGCTTTTACAAATGTTAATTAGTCGTGACAGTGGAACGGGAGTTGCTAGTCTTATGTCAATTTCGAAACATGCTACGGGGGCTGGTCAAATCTACTAAATTTCATAAACATAGAGCAACGTCAAGTACTCTATATATATTTTTGGATTTATTGAGATGGTCGCTAAACACGTTACTTCTCTACTTTTTTTCTACGTTAAGTGAGAAATTTTATTTTTTCACAGCATCAAGGGACCGTAGAATTGAGTATATAGTATTAATTTCAAAGCGATAACTCCACGCGTTTCCGAGTAAAAGGGTCATGACAGACATACGTAGCACGAGTGATGTTTTAAGGGTTTCGT
Source organism: Hemithea aestivaria (assembly GCA_947507615.1). Taxonomy (NCBI): domain Eukaryota; kingdom Metazoa; phylum Arthropoda; class Insecta; order Lepidoptera; family Geometridae; genus Hemithea; species Hemithea aestivaria. The sequence continues at coordinate 7,855,506 of OX382344.1, read as the reverse complement.
TATTTTAGGGGTACGAAACCCTAAATATTACTGGATTTTTTTATTTAATACTAATGATGACGCCACACACAAGACAGGAAAGAAGTCGTGGACTGGGAATATTAGAACTTGTACGTAACCTGTCACATATAAAGCGAACGCGGACAAGAACAAAATGAAGATCGTGACTGCTTTACCGCTCCGTCCCACCTCTGTCTGTCGTGAGCTTAAAATTGAGCTTCATTTGTTACTTCCAGCCTAACTCCAGAGCCTGTGTGATCGGCGCCGGTTACTCAGGTCTTGGCACAGCCAGATACCTGAAGGAGTATGGAGTGGACTTCACCGTGTACGAGGCTTCAAGGCATGTTGGAGGCACGTGGCGGTTCGACCCTCACGTCGGAACTGATGATGACGGCATTCCACTGTTCACTAGCATGTATAAGAATTTAAGGTAAGAAGCGTTCACAATAACGACATTTGAAACTACGTACCCCTTTCAAGACAATTTTTTTTCTTTGTTTTTACGTTTTTTTTTTTTAAGTGATGAAGTAGAAGATGAGGTTATAGGGAGTAGATGAGGTTGTTTTTACGTTATATTTATATGGAGTTAAAACCTACAAACGAACGCGGCGTGGCGTGAGAATTAAAAAAAAATGTAAATTTTCGTGTTAGACGAGCCTGAAAGGAGAAGGTATGAAAACAGCTTCACTGATTTAGATAAAAAAAAAGAAAAATAGAGAATTTTCCAAACCGGTTCATTATATAAGTTCATATTATACATAAGTTCAGCCAGTCGGTTGTTTTAAAATTGATATTATTTTTATTCATGTAGAGTCAATCAAATCTTCATTCTTCATATTTGCATCTAAAATCTTAGCTCATCAAATGAATAAACATTATCTTAACATCAGCTCATAACTAGGTACATTTCCTGTTATCATCAACGCCTGGACAGCCGTGAGAGATCAATGCATCGCATCTTTACAAACATCAATTACTCATACCTTTGCATTCTGCATAGAAAAATGATCGGCTCACATAAGGACTGCACGGAATATAATATACCAATTCCATAGTTAAAGGATTTATTCCATGACAAGCTTACGTTCGCGACTTTGCCCGAGTGGTCAAATCATTTTTGTCTGTATCATTAAACCTATTTGTATTCCAAATTGTTTAGTACCGTTTGAGCTGTGCGTTGATAGATAAGTCAGACAGTCGCTCTTTCCTTTTATATATTTAGACTAGCCTTAGTTGGTTTATATCTTAACATCGTCACTAAGCAACAGTGGTAAGAGAGTAACATAATTTATGATATCATTAAGTAGGCGTTTAACCGCTATCTCATCTCTTAATATGTGATGATACGGCCTAACATGGAGCACGCCTTTTCAGTTGCCTATCCAATTTTGTACTGGACAAATCCATGAAATGCTGACTAATGCAAACTGGAAATAGCGCGTCAGAGAAAGGCATGCAGAGACATATACTATCACTAGTTTTCAAAAATATTAATGTTACTCGACATAATAATATTTACTGAGAATTTTTAGTTTTGGCCGGCGCTCTATTTAGTGTAAATGTTCGCATAAATGTATTAAATCAAGCAGAAAGCTTTAGACAATATGTTTTGTTAGAGAATTTGACACTTAACACAATCATTGCGCCATGTGGGGCTAGCCTAAAAAACTCCTAAAAAAAAGCTAATTTTGAATTCTTTATATGAAATGTCATAAAACCTTGCACACTTGCCGGAGTCGCAGAAGAGTCGCCGGAAGAAGATTTCCTTTACAAAAATTCCTTCATATTAGGATAAGGATAGATTTGCCATGTGCGTGCATCATTATGCTTACTATAATACCATTGCGTTCACTTAATTAACAAATCTGTACTGTTTAGTAATGATGTATGTTAAATAATTCAGTTTACCGAAGCGAATGAAACTGAGTAACTGAGGTGGTCTTTCTTTCTTTCTTTCTTTCTTTCTTTCAATGAATTTGACTTATGATACGATTATAATTTATTTTTAGATTTATGTTCTAATTAACCTTTTAAAATTTTATGATGTAATTGAGCGATAGGCATAATAAAATAAATACAATTGCCTGATCTTAAGGATTCCTGCTCATTATAGTGGTCAGTGGTAGTTTAACCGAGACATTCAACAAGTGAAATTACTGGGCTGAAGAGTCTTAACATTTTATGACTGTCAAGTAAGAAGCGTTGGCTTAGTGAAACCAGAATTTTACCTTTGTTAAATCCTGGGAAGCACTATACTTATTATAGGCAGTGTTATTTCTTACCATCAGGAGAGCGTCTTGCTCGTCTTGTTACTTCGCTGTAAAAAAGTATAAAATCCTCCATTCACATCCAGGCATATACATATACCTAAATGTAAAGTCTCCTTAGATCGATACTTTTCCTAGCCACCTTACCCCATTCAACCAAATCGAAATTGTGGTAAAATATTGAGTAAGTTCGTGGCATAGTGTCGTGATGATTAACTTAGACCGGACAACCCAGTGAAAAACCTTATTACCGTTTAAAAAAAGGTTTCACAAACATATCAATTTACATCTATAGATTATTGTGAGGTAGCTATATTAATGTAATTGGCGAGTTGATACTAGTTCACATATTTCTGGCTAATTAAAATAATTACGATATTCTTACATAATATTCATATACCTACATCCTACGTACGTATACATTATGTTTAAGTATTTATTAATAAAATAAAATCTTCCTTTCATAACTTTTCTGGTCTATAATAATTATTATTGTTTGCAAAATGTTGTGCAATCTATTTTATATTTCGTGATTACTACGTCTGATTATATTAGCCTAATATTATTATAGACTTATTAATGATTTATTTATATTTACTGTCTATTCATAATCATCATCCACAGCTCTCTACAACCCACTGCTGGGCATAGACCTATTCTTCATACTTCATGTTACGCTACTCAACCCTATCTTGTGCCAAACTCGTCCACGGTGACCCGCTACTTTGACTATACCACCCACAGAGTTCCATAGACAAATATTCTACATCAATGATTCCACCCTTATGGCTGCTGGACGTTGTATAGACTTTTTATTTTTTATTTAAAAAAAAAACTGATTGGAGTCTTCGGCTTTCGTCTATTTATCACCCACTCTTGCCGGCGATTGCTTTTCCTAAGTTTATAAACTACCTTATTTCCAGAACAAATACACCACGTCAGACCATGGAGTATTCTGGTTTCCCATTCCCGGAGGGAACTCCCACGTATCCTGAAGGAACATGTTTCCACAAGTACCTCAAGATGTTCGCCAAGAAGTTTGATTTGCTGAAAAACATCCAGGTAAGAAAGTACCTTTTTTATCGCTTTCAAAAAACGAGGAGGTGTAAACCGCCTTCTCGCAATTAACGTTGTTCGTCGAATTAAAATATAATGTATGCATAATATATTTATTGATTACTCGAAGAATCAGGGTTGGCGTGATTAAAAAAAAAAAGTAGACTTCCCACATGGTTTCAATGTCGTAGACGTCAACAACTAGCAATCGATTATGAGTGCTTTTTCTCAATAATTATGTATTACCTCTCTTCCCTCGTTTACTTTTAGACTTGCATGTTTAAGCGGGCGCTCTACTTTACGCAATCCTTCGCGCGGAGTGTCAAACTATCATTTAAAAAGCCCTTTTGATGTGTTAAAGATAAGATAATACTTTATTGTACACCACATAATGTTACAGAAGCATAGGCACCTACATAATTAATATTAAAAATCAAATGTACAAGCGGCGGTCTTATCGCTGAAGAGCGATAAATAACTTGATCCGCAAATGTTTGCACGAAGTACACATAATTTACTGTGAATGTGTGATGCAATCTTTTCCCTTTCTAAGTCGTAAGTTACGACAAAAGGTTACTATTCTGTTGTGGGTACTATTATGTACCATTTGCATCCTCGAGGCTTCATTCAAATTACATCGTAACGTGTGTGTCGAATGTAATCACGAATTTCTCAGGATTTTTAAATAGCCTTTAGTAATTTGTAATCATGGTGAGGTCTCTTAATGATTTCCTAATACCTTCAAGGTATTCCATTTGAGAATTGAATTCAGAGAACTTGGTGTTCGATTGAGACCAACTGATTACTTCCGCAAACTTAGATATAAATGAATATTATAGGTAACTGTCATTTTTTTGGTAATTTGGTAGGCCTGGGATTCGATCGTAAAGTATTTATAAATTTGAAAGCTTTTCGAGTAAGCTAGTATTATAATAAAAGTACCTAATTTCTTACCACAAGGTTATTAAAGGAAGTCGACACCTCTACAAATTGAAAGAGCAAAATTTTCCACTTTCTACTCAATTGTTTGTGGTTAACACTTAAATAAGTTATAAGTTAGTAGCTGCTCCACACTATAGTCGCGAACACCTTTAAAAATTTAAAAACACCACTTACCTATGTATGGGAGACGACCCCAAATTACAGCTCAATCTGTCTGGTTGTTAAGGCGCAAAAGAGAACCTAACAAACATCCATTCATCCGTATTCATACATTTTTTTTGCGTTTATAATATTGCTAGGTTTTTAGACAAGTTTCCTAGCTGTATATTTCCATAAAAATAATGAACGCATTCATGGCAAAATAATTCCTCACGTATTAGCAATACATATTGTAAGTAGGTTCCGCATCACATAAAGAATGACAAGATAACAAAATAATTATTGAAAACAAAGAAACTGTAAATTGCTCAGCTGCGTAGTCATTATTTATTTCTACATGAATTCCGGTTTTATATCTTGTTCGCATCAACGAGGATATAGGTAATTATAGATATTAGGATTTTTCAATGTGGGTAAAGCCACGAGTACCTATAGGATATTTGGGAGAGAACCCACTCGTCCTACAAAATTCGTATCCCTGAATAAAGGCTCCCGGCAGGAGACCAATCAATTATAATTCATTTATTTTAAGGTACCCACTCGTACTCTGAAATAAAAGTTATAAATTCGGCCTTTGCTCGAGTGCCCACCGGTACCTTAATAATGACAAAGGTACAGTTGTAAATGTGTAAGTACTTACATAAATATGCATATATAAGAAAATTAATAAAATCCCCTGTAACACTAAACGTATCCATTTGTAAAAACCGAAAATATATAAAAAAAAACCTTACCTTGGTCATTCTCATTTTTGCTCAAATTTGATGGTCACACGGTTATATTTCCTAAACGGTTCAAGAAAGAGACATGAAATTTGGATAGGTGGACAAAACATATATTAAGCTACAAAATAAATGAAGATTAACATAATAGACGCAAAAAATAATACTAAAATTTAACATGAAAGGTCAAAAACGGGGCCATTTTTCGTATTCTCATGGTGTCACACTTTCCGTTGCAGTGAAACATTTGGGCACTACTTTAACAAATTTCGGTGTATTTCTGTATATGACATATATACCAAATTTTTGCAAACAAATACACTTTACAGTATACAGTCTAAAAAAGCCTTTCATTATTATTTTGAATTTAAAATGACATAATGCGGCGGTCACACGATTTTAGGTGCTTTAAATTTGCGTAGATTAACAGTTGCTGTTATACACACATATACAAGAGAGATATATACCGCGCTTAGGTCATTTTTTGTATGAAAACAAAGTCACCAAAACATGGTGGGGTGCGGGGGATTGGTGGCTAGATTTGATTGGCTCGTTCAAGGTGACGTCACAGTTACGCCACAGATTAGGTAATAGTTAGAGGCATAACATGACTTTCTAGTGATGTGGTAAAGTCGCTATATCGTATCGATAAGAAAATATAAGTTACTGTTATTCTTAAGTTTAATGAGAAAGTTCGTTGTATTGTATACGAGAGATATTTTAATATAACTTCAATTATTGTTTTATTATAGCTTAAATGTTTTCTTATCTCTATTACCTCCCAAAGTACCCGAATAAACATTTTATATGGTTTCACTAAAATATAAATAGGTCCATCGCTCGCATAAAATTTTTTGTCCTAATTTTTAAAAAAATATGCGTGCGAATACGCACCCTATAAGAATAAACAATAAATGTTAGATAGCGAATTATTTGTTTTTAAATTAGTGACAAATTTAACATTATGTATTTTAAAAGCTTCGTTACACTTATCTTATTATACGCTTCATAATAACCATTCATGAATTAAATACCAGTAACCCTGTATAATATTAAACCCCGATAATTTTGGTACCTTAATATACCTAATACCTACCTACTTCAAAAATTTCAATAACATTTTTGTCGATAAAATTTGTGGTGTAAATTTAAATTTGTGTCTTATCACTACTTTATCCGGGCGTAAGAGAGAACGAGATAATGTTATACAAATTTACCAAGAAAGAATGAGACGAAAAGAAACTTGGCCATTTTTATATTGCATTTTATGTTAAACATTTTTCAATGATTATTATCGGAATAATAACTTGCCTGTGTAATAAGATTTCGTCTTTTGCGTAACTGAATGTAGCGCTAGTCTTTCCGCGCCTTTTTATTGAACAATACGGCATTTTTATTAATTATTTTTCATTAAGTATGTGAATGTCACGCTATCAATGTCGGCCGTGGAATGAACACGAAAAAGAGGCGGAGCTACGAGCTTATGTTGATTCAGGCATATGACTTGGCGACTGTTACCTCATTTTAACTTCCATCTCTAGCTTTATGATCTGTGTATACACAACATCAACAATCCAATACAGAGTTCGATTCACTTCAATGATGGCCATGTTCTGCAATCGTAGAAGTAAGATCTAGGACTTATCGAGCCGTGGGAAAAATATAATTGCTAAGTTTCAATTAATTCATGGTGTACCGATCACTTGCATGGACAACATTTTTATGCATTTTATTTTAGTTATTTAAATCAAAGCTAGCTTTTCGAAACGCCAAAATGTGCGCCATAAAGATGTAGTATTTAATTTAATACATTATGCGTAAACTTTCCAGAATTTTACCAAAAAGGGATATTTTCGTCACCAGCGTAGCATCACCTTCATAGCGTTTTTAACCATGAAGGTGATTTTTAAGCCACGAAAGTGTTTTTTTTGTATTGTTTTGTTTAGAAAGGGCCTTTTTACCAACTAAAAAGTACTTTATCTGTTATGTTAGGGTTTTAATACATACATATTAAATTCCTGCCTAATAAAAAATTAAAGTGAAAGGTAAAGTAATATCTCAAATTACGCATATTTTCTTCTGTAGTGAGGTTGGTTATTACGCAGAATGTCGTTTTATTGTACATTTTTGGTAGATTTAGTCTTTTAAAAGGGTTTTACTTGAAAAAGTTGTGAAAAAATAATGACTGAATCACTGTCGTGGCGGCGAAAATTTCAAAACTGTTTTTCTTCGAAATGAAACGTACGATTTAAATCATTTATATAAAATTTTACTCGTGTTATCCAGCTCTATACAATATTATACATAAACATTACAAATAAGCAATAAATAAGAATTGCCATAAAGGTGACGATGAGAATCGATTCCATGAGAATGAGCCTTATATAAAATTTTACTCGTGTTATCCAGCTCTATACAATATTATTTATTATACATAAACATTACAAATAAGCAATAAATAAGAATTGCCATAAAGGTGACGATGAGAATCGATTCCATGAGAATGAGCCACCTATATTTTTTTATTTATCAAGTTCAGAGAGAAAGACAGACAAAGCTGGAGGTATTCATTTAAGTGGATTATTATACATACATTATATTCCTACGAATACATTTTGTTATTAAATAGTGTCACCTGATTTCCATTATGTTAAATCAAAAAGTATAATAAGTAGTAAACTGATCTAGTCTCAAAGTAGCTCTAAAGGAACCGTTATTTTTATAACATGTTTTATGTATTTTGATGCAACTGTTCTTTACCGTTATTTTAAAAAGGATCCCTGGACCATCTAGAATCCAGCCCATTTACATACATATAATCACGCCTGGTTCCCGTTGGGGTAGGCAGAGACTATTTCCCTCTATTTGATACGATCTTGACACACCTCAGCCCATTTTTTTTTTTTTTTTTTATAGAAGACTAATCAAGCGTTTGACTGCAATCTCACCTGTTGGTAAGTGACGATGCAGTCGAAGTTGTAGCACGCTTGTTTAGTAAGAACCTATTCACTCTTGATTTGAACAAACCCACGTTATAGCATTCGGGAAACACTGAGAGTGGTAGCGAGTTCCATAACTTCGCCGTTCTCATAATGAAAGACGAAGCGAATCGCTTAGTCCGAGCTGCTGGTATACTCACCAGATATTGGTGGCGCAGTGCCGTTTGCCTGGAAGTTCGGTAGTAAAAGGGTGATGGTGGAACTAACCCATGGAGTTCTGAGGAGCACTCTCCATGATGGAGCTTGTAAAAGACGCACAGGCTGGCAACTGAGCGTCGATGTGCGAGATCCTGTAATTTGGTCTCAGTCAGCCTCTCATCACCAATTATTAATTATTTAAAAAGTATATAATATTGTGCCAGGATTTTCACTACCACGTACTTCTTTCTGATTTAAAAGTTTAGACATAGGTCGAAATCTCAGATCAGAAGAATGAAATAATTGGGTAACACTCATGGGTACAATTTGTAGGATACAAAGACTCCATAGAATTCTTGGCTTATATTAATATGAACTCTATATCTATCAACTAATTTGTGATAAAAGTTACAGTTATGTAAACTGTAACTTTTATCACAAATTAGTTGCAACGTCACCTTCACAGATGTGACATCTGTTGAATAATATACTCTACGAATCTCAGACCTACTCGGACCAAATACACATTTTTTCCCCTTTCGAAGTATAATTTTTACTTTGTTATCTTATGTCCATATTTTTTGTAATTTCAGCTCCAAAGTCTAGTAACTTCAGTAAAATGGGCAGGAGGCCATTGGGACGTCTCTTACATGAAGACAGATACGAAGGAAAATCGTACCGATGCCTGTGAGTTTGTGGTGCTAGCCAGCGGGGAAAATCTTAACCCTAAGTGGCCTATGTACGAAGGGATGAATGTTTTTCAAGGTAAATATACATGTCTATTATATACTAATAATAATTAATGCGAATGTATAGTTGATTTAATATGTGTTTAGACTATTTTTCATCCCGATTATTCTTGTAAGCAAGAACGCCTGCACATTATATATAGACTCACGCAACGCCGAAACACGACAAAATCCTACTTAACACGAAAAGTAAAATATTTCTCACATTTAGTGCTTTTAATTATAAATCACAGTTATTAGTAAAACTAATTTAATCTAATAAATAAAATTATTTTTAAGTTTTAGACGATAGGTTAGTTTTTAAGGTATTTTAATTTATGTTTTTCTTTGAAAGTAATAAATAATGTATAAATAAAAGTATCATTTACGACGATTAAACAAAACGGTGTGCGATATATTGATATAAAAATATAGAGATAGAGAGTCAGAAACATGAACTAGACAAAGTGTTAATTTTTTTATAAGTCGTCCTCATAGAATTTATTATTAATCTTCAAATTATATTTCCAGGCAAGATGATACATAGTCACGACTACAAAGAGCCCACACCATTCGTGAACCGTAGAGTATTATTAGTCGGCGCGGGCGCATCAGGACTCGATCTGGCTATGCACCTCTCCAACGTCACCTCAAGGCTGTTCCATAGCCACCACCTCAAGTACAACCAGCCGCATTTCTCCAAGAATTATGTCAAGAAACCTGATATAAAGAAGTTTACGGAAAATAGTGTGGTCTTTGAGGATGATAGCTCTGAAGAGATCGATGATGTAATTTTTTGTACTGGTGAGTCTGATTCTTCTATCTTCGTCTTCGTCTTCTTATTTCTTTTTCTTTGGTATGCCGCACCGCAGGAAAATTTTAATAATGCGATCTTAGATGCTTCTTTTTTTTTTAGTTTCCCCAATTTCACCTCATGCAACAGTCGCCCGAGTGATTCTATTTCTAAACTTAAATTATATAATTCTATACATTTATCTACTCAATACATAAATACTACTACAGTAATGCAAGCATGCTTAAAGTATAATCTAAGTTATAGCTTAGATTCTTCTATGGGGTGTGGCAGAAGTCATCAATAAGTTTTGTAAATCTATGGCAGAAGTATGTAAATAGCAGCAATGGTAGTAACTAGTGGGACACTAAAATATTTGTTAATAGTTTTTTTTTATTGTGACTTAAAATTGCAACGAACACGTTATTTTATAAAACTGACTAGGAACATTTTGCGAGCAGTATGCAAGCGCTAAACAAAATTTAAAATTCTCACTGAACTCATCAGAATTCAGTGAATTCTGTTTTTTTTCTTCTATATATTTATTGTGATCTGATTAGTGACGGTTAGTTGTAGGTTGTATTGTATTAGCTTTTATGGATTGCTAAATTAATTAAAATTTCAATTTTTTCCAGGATATTCATTGAACTTAGGGTTCCTAGACGAGAGCAGTGGAGTGACAGTAACTGGCAAATTTGTCCTGCCTCTGTACAGGCAGATAGTTAACATCAAGCATCCCAGCATGACGTTTGTCGGAGTAGCCAAGAAAGTTATCAACAGGGTTCTGGATGCACAGGTAAGGGATTTGATGCTAAGACTTCTAGTAGTTTAAGAATACTTTGTAGCAGTGCTATTTTTAATTAGTCATTAGCCAATCTTTTCGTATTCATCTCTTGAAATAAAAACTGTACTGTGGGTCAAGTACGGTAAATCTCACTTTCTCGGGCAACCTATGTGTTGCAGT